>JAODUD010000041.1:10086111-10128402 GCA_026784285.1 Stomatorhinus walkeri | reverse complement strand
TAACGCTGGTGCAGGTTGCTGATGGCACCACCTTGAAAAGGCGTAACGCTGGTGCAGGTGGCTGATGGCACCACCTTTTTGGGCACTTTGGCTTGTAGATTCACCAGGCTACTGTACTCCATGAATCTGAATTCATTGCAACATCTGTAATGGTCTGCATTGCACCCAGCTCCTTGCTGGTCCCAGCTGGTTGCCCCATCTGCTACCCTAACTCCTTGGCTGAGTCCAGGGGGGTGGTGGGGGGGCTTGTCTGTGTGAGATAAACTAACCCCACCCCACAGCTCTCCACCCAAAAAAAAAAGAAAATGAACACAAATGACGACCAGAACCATTATACTCCCAGCCATCGCTTTGGCCTCCTCTTACCTTTTGGTTTTGGAATAAATCCAGACTTTAAGTTAAGGGAAGTCCTCACTTTTCGGTACATTTTAGGAATATTTTAGTCACTGTTTTGGGACAGTAGAATACATGCCTCTTAGATAATCTTACTCCTGGATACAAGCCCTTACGTAAGGAGGAATTAAATCTGAATATTGGCTCTATGCTGTCTCATTAAACTATTTGTCCATTGTCATTCTACAATAGAATAATTTAATTTGTTTTATTCTGTAAATAGGCAGGATCTTTTTTAGTGTATTTTGTTTATAAATGAGAATGGGTTTGGGGGAAGGACCTTAGAGAACCATAATGGATTGGAAACTGGCAACGTTCCTGACATAATTCCCCCTTTGGGAACAACAGTCGTTGACTGTACAATGAACTACTCTTGCCTTTCAAGACAAGAACGACTTAAATGTTGTCAGAATCATGCAGATATGCTACAAGCAAGGAGCTGATGATAGGAACGAAGTCACGGAGGTACGGTTAAGTTAAATGTATTTCTCAACTGATTTAATTAACCTCTAAAGAAGATGTGGTGGGGACCGATGCAATAAGTCAGGGCCTCCACATTACTGTGAGCTTGACATTTTTATACAGACTGCCTGTGTGTTCAACCAGCCCTCACACTGATCGCCTCGGGGCTCTCTGTGACGCCAGAGAATGCACAATTTCAATCACCGTAATAGGCCCCGGTTCACAGTTCTCTAAACTTGTCAACCAGACTTCCAGTGGCTTTTGGCAATTTGTTATGTTCAGAGAGGAATGTACACTGTCATAAATAGTGTGTAGGGGGTATACATTACCAAAGCAAAAGATCCTATTTTTCATAGGAGAAAATCATGTTTTTGTCAACTAACTGTCTGTCTGTCTGTCTGTCTGTCTGTCTGTCTGGGGATTATGTTGGAAGCAGTTTGGGTGAGTCTGTGTGGCACTCTGTGCGCAGACACTTGAACTAGGACAATCATTGATGAAGTCACAGTAGAATGTCCTATCTTATGTCATTTCCTGCACCGGCTGGTCTGGAGTGTTTGATTGTCACAGTGAAGGAGAATATTAATAGAGGTTTGATTTACAGACTCAACATACACAATTAAGGACTACATCAGCAGTGATGCAGAACAACCTTAATACCTCAATATTGGTAATAGCAACAAGCATTGACTGATAATGTTTTTTTCTCCAAAACAAATTAGCAGATAGGACTGAGATGAGCTAAGCATTAATTAAATTGTCCAGAGTGTGCTTATTAACATTTAATTATTAGTATATGACTATAGCCCTTTTATAATGTACAAACCATGAAGCCAAGGTCCTAAGAAAGTGTCTTCCATTGTCTATAAATCATGCAATATCTGATAACCCTTTCTTTGCATCAAATCAACCTCTTGGCTATCAGTTTAAAATGATCTATTTGGATGAAAAACATTTTTCTCTTCACAAAATTTAATGTACTTTTTGGCACTGAACTTACAATACACTAAATTGTGCTTTGAGAACACTTTTCCATTAATGTTATTTTGAACTTTTTAAAACTGTGGTCAAAAGTACCATTTGAGACCTAGAAATTACAAGGTTATAAATGACAATTATAAATGACATTTTTGCAATCTTTTACCTTTTTATAAAGCACAGTGCTGCAGTTCTATTGAATCTTTTTTGTTAACTTCTTAATCGCGAAGATCAACTCGCCATCTGAAAAATCAGTTCACCATTGAAACAAGCAGTACCTTGTAGCTATTTAAAGAGCTGCATTCACAGGTTTCCCAGAGAAAGAAAATATTTTTCATTCAGTATTTCTCAAACCCCTGATTTTCTGGGTGTAACCATATGAGATGTTGCAGTGCTTCCCCCGGACACTACAATATACTGTAGCTATAAAAGAAAACTCAACCTATAGAGGAATAAAGACGCGCACTATACCAATATATGCACTTTAGTTAAGCAGTGGCAACGGGCACACTGTTTTTCTGCACTGTTTTTATAAATAGAAATAAAGAAGTGTGCTAAATGACATTAAGCTATTTGTATTCTTTATAGTTTCAGGATGATGGCTGTGCTGATAGAAATGGTTAGCTTGTCAGGTACTTTATCTTACAAGCATTTGACAAATCGTTGTCTTCGAATCAATAGAACAGGCCCCTGAGAAATGAGGTTCAGAAACATTATCACTGGTGTGCGGTATGGATTTGTGGTGTAGTGAGATATCAAGAACAAACTATAACGTGATTATTTCTTTACTTTACATGGCGACACTGTTGTTATAAACAGAAGCACCCATCCGCATAAAAAATACAAAATTTTTAAAAGCTGTTGCATTTAAGGAATGAACAATAAAGCAACAGAAACTATTTTATTTTGATATTTTCCCTGTTTTTGGTAGACTATTACAAATTTCCGAGTATTTCCTGCTTGAAATTATTTGTTTGTTACGCCAATAGAAGGTGCATTAGCTGACTCCAAGCTTGTGAGAAGCTGGTACGAATCTTATCCCAGTACATAAGGTCAAGGAAAAGGTCAGAGTTATTCCTGTACATAACAAGATCCAATAGTATTAAAAACAAACATTCATGACCGAAGGAAACCCAACAGCTTCCTTGTTATGGTGAACATGACAGGTCCTCGCTCATCTGTAACAAGAATGCCTGCAAATCCAGCCATTTCAACAAACCCTAGGCACTGCCTGTTAATCAGCTATTTGTTCACTTCTCCTATTCCCCCACGTCGTGCGAATTCAGTCTCTACGGTGCCATTTCCCTTGCTCTCCACGTGAAGTTGGGAGGCAGGTATGAGTTGGTGGCTAAGTTTGCATTCCCCACGGTCCTCTATTCCATTGACTGCTCCTGCATTCAATCACAGGCACCATCAAACAGCTGAACAAGTGAACCATAAATGGTAACCCATCAAATTCTCCATCAATATCAGGTAGTGTGTGATATTAATGCAAGCTGCTTGGACAGTAGCTGTTAATAGCAGCAGCAACAGTTGTAGTATTAGTAGAGCTATTAGTTAACAAGTATTGGGGTGTGACATGAGGTCAGACGTTCGAGTTAAGTATTTTTACAAATGCTTGCAGAAGACATGAATTTTTTTCTATAGCTGCCATAAACAATGGCATTGACTTCGTTGTGGAAGTGCTGCATTATTTTAAGGTGCGTAGTGCTTGACTGTCTACTGGTGGGAGACGGCAAGTATACTGCTACCACAGCACATCGCTGACTGAGCAGATGCCTCTTTTGTGGCAGGGTTTGTGACAAGGCCTGCAGGACCCGTGATCACACAAAATGCAGTTTGTTCGTTGGACACACAATTGAGATTATAGCAAGCTTATGTATATGTCACAGTTATATCTCTTTTCTTCCTTGAGTTTATTGTGTTTGATTTTAATTGTGAATTATTAATTTCCAACTGACATATAAGTATTACATTTAGCTTTGGTTTTTGTTGGTTTTGGTATTTAAAATGAACATTTATACATTTCTGGATAATAGAATTGGATTAAGCAATGATGCCCAATGCATTCAAGTCTTTAATTAATAAGGAAAATTCAGTAAACTAAAACAAATCCCATATTTCAATGTCCAAACTTTTTAAGAGATCAGACCTCTTCATGTGAACTATGATGTCACTGTGAAAGCCCTGTCACTTACCTCACAAGAAAGCATTCAAAACGTCATCCTGCAAAAACAGAGCAAATATGCAGCTGTCAAATGGCAGCATCAAGCAGGTGTCTCTAAACGTGAGGCTTGGTGTGCTTTTTAATACGGTCAGACACTTTCCTGTGACAAATGTTTGAAAAATATGCACCGGTGTAAGCCTTAATACTCAAGTGTAATGGATGCATTGTCTGGTTTGTCTCCTACAGTATGTCCCTATTTAACGTTGCATATGGAGCAAGATATTTATTACCTGTTTGTGCCATTAAGGAAAGTTCCATCTGCCTTTTCTATTGACAATTCTAGAAATTATTTTATTTTGGCATGCCTCCAGGCTTTGAGATTTCCTTTTTTTTCATAATAGGCCAAAATATTAAAAAGAAAAATAAAAAAAAAATTGAAAGGCAAGAAGGAAAATTGCCTTTCTGATTAGAATTCATAGATCGCCAACGCGTTTGTATTTTGCATTCTGCATCCATAGGACTCACAAAACATCACTCAAAACCTTTGAGTTTGGAATGCCCCTACATATCCTTACGTGTACAGCATGCATATGGTTTTGAATTGAAATTTTACGTAACATGCAGTTCCAATGTGACATGTTTCATTTCATGGATAAAGCTGAAGAGGAAAAAAAAGAACAGCCCACTGTAAAATGACTTTGTAAAAAGCTGGTGAGAATGACCTACAAGTGTATCTTATTACACTTTGTGGGCATTGAATAACTTATTCATTACTGCTGGCTGAACATCCAAAGTAGACAGACCCAGTAAGTTATTGAAGGCTGTTAAAGTAACAGCTGGAAAATACCGCATTTACTTGCTTCGGTAAGCTCTGCCAAGACTTTATTGCCAATTTATGCTATGTGTTCGATTATTCACTATAGGCATGCTGAATGAGTACTTCCAACCCGAGGAACAGTCAAGCATACAGAATAAATAGCTGCTTAGCGAAACTGGCAATATAAATGCATCGTCGCGCATTGTTTTCTATTTTCCGACAGGGAAACATGTTATTCCTAAAGCTAACATGTTATTTGCATTAATCTGTCATCCCACCTTTTGGCCCAGTTGTCGTAATTTCAGCTACTACTGTACATCGTATTTCTGCCCCAGGTTGGTGATGCTTTATATGTCTGACCTGGAATAATGGTTAAGTGTTATTTTTCTGCAAAAGATGCGTGAGAGAGCTTGTAATCATGAGTGAAAAGGTGATCTGAAAAGATCCAGTGTTCGGCTCTTGTGTAGAGCAGGGAGAAGTGTCCGAGTTCACTTCCATAATGCAGATGTTCGGTTACCTCGCAGGACCAGCTGGGGGATTTTGCTGGACTGCTAAACGTTAGTACTGTGGGACTGGAATTCTTGCTGTGATGGTTGCCAAATTGTATTTGTTTAATTCAGTTTTTTTTTCAGATTAACTATCCTCAGATACTCAGCATACACTTTCACTCAAAGTAATTCATGCTGTTCATACATTTTTCAATTGAAGTAATTCAGGCAGAGCACAATGGTGAAAAGAAGGCTAGAATTTCCCTATGGGACAATATAGCCTGATGCATGTAATTAACTGTGCAGTGAACATAGTGTGACTTCTGGTGCAATGTTTAATTTATTCCTCTGGGAACAAAAGTAGATGAACAGGTTATTTTAAGTTCCACTTGTATACAAGGGGTGTTGGTGTGGCCAGTAGGTTAGCCCATCCTGTCGTTTCTGTGTGTCCCAATGCCCCAGTGGAGTGACAAAGGCCATAGGAAAGAGTAGGGGTGGTGCCTCGATGTCCCGGCTAAAAAAATCCCCCTTTGCTTGTTTCCAATCTGGCCTCCTAATCATCCCCTATATCTAACTGGTGAATTATCTGTTGCCCCTTGACCACCTTAGCTTCTGTGTGATGAACATACTGGTGCAGTATGGCTGCTGTCGCCTCATTCAGGTGGGTGCTATTCAGCAGTGGTGGTTGAAGTGGCTCTTCATTGGATCTTTAAAACGTTTTAGGTGTCTGGATAAGCTTTATATAAAATGTAACATTCATTCATACACGTGTGATACAAAAATATTCTATAAAGAAAACTAATAAGGTCACATCACAAGACATTCTCTTATCTATTTATATTAAGACGTAAACATGCAGTGCTTCATTGTTGCCTAGTACGGTCAGTGGTGAAGTATTAACTTAATCTTGCTTGCTTGCACATCAAGGCGGATGTTTTTCAAAAAGAGAGGGACGTCCACAGTTGATTGCTGGAGATATCTATAAACACTTGCTCCATGAAAAATGACCTCTAGAAAGTCTGCAAGGACAATCAAAAGTGTTCGCTTTAAGTAATTTAATTGTATTGCAGTCGGCAATACATAATCTCACGATGATAATTGTTCAAAGGCTTTCTTAGCTAAACAAATGTGGATTTACTGCGTTGTATGCAGGGCTTGACATAACTAGGGTCAACACCATAGCAAATTATGACATATGTTGTGATCATAATGCAATTATTATCATGGACATGGTGTTTAAAATACAGCCACTTACTGTTTTACCATGGGCACAGATGAGTCTTGCCCCAGACTTGTTAGTCTGTGTTTGGTACAGTTGGTGATTCCTGCACATAACTGGCATGCATTTGCAGCATAAAGATTAAGATGTGCAGTAATTTCATAACATAACAGTGCAAATGCCTGCTTTTTAAATTCTCGCTTGCGCAGTCACGACAAGAAATTGATTTCATAACAAAAGTCCATTGACAAACAATGCTTAACATATTTGTGCATATCTTCCTCACAGACATTTTCATTGCATTAATTGTCTTAATTTTTTGACTGACTCATTCAGTTCTGTGCTTGCTATTTTGCTCATTGCAGTTGGAGTCACTGGCTCCTAAAGTGAGACTAAATACAAATGTTTTTTTTTTTTGTTATTGCAAAGGTGTTACTAATAAGAGCTATAATTTGGGTTGCAATTTGTTACTACTTGAAATTAACGTTTTCCTTAAAACTACTGGTTGTTTCCAATGTGATATATATTTTTGTTGACAAATGAATAAAGTAGTGGTTTATGTTTTAAAACCAATAAGTTTGAATTAAGCAAGTGAATACTGTATGGCAGGTCCTGGTTATATGACAAATATGTGTGCTTGTTGTGTTCTAGGTTCATTTTTGGGTAGCCATGTTATTGCACTCTTCCACCATTGGTGGCTCACATTCTCTCCATGCCGTGTGTGTGTGTGTGTGTGCATGTTTCCTCCTAAAGAAACACAGGCTGATATGCATCTCTAAACTGCCTGTTGTGTAGGTCTGCCTCCCCTCGATGACCCTGACCAGGATAAATGTTCGAAAAGATGCATAGAAGTTGTACTTGCTAACACATAGCGCTTTAATGCTAACCTTGGATGCATCTGCATCTTCTTGTTATAGGGGAAGTGATTTTTTTTTGTTTTTGCTCCAAATGGCATGTTGTTATCAGGCGTAGGAGTTTGGCTTTGCTTTATTTATTTACTTTTTATTTGTTTTTCAGCATAATTCCGATCTTTTGGTGAGACATGGGGGAGTCATGCCTTGGGCTTCCTGTTGCCCAGGACCCCCCAGTGTGATTAAGCTCTAAGATATTTATATTGGATGCCTGAAATCACCACCTTATACTCCTGGTAAATGTCAGGCTTGATTTCGCAGATTAAAATAAGAAAACCATATCAAAAATGTGATCATCTCAAACCAAACTATTCAATCCCAAGGGGCGGTCTGGAGCCTGTCCCAGAGGCTGCATGCACAAGGTGAGGAGCAACCCAGGATGGGGCGCCAACCCAACACAGGGCTTCTAATCATTACAATATTAATCTTTCAGGAGTTAAAAACAAAAATGGTGTCGAGTTCCTTTTGTAAATTATCAGAATTAATTTTAGTAGATGCATTTTGAACTGAGACCTGTTGCTTTTTTATTTATTTATTTAAAAGAATCATTGTGATTCATTATTAGGACTGTTATTGGTAGCTCACAGCACTTGTATTTTTCTGATTTTAGTGTCAGAATCTACTCAGTCCCTTAATTATTGTATTCGGCCTACTGACATAGCTAGCTTTTAAAGACCACAATGTTACATTTTGGTATCTACGTTTAAATGAAAGTTGAGAGTCATTTCTACCTCCCCCAGACACCCTCTTATTATTTAAAAGGCTGTGTTTAGGTCACAGTTGCTGGGTAACCTCTTTATTAAACAGTCTTGGTCTTTAATGTGAGCAGCCTGCTGTTCTAAACAGCGAATCATGTGGCTGCAACTAGATACGGCACACAGACAGGGTCGAGAGGTTCCGTTACAGTGCATTAGAGCAGCTATGTGGGTCCCCAAGTGATGAGATTCTTGGTAGCAGAGGTGGTGATTGCAGCATCTCAGAAGCAGCCATCCTCCTGGCATGTTCACGCCATACAGTTCCTAAAGTCTACAGAGAAATGGTTTGATGAACAAAAATCATACACTCAGTGGCAGTTCTGCTGCCAAAATGCCTCATTAATGTGGGGGAGGGGTCAGAGGAGAACAGCCAGCAGTCAGGGGAACAGACATCTCTATTCAACCCTTGATGTGGTTCTGGAGACAAAAACGGGGTCTTACCTGAAACTACCAAGGCTACTTAATAAAGTGGCAACCGGGTATATGTAAAATACTTGGGTAACGCTGAGAAATTCAGGCGCCTAAAAGCTTATATAAGCCAGTGAAAAAAAATCCACCTGCAGCAGTGCTCTCTGGGTGGATGATGTGAACATCTCGGTTGTGTAAACTTCAGTAGGTGGTACAGCTATGGTGGGTGATGACATACCTGTTTTGATAGGGACTAGAACAACATTTAAGAGGACCAGCCCAATTATTGCTGTATGCCGCTACGAATAACGTTGTACAAAAAATGATGACCCCTAACTATAAAATGAAAACATTACGTGGGTTTGATTAAAAAGTAAATAAACTATTGCGGTGAGAAGTTAGAGATTCTTCTAAAATATTTTGAAGTCATTGCTTCCTTGATATCCAATTGCTACCTTCCCTTGGATTTGTAGTACAGACACTCGCCGGGATTTAATTTAATCCTACTTAGTGAACAGATGGACAGATAACACTCCCTGCCGTAATACTGAGCATCAATTTAAACCTCAGCGGAACTTTTTCTTTTATTTTCTTTTTTTAACATCGGTTTTACACTTCTATGGTAGGCGGCCTTTACGTATTTTTCGTATCCTATCGTCTACTTAAGCATTACGACTTTAAAGCTATGTGCAAGAATAAGTCTTTTATTTACCATTCATATGTTACTTCATGTTTAGTGATAATCATCCTCTTCGCTTTTATTTTCACTGCAATTTTAAAATCTCATCGAGTAAGTAGACACTTGGAATTATATGAATTTGATGGCAGCTGTAGTTTAAATGCTATTTAGAGTCGCTCTTTGTGCGTGCGGAGGTCTGTTTAACACCGCTTTGATCTTATTTCCGTGCTCTTAGTTAGTGGTAGACCTCCCGGCTGCAATGGGAGCCGGTCTCTGACGAGGTAAAGCCGCACTTGGGCTGCGCTGCCTTGGTAAGAAGCGGCAGACAGAGGGCGGCAGAGCTCCTGGTGCGGTACTCAGCTGCCTCATATGCTTCATACTTATAGGAGCAGTTTCTGTCTGAGACCATCTGGGGAGGATTTACATGGCTTTGATGCTAATATGGTAAGACTTATTTTCCTTTTAAGTGTTTGAAATTGAAAGCGTTTTCCAACGATATCGCATGTCAGAAATTCGAGCCTAAGAGTATAGTTTTCTAGCACTAAATGTCTTGCAGAGCCGGTTTGATTTTAATTTAATTTTACACGGGTCTTGAATGTATATTTCGTGTAAGATAGGTACAGGTGTATTTTGGACAGCGTAGTAAACAGTTTGGTTTACAGTATTTAACAGATTAATTACGCGTCTACGGGCGGTTTTCAGTGGTTAAACGAAACCATATAAAAATGGATGATACTGAGGTTACCACTTTAATCAACTGCAGTAGTCTTGATACAGAAGCCGTAGTTTTCCCCTAGCACGTTCCTTGAATTTGTCTGTGTTTTGACAGTGCATTTGTAGCGGTCATCATTATCGTGTGGTTGTTTCTGCATTGCCGTATCAAATTACGACAAACAACTGTTGCCGTAGTTGATGAACTGGTGAATGCTTCATTCGAGACGGTTGCTTGTTAATCAAGCGGTGAAAAAAGGCAGTTGCCTGTGTGCTTTATGTGAAGTTATCCTGATCTGGGGAGATCTCCAAAGCCCACGTCCGCTTGTGCCCGGCTGTCTTTGGCTGCATGTTCTCCGCTGCGCACTTTGTCAGCGTGAGCGCAGATATTTGTGCGCTCATACCTGTAGTGTCTGGGTGTCATTGAATTCACGCAGTAAAGGCTTTATTGCACGTATATGCATAGGTTCTCTTAAACACACAGTGCTGTTTGCTGTGTCTTTAGACCCGTGACACAATTAGGCTGTCTGCGGGGATTATTTTGTTTTAAATCTTCAGATTTCTGTACGAATCTTGTTACACTGGTATTCGGAAGACAGTTCTAGTTTTTAAATAAAAAACAATGTGCGGTTAGATGTTTATCACCAAGATGTTCAAGTGTGATTTACGACCGCGTCGTATGGACCACAGGGACGTTCGAGTACTTCAGTTGAAGCATGGCGGGATAGGATGGACAGCAAATATGAACTACATGTTTTAATATTTAACTTGTAGCTTATATTTCCTGTGCTGGCACCGTATAGCCCAGAACTTGCTGCTCGATTGTGCATCGTGCTAAAATAATCGTACTTGCTTAAGGCGTGTATCGAGGTCTTGTCGTTCGCTGAAAATACTGTAATGTACCTCGGATCAGTTTCTCGGATGGGATCGTTGCATACGTGCTTACTTTGTCCTATCGTCACTGCCTGCAAATGGCAACAAGCAGCCCAATAGAATGAACACATTCCAACTCAACAAATCCACAGCTCCAACGGTGCCAATTCAGACTTGGCTGCTAGCTCTCAGATTTATATATAGACAAACATCTGTTACAGTATTCCAAATGTAAGTGTCAAATATAGATGCCGGTATAGCGTCTGTCACTTTGGGTCGCTTAGAAGGAACGACCTGCGCACTTCACCAGACAAGAATTTGACCAGGAGGTCATTATTTGTTAGTCATATGTTAACTTGTTAAAGATTTAGATGGTGATAATCCCTGAACAGGCAAGAGGACCTGGCACTTTAAGCAAGGCTTAATCACCACGAAATTATGCGAAGCATATACTGCAAAACAGATAAAAGGCAAACAGAGACCTGCAGACTCTGGGCATCAGAAGAAGCATATTCTGTGATAACAGGAATTGAAAGCGATATATCCAAAATGTCAGATATGTTTGTGAATTTATAAAAGCCAGTTAAAGTGCTTTGGCGTCAGTCAGCCTTGTGTGTAGTTTTTGGGACTCCGTTGAATGCAGTTCCATTTATAACTATATGCGTGTAACAGAACAACAGTGACAGTTACTGATATACCGCAGTTTCAGGTAACAGTCATGTAAACAAATAATGCAGTGCTGCTCCAGTGGTGTGCTAAGTAAGCCTGGGACTGTGGGACTGTTATAAATGTATTTTTGTCATTTATGTATTGATATTGGTACTCTTATTTAAACAGATGTTTTGGTAATACGGTGCCTCTTTGTGATTGCATTAAGGCATGGAAGGTCTGCCAGTGTATTTTGATGAATAATTCGCCAGCTATACAGTTCTCTATAATCTCAAAATGCACTTTGTTGCTTAACTTGAATGCATTTACAAAAATGGAACTTAAAGGTTTTTTTTAACTACTTTGTACTGCATATGTCTTCTTGATTAGGGGTGGGCATCTCAGATACTATTTCACCAGACACTATTCAAATAATACGAATAATATTCATTTATCCACACCCCCACCTCACCATTTGTCTCCATGCAAAATGTGTTACTCATTGTATGTAACCATTAACCATTAAAAAGAAACTTGAATAAACGAAATTGAAACTGAAATTAAATTAAAATAAAGAGAGAGGTCAAGTGCAGTATCATACAATAACGTTTAATAGCCTGCGCCTTGGGCAGTCACGGCAAATGGCAATTTCTTTATTTTTAACAACACAATCTTAACAAGACATCTCTAGCTTACAGTCAATTAATTTATTACCGGAATGAGACATCACTTGTTGCTGCAAAAGGATAACTTAAAGTATTAAAAAAATAGCCATGACTAAGTAACCAGGGCTGAATGATTTTGGAAAAAATTACATTGTGATATTTAAAGTATTTATAAAGCAAAACAAGAGATGCAATTTTAACCCAAATAACCAAACAGTTTGAAAACTTTATTAAGATTGAATGTCACAGAACACAATTTTCAAGAACATTTTTGATGAGGACCATGATGCTTTGAATGTAGGCGACATGTAATCAGATTCTCTTACGCTTGTTGAGTCGTGCCAACAGACTGAAATCAGTGACGACAAATCATATACATTTGCTCAGTATCATCTATATGGAATCCGAAATATTTCCATATAGTGACAAATTAATGTCTTCTGGTGATTCTTGATTTCTTGTTTGCCTCACTCGTTTTTATTATATTTCTTACAAACGTGCCGCAGTATGAGTGAGCGAGGACGAAAATGTTAATGAATGGTTCAGAGAGTACATACAGAGCTCATGCAAAAACATGGACTAAATCCCAAGCTTACTAGAAAACAAAAAAACGTTCTCAAATATTTGCCAATGCTGACTCATACATGTCAACATCAAGAATAGGGATGTCATATTACTCAAATTCAAGTTGACTGCAGTTACATGAATTTGCAGTGTAAACTCCACTCACTCACTGTATAATTACAACAAGGTCTGTTTTGTTTTGAGTGGAGTTTCACAGAGCTGATGCATTATTGAGGGTTGATGGTTCTGAATAGTTTGGTCCAGGATTTACATCTTCAACATTGTGGCCATATTTGGAATTATTCAGAGGGAGTGTGTGCCCTTGGAAATACTGGTAACTGGTATTGTGTTGAGTTAACGCCCTCTAAGCAAAATTTAGGTGCTCTATCCTAAAGTCAGTTGAATTCAGTCTGGTCACTTTCATCCAAGGTTCAGGTTGTTAACTAATAATCAAGTTGGAGAGGAGGTCTTCATAAAAGCATTTTGTTTGGCGGCCTGTGATTTGGGATGCAAAAAAACAGACTGGGAATTTGATCAAGCAGAACTCTCCTGTATGGAATTTTTTGGGGAACCTTTTCAGATTCAAGTTTTTTTCAGCTATAAACCAATATTTAGTCCCAGAATCACCCAAGATATAACACAATGTTAGAGTAATTTTAATATCAACATATCAGTGCGTTTTGTTCAAATTATTATGTAACGTAAATCCACCTGCACCGTGGGAAATAGCACTTGAATTACACAGTAGTTCTGTATATTTCTAAGCATGATAATCTCTCTGCTCCCCAATGTTGTTCAGTCTAGTGGAGAATTATGGTGTTTACCAAGGACAGGATCAGAATCTTCATTCTCCTGGATGATGCAAGGCAATGGGGTGGAGAATCTGGGCATGATTATTACTTATAAACTGGCCTTTGGTGATGTTGGGGGAAATGGAAATAGTCAAAGTTGGTCAAAACTCATATTAATGTGTAAGTAAATGTGCAGACTTCTGGAATTCTGGGTCAGTGGCATGACACAGCATTTTGCCCTTAAGCACTTTTTGCCCTCAGTCATATTGGATTTTTTAAAAATGATTTTAGATTTTCCATCCATGTCTGTTCATGGCAAAGGGTGTATGTTTATTTTAATTAACCAGGCATGCTGATTATTTTTCTCCTTCATCATCCTCATCATTATATGACTTTTTTGCTTGCTGAAACGTGCTGCTTCAGGGCATGATCAGCCATTACCACTTTGTCATCTCAGACTGTTTCACGTAAGATGCTGAGTAATTGGATTTATCACACTTTTTTGGCCACGATAATAAAAGCATGTTTAGCTGTGGCTTCCTTATCGAATGAGGTGTCATTAATCAGCCAGACCAAGATGTTTGTCCTTCTAATTCATCTCTGCTGCCTGGAAAACAAATGTGGCCAGCAGGATTGGACTCCTGTCGCAGCACAGGATGGGAACTCAAGGGGCTTGTCAATTGAAACATATGGCTTTTGCAGTCTTGAGTGACCAACCCCTGCTCGCTGGGGGTTTGGTACCATGCTGGTCAGCCTCTTCATGGGTGTAACAGCACAGCAGTGATCCTTAGACCTTAGAATGTCTTCATTCACTTTCATTCACTGTTACCCAACCATACACAAGACTCGCAGTGGTGCAGTGGTTCTAACCCCAGGGTTCGAGTCTGTGCCCTGGCTCCATGTCTGTGGAGTTTTCGTGTTCTCCCCATCATGTTGTGGAGTTTCCTTCAGGTTTTTCCGTTTCCTCCCACAGACAAAAAAAAGAAAACTGAGGTGAACTGGAGTTACCAAAAGGTCTGTGGGTGTGAATGGTGTGCATGTCCTTCAGCAGCACAACTCTGGGTTATTCCCTGCCCATGGATGGACTTTGTCTGTACAGTTGTTTCTATTCAAAGATCTGAATAAAATATTTAGAGTGTATTTCACGCTGGGCTTTCCCTTAATACTTTGAAATACACCTGTAAAAGGCCTATTTTCCAGCTCATAGGAAGATCAGAAATGGTTGCCCGTCGCTCTACGGGTTATGACTTTGCGTCTGTGATCAGAAGGTCACCAGTTCAGAACTCATGGCTGGCACCATTAGGCGCTTGGGCAAGGCCCTAAACCCCAGTTGCTCCAGATACTGGCTGGCCCTGCTCAATGATCCTTGCTTGTGCACCATTTTTGACAAAAGCATTTGCTAATTACAGTTTAGCAAATTAATTACAGTTTTGTGTGAGAGCTGTTGCATGCCTGATGTTTGACCAGTTTAATACACAGCCAGAAATTCAGTGATTGCCTTTAAAAAAAAACATTCTAAACCAATAAAAAACAAAATTATTCATTAGGCATGCAATTTTTGATTTTCCTTTAAATTAACAATTTTTTTTGTCATTACATTTATAAAAGATAACTTGATTAGTGCGTAGTGTCAAATAATATAATCTAAATAACGTTTACGCATTGTCAGTTATTTTATTATGAATTTCATATAATCAGGGTTAGTGTTGCTCAGAAAGCATCATAGATGAAGCATCACACATATTCAAAGTTGGGTGGATGGATGGAGTCTTGGAACCTTAAACTCTAATCTGTCAGATCTTTAGTCGAGATTGTAACATTTCTGAATGCATAAATGGATACATTCACTTCGAAGTACTGATGCAACAAGGGGGAATGGACCTTGCCTCGTGCCCTGCTCTTCCAAGGAAAGACTAACTTACTGAGACCCTGACTGGACAAGTGGTTATTGAGGATGGATCCTGGTGTGTGACTTCATAATGAGGTGAAGCATACAGTAATCTCAGCACGAGCAGTAGGGGAAGAGAACCTCTGCCTGCTTCAATTCAGTAGATTATTCTTCCGTCAAGATCATTCACAGGAATACCTTGGTCGAATTTGCCCAAATGTTTGTCAAGATTTGAGGGAAAGTCTTCAATTTTCAATGGAACTATAAATAAAATGCACACACATTGTTGAATTGCACTTTAATGTACTGTATATTATTGAAATCCTGACTTCTCATTGGTGTGTGATACCAAGTATTTAAGCTGGGATCGTGCCTCTGTGTGTGTCAAGGCTGTTCAGCCTCCCGCTAGAGGTCGTGCTAAGGCAGAGTCCATCGTGTTCTTTATCTATATACTGTATATACAAACACATAGAAACTCTTTGCGGCCTGAAGCAATTGTGACAATAATAACCATAAGATCAATGACAAAAATGATTTCCTAGATCCACATCCAGTTGACTGCAGATGAATGTTAGCTAGTGGAAGAAGAATAAAGTAGAGTAAGTAATGCTGTAAATTCCCATAGAGAGGAAACGGTAGAGCGATCCCTTTGTCTGCTGGTGTATAGTGCATCAGTGCACGGCTTTCTTTACAGCACCCATCCCGTCATTATTGCACAAAAGCACTCCAGTCAAAACAGTCATTTGTCGCAATCTGGATGATGAAGCACATAATTATATTAATTTGTTTCCCTTATTTAGGTCATTCATCTCACCATAACTACATGAGTCAGTCACTCATGAGTTCATGCGATTTTTTTTTTTGTTGAATCGATCTCGCCTGAACGATACTAAAGGATGGGATTCAAACGACGACATATATTGTTAAACTGACGGAGTTAGAGAACGCTGCAGATTTAGCTGATTGGTGGGCAAACTGAAGTTTAAGGATCCTTTTAGGGAGAAGCACTTGAAAGACTAGTGGAAGAGAGACGCTACAGACGTCTCCTCCATTGGCTTCGTTAATAGTTCCAGAGCCCTTTTGCCGTGGCTGATTACCCCTAGCAGCCGTTAATGAAAGCTTATTTTACTGGCATACCAGTGCACATTAACTTACTTCAAGAAAGACAATTACAGCGTGTAGACCAATGGATATGTCAACAGAACGTTAGCCGTTCTGGTTACATTGTAGAGGAGAATTTGGTTTCTATGACAGCAGACCAGTGGACGGATTTTAGGAGACCGTTCTCCAACGTCCTCGACGTGGAGAAGCAGTCAGGTAGTGATGATAACTGCTGGGTGAAATTTCCTTGAACGGTGTGTTTAATGCAGATTACCTGTCCTTGACCGCAAAAAAAATGTGCTTATCAAACTGGGACAGTTCAGAACTATAAGAGGGATGTAAAATATTTTATTGCTGCAAGAGGAAACTACATATGATATATTCAAGAGACACTTTAAACCATGGCTGCAACAGTGCAATAATTAAATGGACAGAGAACTGTAATATGACAAAAATTGTACTGACTTGGCACTTTTAATATTTCACAACAATATCAAGATCTAGAAAAGTCATTTAGCTAAAATACGGTAGTTCATGAACCGTTTAACATAGTCAGTAACTATTTGTCAAAAAGTGACAATAACTCAATATATAATGATGATATTATCATTAAATGTTTATGGGTTGAGTTTGAGTTTAAGAATTTTCTTCTATGCCCCAGCTCAGAGTTGTCATTAATCAAGGTGTCACGAATATGTTGCAGAGTGTAAGTAACTGATATTTTAGATCATGGATTTTACAAGTCTAACAGTGAATTACAAAGTAAATGCAATGTGAATCATAACACAAGCAGAAAATTGAAAGGATTTTTGGGCAAGTGCTCAAATTATAGCTACAGTAATTTATAAATTAGTGCATGAACACTTTGTGTTGGTGCAAATCTTATTTATTGACATTTAGTACCATACAGACTTAGTTGCAATAACCCAGATCAGCGTTTTCTTTGTAGCTGGTGCTGTGGTAACAAAATGACATTGAAACAACTATTGAATTATTTGCAGCAAATAACAGTTATGCATTATAAAAGAACTTTGTCCAGCCAAAAAGGAACAAATGATACAAGTACTATTCAGAGGTCTTGTACTAACACATAACATTGTAATAACTCTGTCATGGGTGACACATCTTTCCATTTTGTAAAAGTGCAAAATGGTCCATATACATTACAAATCAATATATATTAAAAAAAATCAGAACTCAAAAAGGCTTTTATGATTTTTTTGTGTTTGGTGGCAGAACCTTTGGCAGCAGTTTCTAGTTTAGTTAGATTAATGCTGTGTTTTGCAGATTTTTATCTTTTTGCCATTTATTTGGGTAGCATTTTGTTGCAGTGCTCCATGCAGTTTATTAACTTCACTATTCATATGTAGTTATGCTGTTGTAATTATTATACTTTATTATATTCATATAGAGCAGTGTTTTGCAATCTGGACCTTGGAGACCCGCAGACAGTCCACGTTCTTGTTCCCTCCCAACTCACGGTGAGCAAAAATGTGCACTGACTAGCAGGGAGCTGGGAGGCAGCAAAAATGTGCACTGACTAGCAGGGAGCTGGGAGGCAGCAAAAATGTGCACTGACTAGCAGGGAGCTTGGAGGCAGCAAAAATGTGCACTGACTAGCAGGGTGCTGGGAGGGAGCAAAAATGTGCACTGACTAGCAGGGAGCTGGGAGGCAGCAAAAATGTGCACTGACTAGCAGGGAGCTGAGAGGGAGCAAAATTATTGACCCTCTGTGGTTCCCCCAAGGACTGGGTTGGGAAGTTTACGCTGATATAGACTGATGCTGCCATCAAAATGTCTTGCTATAGGGCTTATGTTTGCTGTATGATGCGCTGCTTTGATTCTGTGCTAGCGGAGACACTTAGAATTCAGACCAGCTCTTTCCAACTCCATTCGCCACATTTCCACAGGATCACTCCATTTTTTTGTTGAAAACCTCAGCTTGGACTTTAGTAATGGTTTCTTTCTTGGCACCCTGCTACGCGAGCTGATTCTGTGAAATGTCAAATGTAGCAACATGTTTAGTTTTCCTGCCATCTCACACATTGTACACTCTAGCGAGTTGGCTCGGGCTGGGCCCATCTCAGTGGCACCCCTCAACAGTTCTCTGCACGCCCAGTCAGTCAGATCCCAGTGTCTTGGTGGTACAGTGAACCTTTCAGATTCTGGAGCCTGAGTGGACTGTTAACAGGGACAGTGAGGTGTTTTTTTCTCCCCTCTGTATCTTCACAAGTGGTACATTTCAGTTACTTTCTCCTTGCTTTTGTCTGAAAGTGTCTTGGTCTTCATGGATGCTTATAATTCTCCCCCATTATCATGATACATGCATTTATGCTGAAATGATGAAATATCAATTCAGAAGCGCTGGTATTATACACAGACAGAAGCCTCTTAGTTTATAATAAAGACAACTTGGATAATAAATAATACATGGAGTTTTATGAACCTGAATTAAATAGGTTACTTTCATGATTTTTCTCCCTTTCTTTCTTTTCTGTTTGAATGCTTATACAGCTATAAAGACGAGGCATTTAACGTGGATTATATCCGAGTCTGTGTCTGAATCCTGATGTCAGGCATTGGCGTTTTATTGTACCAGTTTTATTTGTTTTTTTTTTTTTTAATCTTAATTAAAAATTTAATTTATAATCTTGGTGATTATAAATGCAATTCTGCGTTGAATAAATGAAAATTTGTCATTTATTTAAGGAAATTTTACAGTATGCTTGCACAGGGTTTATTCTAATGTACCGGTTGCGTCATGATTGAAACGCAAATGTTTAATGGTGCGACGGACCACTCTGTTTGCCGTGTGCACATTTGGGGCCCCAAGGGGTGGCAGATTTTAACTATTTCTTTGCTATTCTGAACACATCCCTTCACTGCCACTAAGCTTATTGCCCTTGCTTCCCGCAACACTGAACCCTCAGGCATGCACAAAATTTTTAATGAATGACTGCCAAATGTCCAATAGGAAGTTCCAACAATTAAACCCTTTTTCAGAGTCATTAAAAGATATTGCTTGGGCTTAATACTAGACTTGTGGCCTTGCCCGTTTCATTCATGCATAAATTCAGGATTTGGTAATCAGCACATTCTGTGTGTACGTTTGTATAGGAGTCTAGTTCACTGTGGGGTCTAATGCACACACACCATTGTTGCTTTATGTTCGGTTTAAATAGCTGAGATGCTCTCGTGCCTTTTCACGGTGGGGGGGGGGGGTGGGGGTAGCGAAATTTTACAGTAGCAGAAACACTGTGGAGAAAAGGTGTCCTCTGTAGGAGATTAGAAGAGGAGTGGACATTTTGTCTTGTGTAAATCCTGCTTCTGCTGCTGCATTACTGGTAGACCTTTAATTACGGGTGTGAGTAATCTATCAATGCTAGTTCCTGCTCCACCATGCCAGGTTTACTCTTCGCTCCATTACTTTGAATATATTGTATGCTGAGGACAGGGTGGCAGCCTAATGGCACTGGGTTAGTGAAACAATAGGCACAAAAATGGATAAGGTGTTTTAACAGGTTTAATGTGGCCCATTACCTTGCGGATCCTGTCAGATTCACAGTGATGTGAGTTCAGAGTGGGGGATGGCTGGCGGTTCCGTTTACTTTTCCCATTTCTTGTAAAGCATGAGAATTGCTCTGCTCATTTTTATGCTTCCATTTATGTTCCATTGCCGGACACTGACCATGCGTTTTTTTTATTTGTTACTTGTTAACCCTCTCTCTACATCCAATTTTGTGTAACACTTTTCATTTTGGCAAAATGTACAACTTGTATACCTTCATGGCGATGACATGAATCATTTATAACCACACTTATAAAAGTATGATGCAATGTGCATTAACGTTATATGATTCCTCTGTAGGGCACTTCGCAGTTGGGATTAAAAGTAACCTACCATTTTTAACCTTTTAGCACTTATGAGCGATAGTTTGCAAAGGCATTACGTAGGTCTGATGTTGGATTCTTTATTACTCATTTTTGTTGTCCATCTATGTTTTACACACCATTGCATATATGACTGAGCAGTTTCTCTAAACAGTGCAGCAGTTACAGTGAAATGTAACATTCGATTTCATCAGTATATTTAGTTAAAGCAAGAAGAAAAATGCTGAAAGCAGGAATATATTACTGTCTGTCATAAAAAAAATACTGCCTTTTCTTTGTATAGCATTTGGACAAAATGGAGATCCTTCCTTTAGCTGAATTGCCAGGATCAGTAGTGCAACAATGTGACATCAAAAGAAAATTTATGTGTCAGAAACATGACTATTTATAAAATTATCATGGAAGTGAGAGGCAGGGAATGTCCCAATGTGGGCATATTTCTAAATTAATGGAATATAAAATTAACATGTAAAACAATACCACTGTCTGGGATGGAGAGATTAGTAAATTTAATAAAGGAATAAAGGGAGAACGTATGAGCTTCCTTCAGAGCAGGGTGTTTTTCTCAGTGTGAGAGATTATGACCTCCTGAAGTCTTTCATTAAACATAACTCTGAACCTTTATCCTAACTTGAGGTTTATAAATAGCACCCTCTAATATTTTCAGTACTGAAATCTTCCTGATTTCCATCCAGATCATTACCTCTCATTTTGGGTGGATTTATTATATTGAAAACAATGTAGAGCAGCGGTGCCAAATGTTATCCGCAAAGGGCCGGTGTGTGTGCAGGTTTTTGGGGTAACCTTTAGGTCAGCTGTTCAAACCCAGGTGTGACGTCTCTTCAGCCAATCAGTCCTCTAATTAGTAATCTAATTAGGGAGCTGCAGCAAAAACCTGCATACACTGCAGCCCTTTCTGGATAAGATTGGGCACCCCTGCTGTAGAGCGCCACAAGATTACAATGTAGAGAGTGCCACAAGATTACAATGTAGAGAGTGCCACAAGATTACAATGTAGAGAGTGCCACAAGATTACAATGTAGACAGTGCCGCAAGATTACAATGTAGAGAGTGCCGCAAGATTACAATGTAGAGAGTGCCGCAAGATTACAATGTAGAGAGTGCCGCAAGAGTACAATGTAGAGAGTGCCGCAAGATTATGGTCACAATATAGGGAAGCACAGTTATTACAGCAAATGATTTTTATACTCTTACGGTACTCCTATGTCGATTCCAGCAGCAATAGCCATGCATTAATCGTAATAATGATTTTGTTTTTTACCACCTTAGAGCCATTATATAATAGTGCTTGTTGTTAGCTTTTTGCTTTTATGTTCGTTTACATGTGCACATGTGCTGGGAATCGCAATGCAGGTATTGTGTGTGAAGGCCAAAGCAGATTTGCACTGTGGCCGCTGGAAACATTTGCAGAATATCTCTATCTGGGTATGTGAGCTGTGTGTGGGAGCGGAGGAGTAGATGTTCTTTTCGCTTTAGATGCTTTCGCTGACATCCTGGCATTGGCACAATGAGCCAGTTGTTGTCTCTGTTACTTCCCGGGATTACAGCGGCGCGGAGAAGAGGTGTCCCGGAACATTTGCTTATCGGAAGTCGATAGTGAAAGTGAGCGCTGGTAGCTGTTCGCTGTGCAGAATGTGCTGCGGTCTAAAATGGCCATGTATCTGAAGTCAGGTGTTGCTGGAACGCTTGCAAGGAAACCATTGGTTAACTGATTTTGTGTGTTTTTATTCTTCGTATTTTTCTTGCTTTACGCCACCTTTTGAATTTGTTGTAATTAGTTTTGTTCAAATAATACAGTATTACTTAGTCTCTTGGAGCAAACAAATACACGTATATTACCTAGACTCAATTTATGGATGGTGAATAGTGGCAATATAGGTTTAATTCAAGTCAGTGAACAATCCATCCATTCATCCATCTATTTACCTTAACCACTTATTCCATATAGAGGAGGTCAACCATGATTATCTGTGTTAAGAATGTTTCCATACTGATGTACTGAAACACAATTGTAGAATGTTCACTGTGGTAAACTAAGTGAAATTCCTTTTCATGAGCTCTTAAGTTACTGAAATAGTTTAAAATACTGATTTGCAGCATCTATCTTTATGCAATTTAATTTGTCTTGATAAAAGTGACTGTATCCAATTTTCAGTTTAAAATACTTTGTATAATTCACAGATATATTTTAGCAATTAAAGATATAGACTGCAGTTTTCAAAGTAATTGCATCTCTGTTAATGTATTTTTTAAATTGAAGTTTAGGTTGACACGACGATATATAAATTCTCTAGTTTATTTTTTTTTATCAGTAGACAGATTTTAAATTAAGTCTATTTGTAATGTTTCTAATATCCATAAACAGCACATTCCTGAAATATGTATTTAATTGTGGAAACTGAAGTCACTGCGAGCAGAACGGCGTCTGCGTGACCAGTAAATAAGTGTAATCTCCTCTTCTTCCTCTCCCTCAGCTGAATGCACAGTAACGCTTCACGGAAAATGCAGCCAGCGTCGTGGCCCTTCAGGTGCTTGGGGATAGGAATTGGACTCCTTTGTGTGGTTGCCTTTAGTTCTTCTCAGGATAACACTGAAGGTAAGCTATTTCTTACTATTCATCAAAGCCAACGTGCAAACTCATGGTGGGTGATGTCATGATAATTTATGCTGACCGGTTGCAGCTGTATCTACACTGATGAACTATGACAAAGCAGTATGTCTTTAGTCATATAAAGGTTAAAATGCGCGGTAATTTACTGTCATAATGGCACAACGTTTCCGTGCATTTTGTTTTATACGGTGCATGCGTACTAGTAATGTCAAGCCCTGAGTAAAATGCTGCAAGCAGTGTTACCATGATCTTAAATTATGTGGGTGTGGGTGTAATCCTCCCAATAATCTGAACTGGCCAATAACCCCCCCCCCCCCCCTTCCCGCCAACAGAGTTACACCATTGAATGTTACTTGTAAGGGTACAGTTGCTGGTTCAATTGTTGAATGGTTAATTAACATTACTACAAATGTCATAATTTGGTTGGTTTGTGAACAAATAAAAGAAATTGTGATCTATATCGTGGATGGTGATTTGAACCAAAAATATCATAAAACCATATCGCCCGCCCCTAGGTGATACATTTTGTCACTATTTCAGTCAGTAGCCATGCTGACATGGTTTAACGCTATAAGAACCTGTGTAGGTAATTGGTTTATTTTGCAGCTTTTAAATATTTATTGCAAAGATACTAATATGCATTTTTTAAACTATGATATCACTTCCTTAAGATGTCCCCAGGAAGACCAAAATATCTGAATGTAATGCTTGCATGCTGCATTAAAGAAGGACAAATTATTGGCCAAACGCTGTGAAACCATTTAATTAGGGAGCTGGCACATTTTTCCAGAGTGACTTGTCCTGGAGCACAACTGCTGTAAATGTATGCAACCAGTCCTGAGCACAGAGAATTAGTATTCAGAGAATTGTAAGGAAGGTTTTTCCCATATAGCACTGCAGTAGCACCAAGTTTACAAAGCTCTCAGAAGGGTGCTGTGTTTCCCTAATGTTGTTGATTTTGAAGGGGTGGGTTATCAGTCTTCTCAGAGGAGGAGTGGTTCATCCTGTGAGCTGTGAAATGCATCCTGTGAACATTCCCCACCGGCCAAGCAGAGGCAGGGTCATGATTTTTGCCCATTTGGACCAGAAGCGGTCAGCCGTTCTGCTGATGGCAGCAGCAGTGTCCTTGAGGGGGTGTCGGATTTCCTTATGTTTCATAGGCGTTGTTCCCATGGCACCCACACCTAATTTTTAGCCAGTCTTCTAACTGTAAAGTTAAGGTTATTTTCATTTAAAACATGACATTCAGGAAAAAAAAAAAACATTTCCCCTATTTCTAAACTCCTTAATGACGCATTATGATTTCCGCAGTGTTTCCACATAACATCAGTAGTGTTTTTGATATTATTAAGTTTGATTTTTGGGTTAACTTGGATTGGAATACATTCTTCCCTTGTTTCCCCAGACAGTACTCCAGTGCAGTTCTGCTGCAGTGTTCTGAAACCAGACACTTCTTTTTCTCTGTTAGCCTCTGCCCACTGGTGGATATTATATGTATTAAATTAAATTTGAATTTATGGGGGAGAGCTGACCCACTGAGGCATATGTTAGTATCCGTTAGTGAAGTCAAGGGTGCAAATGTCTTTGCTTCTGACCAATGCCATAATGAAGTTAAATATTCTGAAGCATACTATTGATTTATTGATGCTCTTTCCTCTTGCATGGGGAAATTTTGTAAAACGTGTCCTTAAAAAACAGAATGTCAAGGTTTAAAGAAAGAAAGAGAAAATTCTCATATTTTTGCTGCTTGATTTACAACTGAATAAATGTTATTATGGTCTCAAAAGAGACTTGTGACTGGCTGTATTTTGGATGCACAATACTTTTTCTGTTCTTAAACTTATCCTGTTAAATATATATACATTGTGTCCAGTTGGTCGAATGACTGCACACTGCATGCCACCACATTAGTGAAGAGCATCACATGACTATATTGGGACTACTTCTGTATTAAATGGGAGCATCACTCAGACTTCAATAATTGTGACAATTTAACCGACACATATTCCCTTATTGCATGACTTATTTCAATCTGTTAATGCCTCATGACATCTCCCATAAGACTGAACATATTATGATATATATTTTACAAGTTGCTTATGGGTGTTATGTTGCATTTAAATGGCATTAAACTGAATCATTTGTGTACAGTAGTGGCTAATGCATGTCGGCAAATTTACGTCTTTGATGAGCATTGAGCGGGACCCAGGGCATGTGCACGGATCTGCCTGCTTTTATTATGAAGTGACGTAATGATGGGACCTAAATGAAGCGATTACTGGAGCATTTCTGACAGTACTTCCCCGAGTCATGACCTGCGTGGCCAGGTCACTCCAGATCCATCACAACCCTGCCAATTTGTCAAATTCCGCTAGGGGCATCTCCGTCAACGTTACAATGGGGGTGGACAGGGGATCGGGTCCAAATGTGCCTATTTTATGGCCAGTGGCCATTACTCTCCATGATCATCTTAAGAGCAAAGCCTCCAAATGCAGAAGGGACATGGCAGCTGTCCAGAAAGTCATCTCGGTCTCACCTGCACTTATAGCGCCGCTATCACCACGCTTTCCTCTTCCTGCTCTTAATTAAATAGCTTTAAATTTAGTCTTGCAATCAAGTGACGGCGCTATGGCTCAAGCGAACTGCAGCCCTACCTGCACGTTTCCCCTAGAAAGATGCTTTAAAAAAAAAAAACAACACATAATTTTACAAACTCAATAATACTGTAGTGACAGATTACACTGGCTGCACTTCATTGATTGCACTGGATTATTTTAAGGGTAAACTGCTTGTTCAGTGAAATTTTTGGTTTGGCCACGAAACATTCCTGTCTGACTAGCTGCCAGTTCTGAAGAGCACCAGAGATTTTCTTGCATTTAGTAGTTTCGTGAAGTGCAGTTGTTAGAAGAGTAACTAGTCATCCCCCCTCCCATCTCGATAAAAGAGTACAGGCCATCAAAGAGTGACGTTCTGAATAAAACTGGTCTGCCATTATTAGACGTCACAATTTTATTTTGCCTATCCGGGCGGGGGAGGAGATCTGTATGTGGATTTATGCACAACACTTTGGCATGTGACCCTTTCACCAGACATCACCTGCTTTAAAATTCCTACAAAGCAGTCTATGTGACTCTGCTCACATACAGTCCAGGTGCTCACAGTACCACCTACTCCTGCCGCAGAGCTCTGTTATATTCAGAAGTTTGTCTTCCTTTGTTGCCGCCGGGTGTTAAACATTTATGTGCGCACCTGTTTAGCATTACAATTTCCTGGTGCAATCCGGGCTAACTGGAAGGTATCAAAGACTGTCCGGTTATTACCGTCGTAGCGGCATGTTTAATCAGCTGCACTGCGATCAGCGGGATCATGTAGGGCTTGACTGGGCTCTGAATTGGCTGCCTGAGCACCTGCTAGTTCCTGTTTGTGGCAAATCCGTCCAAGCTGATTTTTACCTCCCAGGAATTGGTCCTCACTGCCATGCCGGCGCCCCTCTGAGGGTAAATCAGGGCACAGCGCATTCATCCCCATACTCCCCGTTCTTTCGCTTTCCCCCCCAAAACATTCCTCTCATTCTCATCTCCTTTCAGAACACGGCAATAGGTGTGTAGGAGCCATGAGCAGATGCTCTTAAACAAAGCTGAGTTTGTTACCAGCTCGATTTAAGCATCCCTGAGCAAACAGCCCCCCTTTTGTATATCCCCGGGCGGGTTAGGGCATGAATGTCGAGCAGTTTCAGCTCAGCATAACAGCATCACGAACAAGGTCTTGGGAGAGCTGGGCTTCTCCCTGAGGAGAGCATGGTCCAGCTCCATGTCCATTAGCCAGTGCTGCTGCCTGCCGTGACCTGCCGCTCCCGGACATCAGAGCTCCTCTCCCTGGAGGCTCACCTTTCTGTCTCAGCAAGAATAGTGGAGATCTGTGGAATTTTCCTCTAACTAATGATATTCACAGCCTTGTAGATGTTAGACACCTCCCCAGGTCTTCACTGGACCAGGCTAGTTCATATGAAGAGTCACCTGCAGCTTTTCATGTTTAATGACAGCCCGTAAGCATATAAATCTTACATTTATCAATAAACCCTGTTCTCTGAGATGCCCCTAATATCAAATCCAATATAATTTTCCAGCAGTGCTGACAAGGTAAGATTCAGATGTTCAGTATGTGACTGACTTATGCTCATTGTGTAAAAGAATTTTTAATTTTATATACAATATACACAAATATTTATTTATTTTTATATCTGGCTTCTTGAAATGAATAAACACCTTGCAATATGATTTTTAATTTATTATCATGGTAACGGTATTTAAGCCCTGGTGTTTTCGGTCTGAGGTAGTCTAGTATCAGTCTCGAATGTGTTCTAATTCAGCTAGTACCAAAATAGTGTACAAGGAATTTATCAGTCACTTGGTGAAATACATTATCTACCTGCTCTGCAGGTTGCCTGTTGGTGTAGTTTGGAAGGAAAAGGAGGCTAATCTTCACCATTTCATCCTCGTGGTTGTAGACATAGTTTGTGCCAAATTGATTATTCTGCGTTGCATCCATGTCAGAATTCAAGTATGAACCCGCAACCACAAATTTCCTCCTCGATTTTGTCACGGTGTATGTGCCGTACAGACAGATCGGTTTGTTCTGGCTGTTATTATTGCAGATGCTTGTTATATGGCGTCTGTGGTGTCTGATGTCTATATGCTTGTTGAAGCGACTGACTGAATCCTCAGCGGAGGATATAAACACAGCCACGAGCTGAAGTGTGCCAAGCACCATGCAGACTAACCCTCTTCCCATTGAATCAGGCTCCTCGGTGATCTAAACAAAAAGACCAGCATTGTCAGTGTGGGTATGGATTTGATCTTAAAGTGCAGGCGTTTGTGTGCCCTATCCTCTGTGTGCTTTAGTACGTATTCATTCAGATTTAGCTGCGTTGTCATTCTTATGGCTTTCTGAGGCGATTCTGCTCTGTGACTGTAATGTCATCGCAGACATCAGAGGGTCATGTATTCCGTCAGTCTTAGAGATTATTCCAGCATATGGGTCGGTTTAAGATAGTGTATGAACAAAAGCACATGCACAGTGCTCACATCTGATGCGGATTTGAGTGGTTGGATCCTTTCCGCACTTCCATTCTGTTCATGAATGTAGCCATTAGGGTTTCATTTAAAATTGTGCCCCGTGTTGTCATTCTGATACTTGATCAGCTCAGTGTTGGGTGTAATCATTGTCACCCTAGATGGGTCTCATGCTTGGTGTGTAATGAGACGGATTATAGGTGTGTAATATCTGTTGAGGGTTTCTGTGGCTCTAGCTGCCTTGATGATGCAGCTAACTGTCCCTGTCCAATACCCGCACGATGGTGCTCTGATGGACATAGCCTGTTAAACATCGCAGAGCTGGAAGGATGTGCGTCGTCCCGTGCTCGTCAGCCTCCAACTCGGGCCTAGCCGACGAGCCGGAAAGTGATCAGTGGTGTAAATGGATACGCAGCTTTGAATTACCGTGTTAGTTTGCGTGTTTTACAGTGTTGTGTAATTGCAGTGTGATCATGGCGTTGTTGTTGTGTATAACGTTGAAGAATTGTGGTGGAAGCAGAGATAAAAAGTGACAGCAAGAAGCAGGACCCACGAAAAAGTCACTTTGCAGCGACACGGAAACGCTGAGGAATCTCGCTAATTAACATTTAATCGAACAGTCAGGTTTTATGGGGCTTTTCTATGTGTTGCTCACACAGATTGTTAGTGGTTTGTGTTAATTCTTCCAGAATCCCCTCAAAGACGGCAATGAAGCAACTCTGCAATATGGCGTCTAGAGAAGGTGAAATAAGAAGTACAATATTTTGCCTTCAATGCAAATGTCTTGCTGATGGAGGACAGCAGCTATCGGCTTTGTGTGATCACGGTTCATTTGTTGGAAGATGAGTATGGCTCCAGGCCTACATCTTCAAATACATTGTCATTTTTCTAAAGATGTGTGGACAAGGGCGTTTAAAACTTATTCTTGTGTTTCCAGAAGGATAGCTATGGTTAGAGTTTGTGCTAACAGCAGTCCTACCTGAATCATTGCCTGTAGGCAAGACTGGTGTAATTACTGCACAGCTTATTCCCATGGCATGGACAACGGAGACTGCAAAGGGCGCATGGGCTCAAACAGGCACAGGACTCTCTGTGAACTGTTTTCAAAACTCAGTGAGCCTCTTTCATCCCTGCCCTCGCACACCGGCATTGTGGTTCTTGCTGGGATAGGGTTGGTAGCAGAAAGTGGTCAGTGCATAGGAGTCCATTACAGACTCCTCTGTTATGTGACTGTGTTACATTAGTCATTTTACAATGAGGGAGACATTTGCAGTCTTTCCTTTGGATGCCCTATGTGTGTTTACAAGGGGCTGCGTTCTTAGCCAGAACGTGTGCACTTTCTGTGAGAATTCCCGATGTCGGGATTCTTCACGCGACATTGAAAAGACGTGCCTCTCTTTTATTTTTTTTTTACTCTGTGAAAGGAAACAAGGGAGCAGTTTGATCTACCACCGCAGGCACTGTCTGTGCACTGGAAGGACTAGTGTGAGGATAATAGGGTTTGATCTTGATGTGAGCTCTGCTGGTGGTGCCCAAAGTGTGATCACGTGTTTCTCTTGAAATGCTTTCTATGGAGTGAGCCACGGACATGGTATGCTTTTAATTGCCGTGCGAATAATTGGGTCATCTCGATGCCAAAGCGCATATTTTGTCAGCGTAATTTAAATTATTTCTGTGTTGTGCTGCATAGACATGTGACTGCGGTTTGCGCGGTAGTTTCTTTTCAGTTCATGCACCGTCCTCCGTGTTGCAAAGGCGTCTCCCAAATGCATATTTGATAAGAGCAGCTTCTGTTTTGGCAACCATTGCGATGTCAATGACACTGGCTAGTAAGGGTGTAGAATGTCAGGGATGTTAAACAGAGATCCTTTATCAGATGCCTGACACAAAGAGGTTCAGCTGGATAATCGATGCAGATTCATTCTGAGATTGATGCCGTGTCTGTATTTATGCCCTAAACACAACATCTTGTTGCAGTCCAGCATAACCCGCATTACCCACTGTTAGCTGAGTCAGGCTGACCCGTCCGTAAGAGGAGGAGGAGGGAACGTCTCTGTTCTGGGGCATTTTTGGAGCATTTTGTTTCAAGGAGCAATGTCCCTGTTTTCAGCGCTGTCGCAGTCTGCTGGGCAGAAGAAGGCGATGGCAGAGCACGGGCATAGATAACCCTTTTAATGTGGCGAATCGTCAGGGAAATCCGTTCTTACCCATTGCCAGCGATCTTCATTACTTTGAATTCCGTGACATTACAGTTTCCGTTTTGTGTGATTTGTGCTGGGCCATCGCCCTCATATATTTCCTGTGAAGGTCTATGTGTCTCTCCAAGCACTCAATTGGAAGCAGTGGAATGAAATTTAGCCCTTTGGACATCTAATGTGGGCTCCAACATACAGTACATTGCGTTCCCACCAACCCACGCTTTTATCAATCTTCCTACAACATGGGGACCATGTTGATGCTTTCAGTGAGTTATCTGTGCTGTTGGATTGAATAACTACATGTTGTGGCTTAATGAACGAGTTCTTGTGTGATAATAAAAGGATTCCAGAGCCTGAACTGTCGAAACCCTAGACATCAGTCCGTCTTCCATTAAAAGAGTCATTGGATTGGCCTCCACGCCTACAATGCAAAATGTTCAGCACCCTTTCTGCAACAGGTCTCCATTATGAAACACAATATTATTTGTTGTGTTTAACTACCTTGCATGGATTACCAGTAACTTGCTCAAAAAAATGTATTTGCTGTTTGTCATTCATCTATTATTTTGCACTAGGAATAATGTATTTGCTATTGTACGTTTTTACCGCCATACATGGGATAGTGCAGGTTCAGGACAAAGTAATGTGCTGCTCTGATGCCATTTATATGCAAGACCACTAGGGCTGTATTCTTAATAAATCAAAATGTTTTACATTTGTGAAGCAAACGAAGTGTTAATGTTCCTGCTCTCTTGCCTGCTGTATGCTTTACACTTTAAGCTGTCAGTTATCTTTAAAAACAATCTTCTGAGCACTGGAAGGATGAACAATTCATGCTTCTCTTCTCTTCCATCCTTCCGCTGCCTCTCCTCTTCCCACTGTTCGTCACTAACTTTGACTCCAGACTGGCAGTATGAGGGTAAGACAATAGATCTCTTCCTATTTCTTCACTGTCTCTTCTGTCTCTTCATCTGAATTGACTCTAGCTGTAAATTAACCCAGCACAAGGCCACGGCATAAAGCCTTCAGTTCCCTGGGGGGGGCTTTGTGGAAAATCAGAATAAGCTTTATTGGCCGAGCATGGTCACACACAGGGAATGTGACTTTGTCAATGGCTCTCCAGTGTAATAATATGGCTGCTCAACATGCATATGGTAGACAAATACAACAATGGCTACAGGCAGTCGGGCTGATACAGTATATACAACAATACTTGTGTTTTTGATAACTCTAGAAAATGTGCAGGAACTGTTGCAATAAATATAATAATCACCATACAATGGGTGATACAGTTTTATATGGCGGTGGTTTATAGTGGGGGCTGAACCATGTAGTTCTGCTTTGTGTTACGATGAAATTGCTTTGAAAGAAATGTAGAGTTTTTAGAGAATTATTATGTAGAGTGCACTGAAATATTTGTGTTTCCTCTTTATTCTTAATTTTCAGAATGTAAGCTCTCCAGGGCGGGGCCCCCTGCCACTATCGTAGCCATTGATGAGGAAAGTCCCAATGGTATGTAATCCGGTTTGTGTATTTGCACTGCACATTCATAAGGACAGTCTAGGGGAAATGTGGTGTAAATGTCGTGTTATAAATTCCCAATGGTACGTAATCCGGTTTGTGTATTTGCACTGCACATTCATAAGGACAGTCTAGGGGAAATGTTGTGTTGTAAATGTAGTGTTATAAATTCCCAATGGTATGCAATCTGGTTTGTTTATTTGCACTGCACATTCATAAGGACAGTCTAGGGGAAATGTTGTGTTGTAAATGTTGTGCTGTAAAGACCCAGTGGTACATGATATGGTTTGCTTATTTTCATTAGACATTCATAAGGACGGTTCATGGAAAAAGTTGTGTTGTAAATGTAGGAAATGGAGTAATTTGTTTTTATACCCTACAGGAGACAAAAAAGCTGAGACATAACGGATAATATATAATTATATAATTATTTTGCTTCCTTTTCATTTCAAGGGAAAACGTTTCAGTGTTTTCTCTTTTGAATGATATTAAATATACAGTGCAACAGCTCCCTGCTTCAGAACTCGTTTGGCAGAAAGCTTTTGAACTGAATTTTATAAAATATGCTTAGAAGTGGTAGGGGTGTGTGTGTGTCCGTGTGCGCGTGTGTGTGTGTGTGTCTCTCTCTCTCTCTCGCGGAGTATGTATGTCGCATGTATTTCCTCCAAGTGCTCTGCTTTTCACCAGCAGGCCAAAGACGTACTTGTGAAATTTGGGGCCTCAGTGTTGTTGATAGTGTATGAGTGTGTGCATGTATGTTTCCTGTGGTGGGCTGCCCATCCTCGACTATTTATCTCCCCCATGAACCCTTTACTGGATAAGCAGATGGGAGATGGATGGTCGGGTATTTTTTAATTAATGTTCCTTCATTGAGGTCAGAGAAAACTTTCTTGAACGGTACTTAGTCAAATTGAAGGAACACGCCAGATTCTTCTCTTCTGACGGAGGTGTGGAAATCACGTCTGGGGGTCAGAATAAGCCTGCTAACAGGACACGCCGACTTTGCGTGTTCAACGCTAATTAGCAGTTATTTTCTTCGTACTTTTCCATTCTGCTTTTCGGATGATCTCCCTAGCTTCTTCGCACAGGATGCGGCGGGTGCAGTACAGATGGCGTTCAGCATGGGATCGTGGCGAGGGAGCCCATCATGGAATAAATATTTCCCCTTTGTCGATCGGATTGGATGAGGCACACGGGTGGGGTGGCCACATCAGCCGTAGCAGTAATTATGAGACGACGGTAGTGATACAGCTGACAAGTGTGAAGGAAGGTCAGAGGCACCGTCCGGCGCGAACAGCACCTGGGATGCTGGCCTGCTAATTACCAGCCTCTCCGGGGCTCGCTTGTTTCCCCACGACTGCCGGGTTGGTTTGGAGTTGCAGTCGTGATTTGCTGTCGGAAGCATCACGTAATTAAGCAGGTGCAAAACTGCCTTTTCCCCCTGCAGGTGTATTGCGTGGCGGGTTAAAACGGTTTAATGAACGGCAAGCTCAGAGACATGGAGTCCTTCTCATTAGCTTGCGGTTGACGTGGCACCTTTATTGTTTTGCTTTCTCTCTCTGTGGCACGTTGGCAGCACTGAAGCGCCGTTCATCTGTATATCTTCGACTGGGTCGTCTCACTCCTGCGCCAAATCAAAGGAAATGGCGCGGCCTGCTTTGCTGAAGTGGCCTTTTGTAACGTGATTAGGTGACGTGATTTACGAACAGACATGCAGTCATTAACTGGGCATTAACCTTGCTGATTGATTAGAAGGCAGCATCCCTGTATATTTTTCAGACATATATTTTTTGCTCTTTCTTTTGTACTTTTAGCATAGCAGAAAGGGTCCAATACTGTGCTAATGGATAAAATACTTCTGCTTTCATTAACGTCATTTCATTAAAATTACCAAAGGAAAACATAATATAAACATTATAAATTTACTTGCTTTAGATAGCAGAAGATGACATAATATTGCCTCTCAAATGCATACAGCTTTCCGTGGACTCACTGCTTTTAATTATTTCTAAGAACTCAGAGAATGCTTTCCTGACCCCATTTTATGGCATGTAATTCTAATGGCAGGTTTAAAATGTATTTTTATTAATAAGCAGCTGATGAACATCCCCTTATGCTCAGCGGGGGCTTCGGGGGTCCCACTCCGGAGGCTGTCTGAGAATGTTTCATCATAAACTAGTAATTTACTTCAGATATTGTCCCCAGTTGTTTGGCCGTGCTGCTTCCATTCCCACTGATCAAACTCCACAGATGCGAGCATGACATGGAATGCAAAGTGGACTGTCTATTTTTATCGTCTGAAGCAATTACCATTTACCATGCGCCCTATTTATGCTCTCAAACATATTACATATCACAGATAATAGGATTTCTTCTCTCTATGTGCTGTTAGATGTCCCAGTATTAATAGTTATTACTGAGTAGTTACCTTGAGATGTTCCTATTCCTGATGTTCTTTTTGCAGCATGTTTACTTGTTTGGCCCAGATGGGGACCGAGTAAACATCCCATTCAGAGCACAACAGTACAAAGGCAGTATGGATCATATGGACGTATAAGATGGTGCACAACCCTGGCTGTTTAGAAGAGCTCTGGGATCTCACACATCTTTACTGTTTCAAGGAAAGAAATGGATGTTAGTTCTGCAGTCACACAGAACAAGCTGACTATCTTATGAGAGTCCTTTTTTCTTCTTTTAAGACACTCTAGAGCCCAACCTAAACGGGGGAAGAGGAATGACTTCAGATCTTGGTTGTTTAAGAATGATTGTCTCACTGCACTACCTTTCAGTTGAGATGCAGGTTCTGAGCACTGGACTCGTTCTTGCTGACTGCACGTCAGAGAGTGGATTTTTTCCCCCTCCTTGAATGTGTTGATTATAGTGAAGACAGTTGCTTTTTGTGTCTGAAAGGGAAATGACCCGTAATGATCTGTTTATTAGTCTAGATATCAGCTGCCATAATAGCGCTTCTGTTGTCTGCACCAGCCTGGAAAAAAAGATTTACATTTTATGGCTTTTTATCTGGGTCCTTGTAACTCACAGCAGGGACTCTCAATTTACCTAGTAACTACACAACGAAGCTTCGGTTAATCCCCTCTCAGACGAAAAAAAAAAAATTGTAATCACCTTTAAAGAAAAAGATATTTGGCAGGTGTGTGATTCAGTGAGGCTTGTGGATAGGAGTTTGTTATTTTTGTAGTTCGCTTCAATGAGCTGTCTTGCATAGGAAGACTGAGAGGCCTAATTTAAAGGAGAACAAGAATGTTCCACAGGAAAACAATTTGTATTGTTACCATCCATACATGACATGAACCAAAATGGTTTAGTATCCATCAAACTAGACTATTCTCTAAAGAAATAGAGCATACTGTGCATTCATTTGGTTAATTAAAATAATGGAAAAAAAAAACCTTTCAAACATGCACATTGTGGGCTTAAGATTAATCAACAAACAAGCACACAAATACGCTGGAACACTTCTTAAGGGTTTTCTGTTTTCCATTGGGGTTAATATGCTTCTGTGTTTCATTTTCTACTTGATAGCTGTGTCGCTGGTTTCCTGCATAGGTTGCATTGTCAGTGACAGGCCTGTGAATACTGAATAAGTGAAAGAAAACCATTGTCCTTTCAGAGCCCCAATAAAGCTTTCAGAAGAACTGATTATTTTTTTCTTTTTCCTGACCAATGTGGGACTGTGTTAAAGTGGTTGATTTATGATCAGCGGCCAGCGGAACTTTTTGTGGGTAAAGGTGTGCTTGTGGAAATGCGGAAGTCTTGTAAGGATGCCGCCTGGTCAGCTCCTAATGGAGCCACTCCAGGAACGACCCCCTGGGTAGAGGCCCCGGGGTAGACTCAAGACACGTCAGGGGGAATTTATCTGGCTTGATAAAGAAAGGTTGGAGTCCATGGCCATGGAGGAAGAGGTTTGCCTGACGTGCTGTGGCTTCTGGCCGCTGTGATCCTTACTTGGAGAATGGAAGGGAATCTGATGATTAAGATGATGATGGTGATGATGACGGTAAGGTTTGCTTGCTCAGGATTCCGCAGCTGAAAGAGAATATTTAAAAGTATACATGTACAGAGCTTTGACAAAGTCTTAGGCAGTCAAAGAAAATGTTTAAATGATCTACATAGACTGTAGAACGGTGTAAAACTATGATATTGTGTCTGTCAAAGCGTGTCAGCGTAGCCATTTCAAAACCTCGCCTAAAGTCACTCCGGTATTTGCAGCAACCATCCATTACAGTGATTACACGCATGTAGGGCTGCACGATATCACATCGCAATTATATCATGCATGTGCTATAATCACCAGCGCTTTAGATGCTAGTAAAAATGTATCTGCTAGCTGGCTTTCACTGCTGTACGGATGTTAACTTATGGCCGCAGTTTGATTAAGCAGATTAGTAGTGCGCCTAAAATATTAATGAGAAGAATATTGTGATGCCCAAAGGTTAGATGTGTATGAATTCAGCTTTTTCTCATGCTTAATAAACGTGTCCGATTGTAAACCGTGCCACTGTACGATAAGGCTACCCTTATAAGGGGTTTAGGAATAGTTTGTAATCTGGTTATTAATTAGGTTGTTACACTTGGTAAATTATTTATAGACTATTTTAAGTTATAACACTTTTCTTTTTATTAATGAGCTACTACTATGTACAAGTGACAGAAAGGAGCCTTATTGTGAAGTGGTACCTTTTAAACTGCAAAAAGTACCACCACACCACCGACGTCATTTTACCTCGTTTATCCGCAATATCTCCTCCTTTAAAAAACGTGGCTGTTGAGCTGCCCCTTTCTTCACCACCACTTCAGTGCTTCTGGCAGATTCGTAACTTTTAGGTGTCACAGTAAACATCTCATTAACATTTCAGACGTACTGCTGACCTGCTTATGAAATTGTTGGCACTGGTAAACTTCTGTATAGGACTGAAAATCCGACGCCTGGACAAATTTTTACATCCGTGACGTACATCCTGGTGATTACCGCGCATATCTCGATTATATTGTGAAGTGATATCATGCATCCCTGCACCCATGTATTTTTTAAGTCGACCACTACCTCGCCTTGTTTGGCTGATCAATACCTCATGGAGTTATTTAACTAATTAAGTGGCCTGGTGGTGAAATTTAATGAATACATGGAATGGCTGAGGTGCCCCTGAGGAGAACCTTGGGAACTGAAGCGCTGTTCATCTAGGCATCCAGTGAGATGTTCTTGTAGAACAGGAGAAATTCTGGTTTATTTGAAATTAGTTGTAGATTTCCTATCTTCTAATGCTAAATTGTGTCTTTTTTTAGTAAATATACAGTCACTACCCAGATAGCTTTAAGCACTTTGTTTGACTGTGCACAGTACTGTAGGCGTGTTTTTTTGTTGACAAAAGTCACTGAATATTGAGCAAAAATGCTGAACAAGATCCGAAAAGATGTACAATGCAGGAATGGAATCTACTGCTAAGTGAAACCTTCCCCCATTGTTTTAACACAGCCTCAGAAGAAAGACTTTAAATGTAAATAAGTTATTGCCCTGGATCTCACACTAAGAAAGGTGAATTTTAAGAGTCCCCAAGTCACATAAAGAAAAGAGTTATTGGAAAAACTGGCCCCAATGAAAGCCAGTTAAATTACTCATTTCATCCTGTGTTCAGCCGGCCCTTTAAAGAAGCAGCTACTGATTCCGCAGTAATGATTGGTCATTACATTTGTACTATGCTTTTTATACTCTCAGCCTGAGCAGGGGCTGGCATGGTCACATTCTGCACAAGGCCCCAGTATGTTGATCGAGGAGGATGGAAGGTTGCTGGCTGGTGCGTACCATGGAGTTTGCATCCATTTTTCTTCCGAGGAGATTTGCTTCGAAGAAGGCAGCTCAACAGGCAAGGGGGGGGGGGGGGATTATTCCAGCCCATGTGAGGGGCCCCTGAAAATCTAGTCATATCACAGAATACAGGGGGACAGTGTCAAAGCATGAGGGCCTTGTTATTGACCTGGAATCAATTGGCATATCGCAGGGAAGGACATCAGTCATTGATCTAGCAAAGGGAACAGTACAATATGAAATGAAGGGCTTAGAGTGAAGAGTGCATGAAAGATCAGAGGAGGCTTCTCAAGCCTTCAGAATAAGCTACACTTTAGTAAGCGGGGGAGGAGAATAAACCTGCCTTGTTGTCTCCCCCCCCCCCCCCCCCAATCTTTTATGCTGCTGTGCCGTTAATTGCCTAACCCTTTATTCACTTTCTGTCTAATTAGTCTAATAACAGTAACACGCAGCTAAAATGATGCAGATGGCCGTCCTATGAATGTGATGTGTCATTTTAAGGGTATTTCTTTCCATCACTGCAAGAGCTATTTTTTTCCCCTCTGCAAAATTTCAGTGAAAAGCCAATGATTTAACTCTTGTTTATTATGTGATAATTTTATGCCCCAAGACAAAGACATATTGGCAATTCTACCCAACTGTGCAAGTGATTTAAATGTAGGTGAATCTGTTGTAGACTAGATTTGCATTTTTAGCCCTTTCTTGAATGCTTGGCCGGACACTGGGAGTATTCAAAACTCCAGTAGAGTAAAAACCATTTGTTGTTTTATTTGTTTTTGAGAGTAATCGAATATCCATCCTCAGAATTATTTTTTCACTTAATTAAGCATTGCTGGGCCCTAACTCCTAAGTAATTGCCTTGTGATTCTGAAGTCCTGCTGACTGTGGAATCACGAAACGGCTGCTTGTTAATCCGAAAGGGCTGCCTGGGACTCCTGACACCGTTACGGCTTCCCAAAAGCGTGATAATTCCTCCGAATGGCCTGCGTGCGACCTGGTGGCCGCCATTCACACAGCTCCGGGAGCGGAGCTCCGCGCCTTTGAAACAAGGGGCTCATTCCCGCTGGCAGTAATGAAAAGGTAAATTTGTCACTCAAGAGTGGATAAAAGTGGCGGATTAGTCGCCCGCACCTGCCGCCGGTGGGGATTACGGTGGGAGCGGCCAGGGCGAGCCGCGCCGGCACTGGTACCCGCCACACCCGCTGCGGTGCGCTCTCCGGCGCTGGCGCGTCAAGTGGCTGTCCGGAAGCTCCGCGCTGCAGAGATCGCTGCCGGCGCCTCCTGTTTCCTCTCTTTATGTATCCTGAATCCACAGGGGGGTTTATGGGCTTGTAAAACTTGTGAAATATGTCTTGGTGAGAGGGGGGGGAGAAACGTCCTTCTGCTGGAATTGCACTGTTGCTGTTGTTTATTGTCGGAGCTCTTCTTGTTGTCGCTGACTGGTACCTGGTACTCTTCTGGAAGTGTGGAGGCACTGTGGCGTGAGGATTTTAAGGATGCAGAGGGCGATGCAGAAGGGTGTACCTTTGCTCCTTAGGTATTTTAAACGGGTTCAGCATGCATCCCATCCATGGTGTTCTCTTCCTTGTACCCAAAGTATAGGCCCCAGGCTCAACGCAACCATGTACTGGATTTAGAGCTAAATATAATATTTTCTCTTTGATTTTTGTTATCACTCAGTTAAGCATTTTGGAGTTGGTACAACATGGCATGGTGTTTTCTAATAGCGGAGCACATTTCACAGATAAGGTTTAATATTCACGCTTTCGTGATTCAAAGGAACATCCCACAAATAATAGAGAAGTCAGTAGACAGAAAAAAATGTCGCTGTAATGGACACACCCGAATAGACTGTAATGACTGATGAGGAGGTCATCTAATTTAGTGCTATAATACAGCCTTTAAATTTCCTAAGTAGTTTAATAAATATTTCAGTAAACAATTTTTACTTTCCTATTTTAGACCTTTAAAAAACAATTATTACTATCCATTCCTGTTAGAATTGGTTGTGGTTAGCCCAGGGCTTTGGGTACTCAGCGGTTATTAAAGGTGAATGTGATCTTCCGGCCAGAAAACAAAATATCCACCTCCCTTCTCTTCTGTGGCTCTCATCCAGTGTCACCTTGTGTCCCACGCTTGGCGGGATAGGGTCCATCCTCTTTCAGATTCTTGGGAGGCCGAAACACGGTGAATAAAACTCAGCATGCATAACTGAAATAAACATGTGATTTATCCCATGAGCTGACCAAACTAACATGGATGCAAAACACAAAAATCATAGAAATCCTAATATAGCATTTGAGAAAATGCACTTAAGGTTAAACTGCTCTGTCATGACACCCTCATCGATGACTGAGACCCTGGAATCTGCACTGTTTCTCAGCACCAATATTATGTTTGACACTCTTGCAGACTTGCTAACCCCAAATACCAACAGCCTTGCGCTGGATTAACAATATGGAAAATCGATGTTTTACATTTAATAATTATAAAATTTATTAACAGAAATCTTTTGAACTGTGAACATTTTTTTGACGAAGGATAGTTTTCACGTAAACGGTGCGTCAGCATGTACGCTCCTTGGTGCTGTGTGTGAGGGCAATACGAAGTTCATCATTAACCATTTAGCATACTCGGAGCCCATGCAGGCCGGTGACAAAGTGCTGCCCCCTTTCCCACCCCACTCCGGCATGATAAGTACTCTTAAATTAGCTACTGACAAGCTCGCGCGAGGCCGTGCTTTTGCCCAGAGGCGGGGAGGCATAAGGAATGATCCACATGTTACTGCTGAAGCAGACACCACTCATACCTAAGCAGTTTGCATACTTCTTTTCAAAAGCAGAGATCCTTCAGTGCCTGCTCTCTGTCATTAAGGTCCACTTAGAAGGTTTCTGCTGTTGGATGTAGCCCGCTGTGGTTCTCTTGAATGATGTGCTTCCTTTGAACTGCTCGGGTAACACATCCAGCTGTACTGATGATTAAGAATTCTAAATTGCTTTAGAGCAAGGGTGACAAACTTTAGCCCTGGAAGGCCGCAGCCCTGCACATTTTTTGGGTCTCTCATTTAACACACCTGATTCAACCCCTTGTGTTAATTACCACACAGCTCTTGAACTGAATCATTTGTGGTGGAACAGGGAAAGAACTAAGATACACAGGGCTGCGGCCCCCCAGGACTGGAATTTGACACCTGTGGTTTAGAGGAGAGTATAAGCGATGAAACTAAAATGTGATATAAAGTGTTTCAGCAGGTTAATCGTAGCCAGGGGCCTTGCATTTGAGAACCAGGGGGTTCCCCTTGTTGCGTTCTGTGCGCAGATCTGTGTTTCCTTTGTTCCGATTCCAGTTCTTCGTGTTCTATTCCAGGTTGTCTTGTATCTCACAAACCCCCTCTGGTCTGGAATCCTTAGGCCAGGTTTTTCACCCGGCCACACTGCTGGCGATGCTGACTTTTTCCATGCTATCAGTGGTTCATGTGCTCTTCTGTATTTCTACATTCTGTATTTCTACATTCTGTATTTCTACGCCTTCTCTGTCTTTGACTTTACTTGCTGATTTGACCTTTTCTGGTACCGGGTTGCCATTTCGCTGACGTTCTGGGTTGTGACCCATCTTTGTTATTGCCAATGCCGCTGATCACAGATGTATGTATGGTGTATAGTCCTTCCACACCTGGCCTAATTGTCATCTCATTGTAATTATAATGCATTGTGGTTTTGCACACCCCCTTTACTCATACTTTACTCATACTTTGCTTGTTTCCCATCCTCTGTTTAATCCCAAAAGGCCCATATTATTGGGTCTCTGGGAAAGGTAATGAACTCTGCTTGTAATAATAGTGCAGTAGTCTAGGATAACTGAGCTGCACGCAAGGCAAAGGTCTGAAATCTGTAAGACACACTAAAGGCATTTATTAAGAGTACATTTTAAAGTCCATTTTGAATTTCATTCACCTTTCATTCCGTTGAATGATAAAGTGCAATAATAATTGTACTTGCCTGGTGTTAGAAAGGTGGGATATTGAGAACTTGCGGGTTTGGTTGCATAAAAACCTCAGAAATGTAAAAAGAGCAGAAGTCGCGGCACCTTCTTGGGAGGGTACAGGAGGTGGGCCTGAGCAGGTGGGTGTAGCGAGTCTTTGCTCTTGGCATCTATCACCTGGACTTAGAAACTAATCATTGGATCCTGCAGTGGCAGAAAATGAGATCCATGTAAAATTGCATTTGTCTCTTGGCATGATGAACACGCCGCAAGTAACACTGACACAGACCCTCAAGACTGGGATTATGGTCACATTTAAGTCCGATTACTTGGGGGTGTAGCTCTCAGTATTTTACCCCCAATGACAGTCTTACTTCAAAAAAAAAAACTTAAACTCAAGCCTCAAGTAAACCTGACTTAACCCCTGATTTTTTTTTCAATAGCTAGAACCCCCCCCTGGTTTACACTGTATATAGAAAACCAGAATTAATGCATCAAGCTGCGTGCTGTGTACTGCCAAAGTGAGCCTATCCCCCATGGCAAAAGGTGGGGACACCCTGGATGGGATGCCAGTCCGTCACATGGCAAAAGGTGGGGACACCCTGGATGGGATGCCAGTCCGTCACATGGCAAAAGGTGGGGACACCCTGGATGGGA
>JAODUD010000041.1:10062176-10076758 GCA_026784285.1 Stomatorhinus walkeri | reverse complement strand
CCACCAACTCAAAGTCTACCATTGTAGACTCATCCAAAAATACTTTATCATTGCTCCCTGACTACCCCTCTAACTTGGTAAAATATGTCATTGGGAACCCCCCCCCCCACTTAATACAGTGTATTATGGGAGACCCCCCCCCCAACACTCAACATATTTACCCCTTTGTGCCCCCCTCCATCTCAGCAGATTTTATCATAGGAACCCCCTCATTCATATCATTGTACACCCTTCCCCTACCCTACACTCAACCATTGTCCCCCCCCACCAACTCGGCCGGTCTGGGGTATTCCTATGTCACTCCCACTCCGGCCCTGAGGGTCTTCCATCAGATCGCCTCTATCCTGCAATAAGACAGTGGGGAATTTATGACCTGTTGTCTAATACTGACTTTACACTTTTGAATTGATAAAGTGGAAAACGACCTGCTGACTAAGAACGATAGGGCAGATGTCACAACCACGGCAGTCAACGAATTATCGGCGCGTCAAAATGCGCCGCACATGTTCGTCTTACGTTAGAAATGAGTGCAGGAGACGGTGCACTTTACATCTGCAGACAGCGCAGTGAGCCGTGGAACGTCGTACGCCGTCATTACATCTTCCTTCTTGACTGTAACAGATATTGTCAAGACATATTCATTCCGGTGGAAATGTGAAACAAGTCAATGTACCAAAAAGGGGGAAAACGGTTGGGCCACAGCTCCCTGTGACTCTTGGGTTGATATGGCAGGTAATTACCAGTCTTGTGTCAACAGTCAGCACGATTAATGAAAGAAGGTTGGCCGCACACAGGCCACAATGAGATTACCTGTTTGCATGGGTGAGTGGGACCAGCTGGCTCTGTGACACTCCGGGGGAGAGATATCCCTACAGCTAAACTCTGCTGTTCCCTATTAGCTACATAGCTACATTTCTGCTATCTTTGTACCTTCTGCCACTCTAGTTTCCTTAATTTAAAGAGCCATTGACCCCATTTATGATTCTGTTTTTTCTTTCTGTAATTTGCTTCGGACCTGTCTTCCTGGACACCTACATTTCACAACCACTCTGCGATACACATTTTAGCCACTTTATCAATCTGTTTGTGTAAAACGCGATCGATCCACCTATACACTGCAGTATGCCATTGCCGCTAACCATATACGACTAAACGAAGTTAGCGAGGCGTTCCATTTATGGATGCACTGTTAAATAACGTACTTTTCAAATTGTAAGACCTGTTGTTCTGCCTGGTTATTAAAAAGATATGTTCAAAATATGCATCTCTAAGCAGAATTTTATTGCAGCGGAATTTAAAGCCAGGTGGCCCATTTGCTCAGTAGGTAATGCTGTGACTGTTGTGTGGGCGTTTGTGTGGTTAAATGCCCTGCGGCAGACTGTCAAGGTTACACCCTGCTTTGTGCCTCATACGTCCCGAGATAGGGGTCTGATCCCCGTAACTCTAACTGGATGAGCGATTAAAGGAGCCATTAGCAACATGTGTAGTTGGCTCCTCCATTAGTAAAATTAAATGATAATAAATATTTCGTTTTATTACTTCCTGCTTGACTGCATATCCGTGTCAGTAATCGTAATATTTGCCCTATGAAAACGATTCCAAAATTCATTTGCGACATGAATAAACAGGCTTTTGACCAGCTAGTGATCATCAATTTGTGGTTCTTACCGTTAGTATCTGTGTTTTCCTTTAGTTAGTTTTGCTGTGCGGCTGTATAGTGTTGGGTGCAGCAACTTTGCTTTGCCTAGTAAGCAAATGAAATTCTTGAAAAACACACTTCCCGTCAGCAGTGCCTCAGGTAAAAAATGGTTGTACTGGTGCTGGGGTAATTTCTTCCACGGAGATTCTGCGGTTCGGCTCACAGTATATCAGTTTTCTGCTTGTCAAGTTTCCGAAGGATTTCACCCTTCTTCCAGCTGCATTTCCTCCTTGAACCCCTCCCAGATAGCTTAGGCGACAAGGCAGACACACTCCTTGTCAGTCCATCTTTGGCCACATGCGCTCACAATGGAGGTCTTAAGGACGCCATCTACCCAAACTGTATGTTTTTGGGAAAAAAAACGCAGGCAGAGCACGCAAATGCCACCCACGCACGGAGCAGAGGCACCATTTGAAGCCCCCTAGGACATACGAGGCAGTAGTGCTGCCCACAGAGGCACCATAACCCCCGTTTTTATTTGTAGAAACTGAATACGCAACTGCAACCCAGCTACACAGTACAGGAACAAAATGCTGGGAAATGCTACAGCACTTGTGATTAATGCATATAGCACATTTAGCGCCATAATAGAGCTGTTCAGTCTTTGTATATTAGTATGGATGGCATACTCCTGTCATTGCTTAATTGTTCTGTTGAATGGCACAAGAAATGGTATAGCTGTTAGCTGAACTAGAGACCACAACAAATTAACACGGTGTGAATGAACAGCTTTATCGCACATGATAATTGGAATGGATTTTGTCATTATATATAGATATTATTCAGTATATGCACACGGTAATATGCAATGTACAGTAAATTTGAAGAGCAGTTAAGACATGATTTGATTATACTGCTCTTTCCCTGGCTGGACTGCTTTCTGCTTTTGGGGGGGTGGGGGGGCTTTCTTGGGACAGTTTGATGCAGCAGAGCCTTTGCTGGATGTGTATGGAGATGTTAAACAGCCCTTAATTTGTCTGTGAAGTATCTGTCAGCACACTGGTGAATCTGAATTTTAAAACTCCCTTGCCTTTCCTGTCTTCCGCCGCTGAGCACGGTGATATCCGAAGGCGTTGGGCGACATCGTCCTTGGAGATCTGAACTAAATGGTATTCACCTTAACTGCACGCCCCCCGGTCTCCAGGATTTTCAGATAACAGGTGGCGAATGGTCTCGCTAGGCGCCTCGGTGCGCGTGGGGTCGCCTTCGACGTCAGGCCAGCTGACAGGCCGGCATAGCCTTTAGAGCCGGAGTGGAGGTGGACACACTGGTCCGAGGGGCGGCGCACCCCTGAGGGCATGTGCGGGGCGTTTCCTAGCTCCGTGATTGGATGGTGGCCTGTAGCCGTACAATTGAAAAACAGAAGAGATGAAATTCAATTTGAAAGCTCCGGCACTGTGGGAAATGCATTATTCTGTGACTTACCAGCTCTGTAAAGATGGCACCAGCTCAGAAAGTTTACTATAAAAAGACCATTATTTTCAGTATGCGAGGTCTAAATGTTAATGTATAATTACAAGCGTATGTTTTTGCAAAGTTCATGTTGCTGTATCTCTGATGGGAGTAATTAGATTGTTTTATGACTTTTGCTCTAACGTGAGTAAATAGAACAAGCAATGCAAATGATACAATCAAAGTACAAAATGCATTTTTACTAAGGATCCGGCTATTTACACCATCTTTGCAAATAGAAGTGCTCTTTGTGAATAATTAACATTTTGTTTTGTCACAGGGACTGTTCTGGTTGAAAATATGCAAATAAATGGCCGAGCTCAAGACCCAGGAAGAACCATATCCTTATCTTTACAAGACAATTACGACCACTGGGTTATTCTGGATCCCATGAGACAGCGGCTGTACCTGAACAGCACCGGCCGTGTTCTTGACAGAGATGTACGTATCTGACATGTAAAACGTAAGGTCTTTTAAAATGTAATTACCAGCATTATTTATTCCATTTACCGCTTTCCATCTCCATTAATGGTTCGACATTGTAACACACAATACGTATCTGTAGAATTAATTTCACAATCCTCCTTTGATATTGTGGACTACACTTGCACCAGGTTAGATTTAATTAAACTTTCTGAGTTAATTATGAATGATAGATAAGAGCTTGTCACAATAGCACGCGAAATAACAAATTAATAAATGTTAATGACCATGGCTCTCTGAGAGAATTTGATTATCGACCTTACCCTATTCACTGACTGCGAGACCTGCAGCCCAGATCGTCGATCCAATATGGACTGTCTTTTTAATTGGGAAACACGTGTCACATAAATTGCACAAATTGTCTTCTTTAGGGTGAAGGAGGGAGAGGCCTGGGCTGGGATATATTCACAGTATACGGCACCAGTGAGTCTATCAAGCCTCACTGGCAACCATAGAGTTTTACTGATTGAATTTGGAGAGCGCACCTCCTGTCTGCATTTAGTCCTCAACTGTGGTGGTTCATAAACCAGGCAGGAGTAGGCGATTAACGATGGACAGACATGGGCTTCCCTGTCCTCCCCTTCAAATACCAGGGCGTTTACAAGCACAATGATGAGAGCGGGGGATTCGATTTTAAAATCGTTTTTTTTATAAGATGCACACCATGAAAGCTGTTTGGTTCTGTCCTCACTGATACCAGATATTGGTTTTCTGTGAATCCGAGCCGCGCTTAATTTTGCACGTGCCGGCAGATTTCTGCGCCGCCTCCCCCTCAGGCTTCCGACGAATACTAAGTGGAATATCTAGGCGCTTTCGCTTTCAGACGTAGCCAAACTTCACTCCTCCCTGTCAGGGCCGTTCTGTGGAGTACTCTGCATCGATCTGTTTCGCATCTAGTTCACAGAACAAGGTAGAATCAAAGAAGAGAGATCCACAGGCTCGAGGTGGACATTTCCAAATTCATTTTAATCCCTGGCTGTTAGCCATAAAAAATGATCCCACATAGTCTCCATTATCTCTGTAGCTTTTGAGAACTAATTGGATTGTACTATATCTAACTACTAATTTAGACATCTGGGAACCAAGAGCAGCTGTAAGTTTGTTACTGGTTTTCTAAGCATAATAGTGCTTTCAGCTCATGGGAGTTTTACTTACACAAAAATGTTCTGAAAGCCGAATGAAAAATGACTGATTCAGAGAGATAACCAATCAGATTATAGTTGCTTCGACCCACCACCTCTACTACCTGATCGGTTATTTCCCTGAACCAACCACTTTTCTTTCAGCCCTCAGATCATTTTTGTGTAAGTAATACTCCCTCAAGCATATTATGACACGGTAGGAGGGCAGACACACATTATATACATGAATAGACTATCTGTACAGTACATAATATAGCAACAATGTGAAATATATAACATAAATACAATGCGTGTAAATTATTTTCATTATAATATTGAATATAACATTTCTGTGCATAATTACAGTATGTAAGTACAAAATATGAATAGAGATATGTAAGATACCTGTACATGATAGAGTACGGTATAGTATAGTAGAGTACAGTGGTAGAGCCACAGGTACCATAGTATGTTAGTAGAAATAACGATGCAAACTAGGAAACAAGTGTTGAGTTTGAGAAATGTTAATTTACAGTTACCACAAAAGTATTCCACGTTTATTTATTCAGCATACATTTTTATTTAAAGCAAGGTAAAATTGAGACAGCAGGGTCAGCCAGTCTCTGGGGCTCTTGGGGTTAAGGGTCTTTCTCAGGGGCCCAAGAGCGACATCCCTCTGACAGCCATGGGAGTTGACCCAGCGACCTTACGATCATGGGCAAAAAGTCCTAACCCACACGCTATATTCAGAGTTGGGTAATTCAGGTTCAGAGAGTAAAAGTCCAGACCAGGATTTCATTTCAACCACCCAGTTGAGTCTGTGACTCTTTATGCTCAAGCGGTTGGTTGAAATAAAATCCCGGACTAGACTTTTACTCTCTGGACCTGAATTACCCAACTCTGGCTATATTCCAACATTCCACTGGCCAGACTGCCTACTACATTATTCCAAGAAATCTGACGCTTTGCTCTTGTTCCTTGCAGCCGCCTGTGTACATCCACTCCATCGTGGTGCAGGTGAAGTGCATCAATGAGTTGGTCGGCACACTCATCCTGCACGAGGTACGCGTCGTGGTGAGGGACCGCAACGACAACGCGCCGCGCTTCCAGCAGCCACGCTACTACGTAGCCATAAATGAGGTCAGTGATGGAAGGCACCACTCCTGCCAGTTTCGGTGAGCTCTCTTTCTGAGGCGATTAGCTTCCAAAACAGGAGTGGAATTAACGTAACAGATGTCCCTTATCGCCCATCCAATTGTTGTAATGCAATTAACTTCATCCTGTATACTATGGCAATTTCGCAAATCCACAGCAAGACAGCTCACAAAAACAATTCAGTGGTTTTCATTACCGGAAAACGTGGTCTTACTATAATATGATAAGGTTTATAAAAAGACATTTGGCTCATTTTGAGTTCCACCATTTACTTCTTTTTGGGCATCTTGGCATTTAATTTGGTTTCAGTAGCACTAATTAAATGAGCATTTGAAGTGGAGATCCTCTTAACGTCTGCCTTTAAAAGCACCCTGCTCGCCTACTTTTCCGGCAGGGCGGAACTTAAACACACTTTGAATGCACTTTGAATGACTCTGAATCTGCAGCAACGAGCCACTTGGTGGCTGATGTCTGCCTGAGACAGGATGTGAAGTTCAGACATATCCATGGGACATCGCTACCAACATCATTGCGTTCACTGTCACAAATGCAACTTTTACAGCTGTGCCTGTCTTTTTTAAATGTTAGTACAAATTGGTTCAGTGCAGTCATGGAAGATTCAATGTTAAACAGCTGATTCCTGCTGAAAATTTGCAGATATCAAGACCTGCATTAAATACTGAAATAATCTATAAACAATGGTTTTATTTGGAATAATACACTTGTTTTGTATTCAAATGGTTAGTGTTTATGTTTTTGAGTTCTGTATTAGTATAATAGTCCAGAACTTCACTCCTTAATAGTAATATTACTATTATACAATACAATGTTAAGAAATGAAAACATTTACTGTTTGTTATTGGCGAGGAGTTTCAGTTTTCAATAATTACAAGCTCTGGTCACTACAGAACTGGTTGGCCACAAGGCAAGATACTGGTATCTCTCAGCAAATGTCGGTAATGCAATTATCTGCTCTGTGATTCAGACGCTTATCAGACGTGCGGTTGGGGATGTGGTTTTCAAGCGTGTGATCTAAAAATAGGTCCACCATAGTCATCACGCCGAGTATACTATACCGTGGAATAGATACCTAGTGATTCTCTGCATTTTTCCTTAATTGAAATTGGCTTCCCAGAGTGCCGCATTGGTACTCTTATTTTTCTTTCTCATTAGTTAACATCCTTGCACAGGCATGCTGCTTCGTATATGCATCTAAATTGTGGCCCGATCTCAATATTCTTAATATTGATTGTTAAGAATTAAACATCGAGTTGACACGTAGATTAGTGTTGTGGTTGTTTCCAGTGTAGTCCATTAGTTAACTTATGGAGTCTGAAGTGTCAGATAAAATCAAGCTTTTCCAGTGGGGCCGGGGGGTGATCGAAGACAGCAAAGTACTGCAGATGGGAATGGGAGACTGCCTTATAAAGGGTGTATTAAATGCAGATGCAGAAGCCTTCTCTCACTGCAGATACGTAGAACTATCTGGATACTGAGGCAAACTCAAAGGTCTGTCATTCTGTTTCATCATTTCCAAGCAGTCATAGTGTGTAGTAAAACACAAAAGTTTGTTGTCTTAAAAGCACCTGGATGTTGGTACTTTCTTTGTCCTCTGCAGAGTCTCGGAGTGTGTGGCGGAGGGTCAGTATTCACTTTGTTTTTGCTTCTGTAATCATGCTTTAAATATGAGACTTTGATATGCATATTTTACAGCATAACTGTCATTCATCAGCAGTAAAATTATAACTCTTCCTTCGCCATACTGAATAATAATTACTCAGCAACTTTAAAACCAGTATTAATAAACTTAATGATTCAGGGAATGATCGTCTTAGTTTAAGACTCCTGTTGAATAATGTATACCTTTCCGCTCATCTTTTGACTAATGCATGTTTCTGTATCACATGCTATGAAAGTTTAAGGTGACCTTAGTATTTCCTTTTAGAATCGCCCTGATTCAGTGTGTATTGTAATGCTCTTAAACCTGCAACATTAATCCTGATTCAGAGTTCACTGGCCAGCTCTGCGGTGTCGTACATGCCAGGACTGAGGGTTCAGTTTTCATTGTGTGTGGGTTATGTATATATTACATTGTGGGGACCGAATATAGGTTCATCTGGGTACCCTGGTTTTCTTCTGCAATTTAAAAACATGTGGTTAGGTGAATTGATGTAGGCTGCTGTGTGGCTCAGTGGGGTAGGACACTGCTTGTGATCAGAAGGTTGTCGGTTTGAATCCTGGAGATTAGCAGAGTGATTTTACCATTGGGCCCCCTTACCTCACCTCCAGGGTTTGTGTGTGCTCTGTTGGGGAGGTAAGCTACTCTGTGCTGCATAATCTGGCCACTCAGTAAGTGGTTATGAAAGGTGAAAGATCCATAAATGTAGATTCACCATCTCTTTCAGTTATTTTGTGTCCATTCCTCACGGGTCTTTAAAATCCTGAGGGTTCATTCTGCCGGGGGACAGTGGGGGCAGTGAGAACAGTGTTTCATGACAGGCAGTAATGTCACACGGCAGTGACACGCAAACCTCCTCCCGCTCGACACGGGTCTCCCTGAGACCACAGGAGCTCTCCCACGCCGATACAGCGCGCTCACACACGTGATGGGTGCACGGCGTGATTACACAGCCCCTCTGTTTCCAAGAAACTTCGGACCTGCTTGTACTGATAAGGGCCCGGTGGACATAGAAAAGACAGAACATAATCCTGCGAACTGAGCTTTCCTCTGCCCCTTTGTCCCTGTTCTTTTTTTTTTTGATTGACGCTCCCTACTGGGGTTTCATTTTTTGTCATGTAAAATATCCAGAAGAGGCCGAAGAGAGAAGCGGCTGAATGAATGACTGAAACGGACGGGCAGTATCCATTCTGCACGTCGCTGCCGCTTTGACAGCGGGAGTGGATCCTTTCTTCCCCCGAAATGATGAAATGATAGGTGTCCCATTTTGATTAAAAAGAAAAAACAACGGCACGCTGGCAGCAATTCATCCGCTTTTGTCTCTGAGGCACCGAAGTGTGAGAGCCTGGGGGTAGAGAAACAAGATCAGATTCCGGCATCTTCCGCAAGAGGGGCCGAGATGGCTGATGCAGGGTTGGCGTCGCAACTCATTAAACTCATTAAGTAGTTGTGCATTTCAGTATCGTTTGTGTGCTAATGCGGCATATTATCTGCATGAGTGTAAACACTCATAAATGTAACACGTAAGGGATCCATAGTGGGAAAGTGTGAGAAAATTTGCATGGAACAGAAAAACAATAGACATTGAGGTAAACAGTAGCTCTGTTTTTAAGTGTGCAGTTACATCACAGATTATGCAATTTCCCAGCAAACAGAATCCGATTATCGACACTGCAGAATATAGATCTTCAAGTGGGAAATTTATGAGTATAAGAGTGTTCTCTACTGTCTGTATATGTTTGCATTTCTTTTGGTTATAAATTTAATTTGAAGTTGTTGCATTTCAGTTTACCAATGTAAGGTACAAAATAAGTCCAGAAAATCCATACTTTTTAGCATAGAAATTGAAGTACAGATTCATTGGAAAATGGCCGAGTTACGTTGTTAGTTTAGGTGGTGCAGTGGCTCAGAGTGCTGCAGGGGGTAGTGTGTGGCTCTGTGAGCTGGGACTCTGTGCTTGTTATTGATAGGTTTTTGGTTCAAATCCCATGAGTGGCAATATGATCACATCAATGTTGGACCTCTGGGTAAGGCCCTTAACCCCAATTAATCAATGATCCTCATTTGTACATCACTTTGGACAAAACTTAATTGTTGACTGTACTGCTGCCTCACACCTCCGGGGTTGTGGGGTCAAAGCCCACCTTTGCTCTGTGTGTGTGGTGTTGGCATGTTCTCCCTGGGTGTGTTTATTCCAGTTTTGTCCTGCAATCCAAAGACAAGTGTTTGGGCTGTTCCTGTCCCTGAACTGACTGGTGTGTGTATGCACCCTGTGATGGACTGCCCCCCCAGCCCTGTACTGCCTGGGACAGGCCTCCATCCCTCCTGCAGCTCTCAGCAGGATAAGTGCTTAGAAGATGGATGTTTTCTGTTTGCTTTCTGACCTGATGCTGGGTCAACTGAAAATGTTCACCTTTAATTTACAATAACAGCATTTTCACTACAATTTTTTTTTGAAGCCATGCAATATGTTGCAATAATTGTTCTATAAATGTTACTCACAATTGGTATCTGTTTTCAAATAAATCGGCTCAGTTTTGCTCACAACTCTGACCAGGATAAGCAATTAGAGGATGGATGGATGGATGGATGGATGGACGGACGGATGGATGGACAGACAGATTAGTCAGTCTCATGCTTAGAAATGATTAATGATCCATGCACTGGATCACATGCCCTGTGAGCACCAATTGTGTATTAAGGAATGATTAATGATGACATTTAATCCAATAAAACAAACAAGAAACAAATTTAACTCATTTAATCTCTATAGGGATTGCACATACAGATAATGTTTAGCTGTTTTCTTTATTACTGACAATTTCCTGTTCATCCTAAGGAGAACCATTCTAAAATGTTTAGTGTTTGAAATGAGCTAAAGTCATTTAGTATCTTCTGGTTTGTATCAAAAATTCCCTTTCACAGCAAGTTCTGCCCGTTGGTAATATTCCTCGAATGTGAAAGTTTCATTTAAAGGGAGGCTCCTTCTCTGTCATTGCTGGTGTTTGATTGTCAGTTTCCCATGTTTCCCTTGGTGACAGTCAGGTACAGATTAACCTACTGGAGGACAAGCAGCCATTGTTTCTCTGGGTTTATCTGGCAGATAGATTCCAGCCGACATTCTTATTAAATACTAATAAGCCAATTTCAGTACAAAAACAAGCTTCACTGCACTCAAACAGGTTAACGTAAAAGTACTGCTATGTCTTCCATAAATGATCTGAAGCGTGTTTTTGTCCTCATTTAGCCGGAATCCACTTTCATCTGGGGTAATTGATTCTTTGATGAGGTCTGGCACACTGCGGCATGTTGGAACGAAGAATTAAGCGAAAAAAAACAATGCAAAACCACTCATTGCATTGTTTATGGAAACAAAATGACCCTTATTTTGTGCAAATCCCTCCAGCAGCTTTCGAGATAACCCCACCCTCCCGTGACCCTGATTAGGAAATGTGGCTACAGCAAATGGATGGATGGATGGGTGTAAATCCTCAGTACAAGGCAGAGCAGAGGAGACGACTGCGTTTAAGCAGATTTCCACTTCAGAGAATGCATTGAGGAGTTTGTTGTAATTTGTTTACTCTCTTCTTGGCGAGCTGGTGGTCAATCCATTTGTATCTGCCTCTTTTCAGCTAACACCAGTGGGGACCACAATCTTTACTGGCTTCTCTGGGAACAATGGTGCCACAGATATTGACGATGGCCCGAATGGACAGATTGAGTACGTCATCCAGTACAACCCAAACGACCCGGTATGTTAAAACAACATATATTGTACTTTTCTATTATGTAGTATTATATACAAGGATTGACATAACTGGTACACATGATCGTTGGGTGTGAAGCTAAAATGGGCTGTAAATCCTTGTCAAGTGATGTGTGCTGTTATGACAATGAAATACTGCAAATGCGTACTTCTGTATCAGTTATATTAATCTCGGATTATATAGTGTAATATAGTATGTTATAATATAATGCAGTAGGCCTACTGGACTGCTCTGTTTCAAAAGACACTGCATTCATTTACTGTAGATTACATCAAGTATGGTGAAAATTTGATATGTGGAACATTATATATGTAAAAATCAAGAGACCACTCCATGTGCTTTTAAATATTTTAATTTCTGTGGCAGCCATTCTATGAGCAATATTTGTTTTTAACACAAACGTACCTCATTCAACTTATCGATTCGCTGATTAGCTGAACCAAACCTCAGGAAAGGAGGAAAGGTTTGAGAACCACTGGCAGGGACATAGACATCCTGTCTTACTAGGACAAAAAGAATGTCATAAAAACATTACGAATAATTTAGACACATTATGTGACAACCACTGACTGTGCCAAAGACAGTGATTTCTATAGTCTTAAGTGAAAAGACTGTCTTGTCAGAGATGACCTCCAGCTGAACTTAGTATGCTTCATGAACAGAAGAATGACACCAAGTGGCCTTCAAAAAGAATGGGGAAACTTTAAGTGGTGTGAAGTGCACTGCTAGGACAGTTTGAAATGGCCTTCTAGAGGCAGGACTGAAGTCCCACAGTGCAAGGCAGACGTCCTTCATCAGTAAGACGCAGAGAAGAGCCAGGCTGGAGTTGACAGAAGACCATAAAGATTTGGGTGTAAAATGTTCAGCTTTGACCAGCAGTTTGGTGGTTAGATGGAGACCTGGAGATTCCTTCAAGTCCCAGCATCCTCTTCCCATGTGGAATTGGCGGAGGATTGCTGATGATCCCTGGGGTGCTTCAGCAAGGCTGGAATCAGGCATATTCATCTCTGTGAAGGACACACGACTCAAGCAATGAATGAGCGTGTCCTGGAAGAATACTGGCTTCCATTTGGCCAGACCATGTCCCGCAACTCGGCTGAGTGAGCTTTCCAGCAGGACGATGCTCTGTGTCATACAGCCAGGCCAGTCAAGGTGTGGAGGAGGACCAGCAGATCAAGACCCATGACCTGAGCCCCATAGAAAACCTCTGGAATATTATCAAGCCGAAGATGTATGGTCACAAGTCATCAGACAAAGCTGAGTTGCTTGAATTTGTGCTTCAAGAGTGGGACAAAGTCAGCCAACAACAATGCGAAGGTGGAGATTGTGGTGCAGAGCTCGCCAAGATGCATCAGAGCTGAGAAAAGATTAGGATCATTCCACCAAATGCAAGATTATTATTGTATTAGTTAATAATGGATATAAACTTGTTTAGTTTGCATTATTCCACATATAACAGCATTGTACCTTTCAGCATTTTGATCATTTGTCATTATCTGAAAATACATACTCTGAATGGCAACGTTTTTGTTTGGAATTTGGGACCAAATGTGATCAATAGTTTATGAAAGAATCAATTGTAAAAATCCCGGAAACTGAAAATTTTGATGCGGTCTCTTGATTTTTTTCTAGAGCTCTATATATAGACTGGTACAATGCACGCAGTGTATCTTGAGCGGTCAGGAGTCTCCCCACTCCTGGCAGGCCGCTAATCTTCATTGAGTGTTTGCAGTGTGATGACTTCACTTTGAAGCCGGCCCGTCTGTATTACAGACAGCAAACAGAACCTTTGACATACCGCTCACCCTGTCCGGCGCCGTGGTCCTGAGGGAGAGACTGAACTACGAGGAAACCACACGCTACCTGGTCATCATACAGGCCAACGTGAGTCCTGCGGGGTGGAATCTGTCCTTCCCTGTCGGCCAATCACGAGGCAGTATTTACGGTGTGATGTCGCAATTAAGGAAGGATTTATAAGTGCCTCCCAGTGAAATGTGCCTCACATTTCTGCTTCATTATGCATGTCAAATGATGTCTATGTATTAATGGATTGCCATTAATACCACCTCCCTTGGTGTGTCATGCCCATCAGGTGTGGATGATGAGTTTTTAAATCGTCAGAAATTATGATGTGTGAACTGGAGGAAATACATTTTGATATATGGGTTCATTATAGAAGAAAAAGAACAGGTTGGCAGCCTGTGAATTTGAACATTTATTTAATCTCCCAAAATGTTACCGGTAGAAATTTGAAATAGCTGAAATTATGTCGTACGTTTTTTTTTTTCTTTTTTTTTTTATTCGATAAACAATAAATTACCACTGCGTCAGCAATCAAGTCCTAGTAGAGAGCAACAAACTATTTCTTTTAATATTGGAGTGACAAATGATGTAATGTGCCTGCCAGCAAGGGGAGCCTATTTTTTTCGCCAGTCCATATGAAAATGTTTTACCCGCATGACAGAGTTATTAAATTAACTCTGGAGTTGGTGTTGAATGGGGTTGCATTCCTGATACCTCCTATTATGATTAGTTGAAAAGCAGCTGACACCTTTATATACATATATATATAAGTTGAAATTATATATAATTTATGTCAGTTCAATCCTCTAAATAGCAGTACAATTCGACGTCATTATTCAAATGATGTGTCTTGTTTGTGCGTATACGTGTGTATGTATTTATGTATACTTGTGATAGGTAGCGGTAATAAATTCATTTCCTGTCACTAACGTATTTTAGTAATTTCAAGGATGGCTTTGCCTTTCTACAGAGTCTATGAGAAATCAATAGTCACTTAACATTGTGCATTAAGAGAATAAAATGTCATGGTAATGCAATTAAGTTAAATTCTTATTTTTGACTTGTATCTGCAAACCAGGACATCTGGAACTCCTTCTGAGTCATTTTTTTTCAGCTTGGCGCATAAACTGTTGTTCGTATTGGGTGTTTTTCATTATAAGTTTTTTGTGTGACACAGCACAAACGGTCTTATGACACAGCATATGTCTTATATGTGGCTCCAATGTTTTATTACAGTTGCAGTGTGAAGAATTCACCGATAAATGATTCCGTTCCTTTAACCCCCCCCCCTCATATGGGAAGGGTAGCTGCTGAAATGCAGTGCGTCATGTACTGCAGGAGTGGCGCGAGGCAGCTGTCATTTCTCTGCAGGGCTTCGCGTGGGGGGATTTCTGTGGAGACTCCTCTGATGGGGGGGGGGGGGG
>JAODUD010000041.1:10035167-10045956 GCA_026784285.1 Stomatorhinus walkeri | reverse complement strand
AGGAATGCTGTGGAAGAAGAGGAGGGACACTAAGTAGGAATGCTGCGGAAGAGGAGGGACACTAAGTAGGAATGCTGTGGAAGAAGAGGAGGGACACTAAGTAGGAATGCTGTGGAAGAAGAGGAGGGACACTAAGTAGGAATGCTGCGGAAGAGGAGGGACACTAAGTAGGAATGCTGCGGAAGAGGAGGGACACTAAGTAGGAATGCTGTGGAAGAGAGAAGAGACCAAGAGAGAGGATGGATGGCTGAGGTCACAGACATAACTGGGAGCAAGGTTTTTTATTGTGTTATTTTTCATTTGTATATGTTCTAATGTTAAACTGTTTTTTTCTGAGTAAATATACATGTACTACACAGATAAATAGCCTTAAACATTATCGTTGCCCCCCCTGAGAGTTTGGCATAGTACTGTACCAACTTTGGCACATCAGCAGCGGGAACCTGCAGAGCGCTCTGTGTGTGAGATGTGCCTTTTAAGGAGGGCTGCTTGCATGCTGCAGTGCAGTCCCGTTGTCCATTCCCCACATACTATAAATCCCCCAAGCCTTTTCTTATTTTTTCTGGGAGCAACTGCATTTGTTAGGTGAAGCAAATTTACAATCAACAATGTGTAGAGCAGAATGTGGTTATTTATTTTTAAACTGTAATTATACGTTAGCGCTTCAGCCAACTATTCTGATCTAATTCCAGAGGAAACTAAGAATATCTATATTCCGGACCAGCTTTAATCAAAAATGACATGGTGCCAAATCAATCCCAAATGTCCTTGTAATTAGAAGGATCATAGTTCCTGTGAGATAAGGTTTAATTGGTATAGCCTCCCTGTTATTAGAGATATCAGCACTCAGTGGTAACGAAGGTGTGACTTTTATATGGTGGTTTTCAGGCTTGTCAGAAATAAAAGAGTAAGTGAGTTACTCTTCCTGCCGAATTTTTTTCCTCAGAAAATTTTGTGAGATCAAAGCGATGAGTAGGCCACACCTACAGTTCAACTTCTGTTTTGAGCTATAGTAAGGAGTAACTTTCTCTCCAAGTTTATATCAAGGCAATATTTCTATGAGATTTGGGCGATTTTATGAGATTTTATTTATGTCAGGTCATTAATCTTATTTTCCTCAGTAAAATAATTTTGTGATAGTGTTAGTGCGCAGAGCATTCTCTGATATTGGTGTCGACCACTTGGTGAGGTCATGGTTCGATTGGTGTCAAGCTACGTACATTTTTAAGGTGGTAAAAACACTCAAAGTCACTATGAAATGCTTCAAATAGCAATTCTTGATTTGTCATGTTTGAGTCTCTCTCTCCATACCCGTTAATGTTTTCCAGGGGTGTCCTTAGAGATTTTGGGCCCCACAAAAGCATATCATATTGGGCCCCCAACCCAGACCAATCTTATTATGTTTAAAAAAATTTTAAGTCCCCTGTCACTTGGGGGCCCTTAGAATTGTCCTAACTGCCCCGCACGCTATGCAGTACCCCTGATGTTACTTGATCAGTCAGAACAATGGCAGAATAGTACCTGGAAGGTTCCATATTTAGGAATCCCTTAACTCGGTTCAGTGCTAGATTTCTTCTTTTTATTTTTAGCAAATTATACTTATCTAAATAGTTTTCTGCTGAAGTCAATTTTGACAGCACGTATGCAGCCTTAACAAATATTGTCCAACCATTGCAGGAGAAATGGATCGCTACTAATTATGTGATGCATCTTAATTAAAAAGTGCTTAAAATCTCGGCCAGCTCTCACAAATAATACATTTCTCTTCAGCATAAATTATTTGTGAATAAACATTGTATTTGCCAGTGTAATGGTTAAATCATCCTTTTGGAGGATGTTGTTGATCGGCAGTTTTTAACATGAGAAATATTTCATTTTATTCATAGGCAGAACAGGATAACGGGCATCCCCTCCCAGCGTTCGCTAGTTTACACATAGAAGTCCTCGACGAGAATAACCAAGCGCCTTACTTTGAAGCATCCACTTATCAGGGCTTCATCTTGGAGTCGGCCCCTGTGGGCGCCACTGTCTCCAACAGCAGCAGTCTAACATCACCACTCCGAATTATTGCCCTGGACAACGATATTGAGGAGGTAAGACTGAAACAGCTGAATCTATTGAGCGTCATCGTTCATTGGGTTTCCATGTTTTGGAAGGATTTAAATAAATTTTTCATAGACCTTGCTCCTGGAATTCATTTGTGAATAATACTTGGCATCATTTTTCTCTTCTCGCAAATTGCAAATTGCAAAACTGACTTTACTAATGGTAAAAAAATAAATCAATAACTGAGTCATATCGAAGGTACATTTGTACAATATATATATATATTGCCCTTGGTTTTATGTATCACCTCATTAATTGATAGCTATGTTGTATCTTTTGTCTCCTTGTTTTAGCTTAAGCCTAACGCCACACCTGTACGTATTAAGTGCTCTGATTAGTGCCTTGCACCTAAATTTTTAATGATTGTTTGCAGTGTTTTGGTGTAATTCTTTTGATTTGATTATGCTTTTTTGCATGCTAGTACTCTCACCAGTGAATTTTTGTTTACCAGACTTGCTTTTGTTCCTTTATGAATTATCATGGGTTTGACTTCACTGTACAAGTTTACGCTATAATCGGTTCACTAAAATACACTGGAATTATGAAATACTACATTGGTGTTTTTTAGCAGATAAATTATTGATGCTTTTTCCTAGATTGTTATTCATGTTCTCTTTTATTTTTTGTCTGAGCGTGGTTCATACAGAGTAGTTCTGATGTGTGTATTAGAACTTATGCAAAAATCCAGAATGTCATGAATCTGAAATTACAAACCACATTTTAAAAGGAACAGAGAGAACAGAGAGACGCTTCATAGGTCCACATGACCTGGGCACGGTGCACAGAACAACGTGCTTTATAAAACACACAAAGCACTTACCATTTCAGCATTGACAGAGTCAACATAGTGCAGAAAATAAAATAATTATTTCGACGATATAAAAATGCTAGCGTGGATGGCATTAAACGCACCAGCACCAGGGCTGCACTCAGGACCTGGTTGATTTTACTAAGCCCAAGGATGAACAGATTATTAATGAAGGACAGGGGACGTCAGTCAGCACAAGTGGCTCTAGTTACCTAGCATTACCTCAGCTAAATGTGTACTTAGCAAAAAAGTAGTGCACTTGAGTAAGTTGACCGATAAGGTTAAAGATCATCATTTATTATATCAGCGGTACTTTATCATTCTGTTGAATCTGGTATACTTAAAATGAGCTAGACAGAGACTTCTGTTCTTTAGCATATGAATACATAGATATACAAACATTCAGTTAGTCATACAATTACTGTGTATGAATTCAGGAGCTGCATCCTTCTAAGGCTGCACCTGAAGGCCAAATGCATGACAGCGCTGAGAGACAGCCATGCCATTTCAGAGTCTCTTTAACGCGCAGTCTAGAAATGTGTCCCTCCTCTTGCTGAGTCATGAGTGATGCACCCAATGAATCCTTCACAGCCCAACATATCCCAAGGTTCATGGCGCAGAGGTAAAGTGGGCGTGTCCCAGCTGGGTGATAGAAGCGGCCCTTCGTGACTCCCGGGTAAGGGCGGGGACAGCTGCAGATGTGAATATGACATTATCCATGTGCCGCACTGTCCCATTTGACATCGCGGTGTTTGACGGCTGCACCTTCATAGTCCGTGTCCTTCGAAGGATGCAGCGCCTGTATTTGGATCCAGCCTTTATGTCACAGACTAAAATCTCAGATGAAACTGAATGCAAATATATTTGTCTGTATGTATGCCTTTTGCTGACTGTTAATAATCAGTAATTATAAATCGCCCTATTTGGTCAGACAAAAACAGCTTCTATGGACCCCATAATGGTGTAAGTGTGTCCAGTTAATTTTAGAAACTGTATGACTGCAGACTTAGTTTCTCTGAATGAACGTGCGGCCATGGCCGGAGACGGAAGCCAGTGCTGTGTTTCTCACCAGGGTGCGCATATTAATGTACCACTGATGGTTATTATTCTGATGTGTGATAGCATACTGCCTTATGTGTCACCCGCTGGTCCAATTTAAATAGCATAACTGCAATATAAACGTCATCATAAAAGAAAGCAGTTAATATAATTCATTAAACATGTGTGTAATAGCATAATTATAATTCATATTTTCATAAACCTCGTGTTAATTTTTCAGCTGTTTCCTTCAAGAGGGTGCTGTGCCCTATCCGGTTTTTGTGGTCTTTTGTCTTTATTCCAAATTCAGAATAATATGTTGTTATCTCACGGATAAGTGAAACAATTATCACCTAATCAATTATAATTAGGTGTTGTGCTGCGTGATTTCAGACAATGATTTGTTTGCTGCAGTAGTTCGTTATGTAGTGCTGTAATTTCCATTCGCAGAGATACACTTCCCGTCTTGTTTGATAAGGGATTCTGTAATCAGTTGCTATCAGACAATTAATGCATTCTTGATGTGGATGATTTTCATGTGTTTTGTGAAGGATTATTGCGTGCCTGCCTTTGCTTCACCAGTGTGATACTTCTCCAATGCAGTGAAACATTTTCGCGTGCAACTCCAAGGAGGGAAAGTGAAACTAGTATTCAGTTTCACATTCTGTTTTAGACGAAAGACCCAATGGTGCAAATATCCTTGGACGACTACACCACAGTCTTCTCGGTGACCCCATCTGGATTAATGCGGTACCTGAAGCTGCTGACGCCTGTAGACCGTGAAGTACAGCAGAACTACACCTTTAGGGTAAGGCCCCTTTTTATGTAGGTGTTTAGAATCACAGCCATTGAGGTTAAACGAGTGCTTTTATATTTTTGATCTATAGGAAATACCTTGTGACACGGGTCTCACTTTGGCCTTCATTAAGGTCTTTGTGGTCAACACATGTGCTGTGTGTGTATATGTTTGCGTGTCCCTGTGTATGTGTGTGTATGCACGTGTCTGTGTGGGTTATGTATTATATTATATATACAAAAACATAATAACTGTTATTTTGAAGTTGAAGGAACCATTTCTTAGGTCCCCACAAGGGAAACTCAGTTTTATAAAAATCTGCAATTAAAAGAATCTAAAAATGGGGAAATTTTTGCATTTACTTGTAGTTAATGTTAGGGCTGGGTGGGGATTAAGGGTGTCATTGTCGGGATTGGGGTTACAGCCATAGAAATAATGGAGAGTCCCCACAAAGACATGTGTGTGTGCGCGCGTGTGAGTACATGTGTGTGCATGTGTGTGTGCATGCGCGCATTGACAAGGTGACGAATCAGAGGTTAAAAGTACTAGGTTTCTCACTGAGCTTTTCAAGAAGAGAAAGAAATGAATGTTGGACTGTTTGCTAAAACATTAAATTGAAGGAAGTGATAAATGGGGCATTTTAATGAAATGAAATACGGCAGCCTGGCTTCTGTCTCCTCCATTTCCTGTGTGATCACGCAAAGGTGCAGGAGCAAGCACAGTCCCATCAGGGTGCTTACCCATCACTACCCCGGTGCGTCTGGGGCACGACTGGCCACTGGGGCCTATGCGGCCAATCAATTTCAGCCTATCAATAATTGTTATCTAAGAAGGTCTAATTGCATTTTAGATGTGTTTCTCGTTACTTATTGTAATTAAGTACAGCTTAATCAGTTGCTTGTGTTCCCGAAACTTTGGTAGGCTAGACCCTTATAACTGGATATTACCGGATAATTAAACAGTTCATGCTCTACTTTGAAGAATATACAAAAAATGTTTAGCATCCCACTTTAAGGCCACTCAGCAAATACAGTAATGAAAAAAGGCTTCCGAAGATCCTGGAGGGGACACCCTAGTACCCGAAACTAATGAATTGCCCCAGTAAAATGTCCAGCTGTGGAAATGGCTAAAAATTTAGTCACTTTGGGTAAAAACCTTGAGTCAGCCAAATATCATATTATAACCACAGGGTAGATTTATATTTGCGCCTGTAATTAAGGGTGGGCAGTTTTAACCTTTCCCTAATCAATGTTTTATGAGGCTCACCTCATGAGGCTACATTTAAGCCGTTAACATTAAGTAATATCACTAGGTGCCAATCGTAAAATAATTATTGCTGATTTTAAAGGTGCAACATGTGTAACTACCAACTGCTAATTTCTATTGACTTGTTAAATAAGTCCCCTCAGCGTTCTCAGTAGCTTCAAATTATACCGATACATATCATGTCCCCCATCTTAAATGCTATTTGAACGTCTCCTCATTTAATTTTGTCTTCATACAGGATTGATATTCTAATTAATATTCTGATCTGCAATTCCCTAAAAGTAATACCCTGGCGGAACATTTCAAAATGCTTGCATGAAAATAATTTGACGTAATGTAATCTTCTGAAAGGGACTCTTCACTCAGCTTCTCGTATTGAGGGAGAGAATTAAGTTTCTTCTCTTTGGAGACTCCTTAATGTCAGTGCTTGCTTTTGTTTACCATCCTCAAGGAGCTTTAAGCATTTTTCCGGGCAGCTAGAGTGGAAGAGCGGAACACGGCCCGTCTCTGGAGCATTCTGTTATACGCTGTTGTTAATCTCAACGTTTGTTGCGTTTGATGATGCATGACACGGTGACACTTGTGCCCCAGACGTCGCATCGCCCCTTGGGCAGATGCTCTTTTTCATGAGGAGGAATGTCGATGAATTTCTCGTGCGCTCCACCCATGTACTGTATACTCCTAACGTTTTTCATCCGCAGATGAGAAGATCTTAGCCATCATCGTACGAAAAGCCCAGGCATAAATTCACCTGCGGATCCTGGCCTTTTTTATGCAGTTGGTGTTGTTGTTTTTTGGATTTATTTGCAGTTGTAAAATCGGTGAAGTTCATTACACTGCGTTGTGTCATAATGGTGTGAGAACTGAAGCTGCTTCTCACCACACAATGCAAATACGTTTCTGTTCCTTTCAGCCTCGACTCTGGGGACCAAGCCTGGAGGACTTATCATTCTGAGCACTGTGCATCTGTCCCACCTCACGAATCCTCAGCCAGAGATTGATTAAAACACTGAGATGAGCCACAGTTGCTGCCGAAGGCCTTTTAGAAAAAAAATGTCTTTCCTGTAGTGCGGTGTGCATCTTCAGAATACACCCCAGCACTGAACTGGATGACTGCATCCCTAATGCCACTACTTCAAAATAATCCTTTGTAAATAGTTTACGTTAAATAAAAACGTCTGTAAGCATGTGTTTATGCATGTGTTCTGCCAGGGGAATTGCGTTGTTGATTTAGACCGTAAGCCCAATCAGTTTTTCCACTATTAAAGCCTTGTTAATTTACTGTTAAATCAGCTAACTGTGGTCTAGGACGAGCTAGTTGTTTTGGAAGTATAGCTAGAAATTCTCAATGGGTCAGTCACATTTCTGTTCAGGCATCATATCAGTATTTAAACCATAGAATTGCCCTAATATCAGTCAACAACAGCTATAATCTGCTAATTAGGCTTCTCATTTTGGTAGACTCTAAAAAGCTACCTGATAGAGTTCTCTCCAGCAACTGATTTGACAATGTTAAGGATAAACTGGGATCTACCGTCGAAATCATGAAAGCACTGGAAAGAAGAACATTTTATGAAACAAACATAAGACAGATTGTCCTTGTCATCAAATTATGTTCCAAATAAAATTGCTCCCCTTTCTTTGTGATCCGCTGACACGACATTTGGAGGAGAAAACAAAGGGTGATGGTAGTTGGTTATTTTTCCTTGCGTGTTCTTGGATGTTTTGTTTGGTGTAAGATAAAAAGAATCGATAACGTACTCTTTTGAAGTTGATAGGTCACCACTGTGCTTGTTTACCGGTCAAAAGGATCATCTACATGGCTGTGAAACCTTCACCTTATTTCGAACCACCACCTTGGCTTGTTCGGTCTCTTCCTGATGATACAATTCCACTTTACTCAAAAACAATCTGCCTTCCACGGGGAAGATCTAGCCCTCAAATTGCAGAGCAGAAAACTAGCCTTTAACTCTGTTTCCTGTTGGAGACGCCATGTGCCTGTCGTTTCAAGACTTTGAAATGCACTGTTGCTAAGCAGTGAAGAATGTTAAAATGCTAAGTGAATTACTTGATTTTAACCCCTAACTGGTCTGTTTCTTTGTCACCAGCCTTGCAGGTGTATTCAAAAGCAGGAGAGAAGAAACCGTGACAACGTGCATTTTTATATGTCGTTTGACAACTCGGAACATTTAGTGTTTTTACATGTTTAATTTTCCATTGAGTGTGCAATTTTCCTCCAGTTTTCCCTGGATTTCAGCGGTCTATCTTTGTTTTTGTTCTCATCTGTATTAATTTTTACAGGTCATTGTGTTTTATCCGAGCTCTGTCTAATGCTACTCGTCCCTGCTCACTGATTGTCATTTGATGGAAATACCCTCAGTACAATGCAAGGTTTTCCACTCAAGCTGACCGTCTTGCAAGACTCTAACTTTCTTACCAGAAATGTATTCATCAAGAGACTTTGCTGAAGTAGCTGCCTCTTTATCTAATGGAGAAACCTTCCAGGTGTTTCGTGTGTTGATGAGGATAGGTCTGATAATGCTGCGGACAGGTGATGCGGTACTCGGTGATCTCGAGTTTCTGCCCAGGATGAGAAAGATATGAAGTCGATATGAGGTTGCTGCAGACTTTGAGAGGAAAAGAATGTAAGGGAACAGAATAGATAAGAACAGCGTGCGAGCTCTTCAGTTATAAATAAATATTGTAGTGGTATTTCAGGAAATTATGTCCTTCAGTTAAATACAGCATGTGTCTCCTGAAGGGGGTTTGAAATGGGCTCCCGGAAACTTTTGACATTTTCCCTTTTTTTTACACCTTCTCTAGCTAATTTGTTCCCCTCTTCTATGTCTGACTAATACCTGAAATCAAAGAACTCATTTTACAAATTAAGATTTTTCACTGATTTCACAGATTTTTCATCTGTACCTGTTAGTCTGCATTCTCATTTTAGATTAGAATTTGAAAAAAAAAATCATGTGTGGGTTTTGTGTATTTGTGTGTGTGACTATCAGTGCTAGAAGGCTTGCTCTCAGTAATGCATTTTTGTGGATCCAATGGCATAAAAATATATATGCACTTTGATCCTAAGTCGTGGAAAGGCTTTTCTGCAGGGCCCACTCATGGTTACTTTCACACTGACAATACAGAACTTGCTGAAACAGTTTTATTTGAAAGTGTTACTACGGGCTAAAGAGGGTCCTGAAATCTCCTTAGCTACCTACAATTTTTTTTTCTTATTAATTTGGCCTGTGAACTTGTGAATCTTGCGTCTCCTTTTTCCCAAAAAGATGATCGCCTCTGACGGAGTCCAGGAGAGTGCACCTGTGATTGTTAATATCCTGGTGATCGATGCCAACGATAACGCGCCGACGTTCCCAAACATCTCCTACAGCGTCGACATTTACACCGACATGCTACCAGGGGATGTCGTTCTTCGGGTAATCAATACCTCTCACTTTTCATGCAAACAGGCCGCCTGCTTCGAGTACTATAGTAGTGGCATTATCACCTAATTTGGGAGTGAATTACTGTAGTACTGACTGCAACAACCTTGAGCTGTGCTCTCAAAGGCTTTCACTAGAAAGCATTAGATTTGGGGTGACTCTGGCTTATAACTATTTCATAATCAGAACATAATCCATAGCTTAGAGTAACTGAGTAATAAATGCTACTGCAAATACTTTGATTTAATTTGTTTCTTATACCAGACATACCTGTTCATAGAAATAAGCATTTGCGTCAGTGGAATGTGCTCTCTTGAAATAAGATGCTTTTTATAATAAATGTAGCAGTAGTTTTAGCAGGTGTGAAGGAAACCCTTAAACTTTGGATTATAGGATCATCTTGAAATAATAAGCTTCTAAGTTGAGCCATACTTTTCCTTATTAGTGAGTTGTGGTATGGCAACTTTGTATCAGTGATGGCAATTATTGTCAAGTTAATATGCTGTCTGAATATAGATGGGATTTCTGTGATTTTATTTGCCATTTTGTATGTTGATAAACAGGTCATATGGTCCTCTTATTCATCACATGGCAGATTAAAATGGAATAGACTGTCTGTATTTTTAGAAATCTGCACATTATACAGTTTTGAAGGGTCACACTGCCTTCTCTTCAGCTGACAGCACTGGATGCAGATGAAGGTCTCAATGGGCTGGTAACCTACGAGATCCTGGCAGGTGCCCAGGGAGACTTCACCATCGATAACCGCTCCGGGCTCATCTCTGTGGCGCCGGGTGTCAGCCTGATCGTGGGCCGCTCCTATGCGCTGACCATCAAGGCCACGGACAACGCCCCTGTGTTGCAGAGGAGGTAGGTCTGTTTGGACTGAGCAGGTTCTTATTGGCTTTTAAGACTTTGTTGGGCCATTCGCTTTACATTTTATGTAAACTGAAGTTGTTTCATCAAAGAGATACTGTTGTGATAGGTGCATATTCCTTGGAAAAAGTCTCATATGCAGAGAACAGGAGTCATTATTACTATAGTGAAAATTCATTCATAAGATGTGTATAGTGCATTGGATGGTAGGAATAACGTTAATATCTATCTGTCTATCTATCTATCTGTCTATCTATCTATCTAATCTATCTAATCTATCTAATCTATCTATCTACAATGTCTTTCACTACTACCGCATTGCAAGAAAGCATTAAAACTTACGTCCTGAAAAACAATCTGAGCATCATGTAAGCACTCCCTAGCATGGGCACAAATTATGGGGGTGCCAGAGGCGTGGTTGCTACCCGCCACTCCACGGAGGCGCCCCATGCCTCT
>JAODUD010000041.1:10003491-10020121 GCA_026784285.1 Stomatorhinus walkeri | reverse complement strand
ACGGCGGGATGAGGACAGTGAGCAGGGAGACGGCGGGATGAGGACAGTGAGCAGGGAGACGGCGGGATGAGGACAGTCTGCAGGGAGATGGCAGGATGAGGACAGTGAGTAGGGAGATGGTAGGATGAGGACAGTGTGCAGGGAGATGGCAGGATGTGGACAGTGAGCAGGGAGATGGTAGGATGAGGACAGTTTGCAGGGAGATGGTAGGATGAGGACAGTGTGCAGGGAGACGGCAGGATGAGCACAGTGAGCAGGGATATGGACGGATGAGGACAGTGAACAGGGAGACGGCAGGATGAGGACAGTGAACAGGGAGACGGCAGGATGAGGACAGTGTGCAGGGAGACGGCAGGATGAGGACAGTGAACAGGGAGACGGCAGGAGGAGGACAGTGAGCAGGGATATGGACGGATGAGGACAGTGAGCAGGGATATGGACGGATGAGGACAGTGAGCAGGGAGACGGCAGGATGAGGACAGTGAGCAGGGAGACGGCGGGATGAGGACAGTGAGCAGAGAGACGGCAGGATGAGGACAGTGAGCAGGGAGACGGCAGGATGAGGACAGTGAGCAGGGAGATGGCAGGATGAGGACAGTGTGCAGGACCAAGAGGTGAGTTAGAAATTAGGCTGTACTTTAAGATCTACTGTATCATCAAGCCAGATGTTCACCTAATAGGCAAATATTTATTTCTGAAAGCTGTTGGAGCTGGGGGGACTGAGAGGGGCGGAATTTCACCAGACTGCTGGACCAGACCAGGCTGTTTGTAAATGTATAGGCTTATTATTTTTACTAATATTAGTAAAAATAAATAATAATAAATAATAGTAAATAATTCCTGGGAGTTATCAAAACCAAATTTTTGGATTGCGGTAAGGATAATGAGATCTTCTGTATTAATTCTCATTTCATCCAGACCCTGACCGCATGTTGCATACATGTTGGTAAACACCCCTAGCGCATCTTGCACATAATGGTCATAAAGTGTTATGAAGGCAATACCCCCGAATTATGGAGGGGTAATTCGCACTCTGCCCACTGTACTCGATGAGCAGTTCACGGATGAATGGTAAAATGCTGTCGAAAAAGCGCGTGAAATACTTTGAGAGTAGAAGAATTCTGAAATGCAGCATTGTTGTTTTGAATATATGCTTCTACCTGAGGGATCTGTACAGTGCCGTGGAAGACCTTCTTTGGGTTTTTTGTGCTCCACTGAGCTTCATGCCACCATTAAAGAAGGATGCATTGGTTTTGACCTAATTCCCTACTCACATTCATCCTTTTGTGTTGCATCGGGGCTCTGTGATGTTACTCTTTGCATCTGCAGAGAACATCGCACCCACTTCTCTAGCTGTAAGACATCTGCATTTATCGGCGTCCCACGCTCTCCTGCTTAGTTTTATACTTCCTGGGACAGTCTGCAGGTCACAGGCAAACATAATTATATATGCTGCTATAGAAAATATACACATGTACACAAAGAATATAGGAAAGGATATTGTGATTCTGCTCTCTTCTGAGCAGTGATTGACATCCTTGTGCTGGGTGAGCAATTTGTCCGCCTATAGCATAAACATCTACATTTCCCATTGAATAGAATGTATTATTAAAAATAAGAAAGTTATATATGTTATAATAGGTAACTGCAATCTAGTGATCATATATTTATTATTGTATCCATATTAAATATAAATATAAATTACTGATTTATTATATAAATCTATTTATTATATTATATGAATTATTGATGTACTAATAAATGTATAATTGCATTCAGTGTATTTCTGCAATACAGAAGAATGTTTGTATTAATATATAGCTATATTTTTGGTTTGATATGTGTTTTTATTTCAGACCTCTACAGCTATTGTGAACATTGTGGTCACTGATGTGAATGATAATGATCCTGTCTTCGATCCATCTCTGCCAAACAACTTCACCGTCCAAGAGGGGGAGGCCAACTCTTTTGTGGGACAAGTTAAGGTAGGACTCTCACACCTGCATTTGGTATGTCTTCATGTGTCACAAGCAACGCTACGTAAATGACCAACCTTGTGTGTATCGTTGCGAATATGTGGGGCATGTAGCTGTCCTCCGCTTCGGCTTTGAAACAGCTTTTACGTTCCTTCTCGTCATTCTTCAAGGATCCTATAGAAGATTCACCTGTTGGCCCTTTTGTAATACTAGTAATTGTTTGTAAGCCTGCCCCATTTGACTAATTGCGTGCCTCAGTGGAAGGAGGACCAGATCCCAGATGTAGCCATTTCTTGGAATACCCCACTCATCTGCCACGTGAGCCCAGTGTTGCTGCCAAACCAACAAAGAGGAGAGCCAGCTCAATATCCCACAGCAGTGCCCACGCACACTTCTCTGTTTATAATTTTCCAATTAAATAAAAGTAATTTAAATAATTTGTTACCTTCAGGGACGTCCGGTAATGAGTGGCTTTGTTCAGCTCTGCTAAGCAGCAAGGAGTTTTAATTGGTGGTTAAGATTAATAGAGCTTTGGCTTGTTGGGGGGATATATAGAGGGTAGCACGTTTAGATGATTCCGCGGAGCGCCCGTACGTTTATGTATATGTTCGCCATGGTTAATTTAATGCTGACCTGGGTGGCGGCTGGACTGCTCAGAGATCTCGGATACCTGAGCCCGAGTTTAACCGTCCGTCCTCATAGTCTGGTTCTTATTCTGGGTTTTAGCAAGTTTTCAAGTCATGAATGTTGGAGACGATCCAAAGGTAACATCCCCTAAATCTCGGCCCACCTCAAGCGGGATCTGATCCGCCTGCGAGCAGCAAGCGGCCCCCGTGGTAAGCTATCGGAAATATCAAAGCACCGCCAGCATTAGATAGGATAATACATCAAGCCCTATGCTGTATCAGCATACCAAACAGTAATCAGCCAGCAAATAATTTACGTCTGAGGCAGGGTGTGCGCCTCAATCCCCCGCCCCCATTGAACATATGGCTAATGCTGGATATCTAGGAATTCATTTGTTTGGGCAAATGTAGCACAATACGTTAGTCAAGCGGATTAAAGAATGCACAGCAAAAAGACGCAGATCCACTTGGATCAGCATGCAAACAGGTGACCCATCTACGTAAAATCTGTCACCACGTTACTGGCATTTAAATAGCTCCGGGCAGGTTTCCTAATTGCGCTTGTTAAGTGTTATAAGACATTTTCCGTAATGTTCAACATGGCTGCTCCAATGGCTTTGTCAGGGCAGACGGCGGAACGTCAGTGTTTCTGCCCTCATCTCGGCAGCGTGACAGAGCTCGTTTCAGACGTAGCCGGTGGCCCTAATTGGTTGAGATGCCGAATGCATTCCTGCTGTGTTGTCGTTATGCCATTGTAGTCTAATCAGACCGTCCCATGATGGCGAGCTCGCCTCCGCGTGGCAGTTTGTTTTGTTTGCCGGCGCTCTTTTCCCGTCACAGCGTCTGTAAGGTAAATTTGCAAAAATGAGGACAGAGGAACCACCGGTTTAGCAATGTTGTGACATGATTCTTCACGGCTGAATAATTACACCCATGATAGCCTGCAGTGTTTATGAACACAAGTTTGCGGAACACCAAAAACAACTATGTTAAATATCAGTTTTTTAATTGATATTTAAATAGATGTATGTTTTCATTACTCCCTGCCAATTTTTCCTTAAGTGAAACTCATTAGTTTCTTACAGTTAGTATTTTAAAAATTAATTTACTGTATTTTCTCATGTATTGACCCTTGCATTGTTCATTTTTCATATTTAAGAGGGGTTCAAGGATTTTCATAGTCAAAATAATCAATGTTCCTAACATACCTAAAGTCACTACAATGAATAGCAGTCAGGATGCTATTTTTGTTTGTTTTGATGCAGTCAGCTGTGTCATCCCTACATTGTCTTTTCATGAATGCACATTCTCTTTGAGACCCGTTACATCAATCCAGCTTTTTGTTAATCATCAAACCGCCTTCCTGCACAAAACCTCACCTTGATCGGCCATCCGATCACAGCACAGCTGAAGGTCTCATGTGCCCCCGCGAGAGAAACCGGAGCTTAAATGCGTGCCGTCGTCTTCATCGCAATGCAAATACAGTAGCACAGTTGTGAAGCAATGAGAGCAACATGCATGGCGTTTTGCGAATGAATCTTCAGCAGGATGCATTCATTTTCATACTTTCAGTGTTACCTTTAAGTACACGAGGCAGATTGGGGTAATGTACAGAAACATAGATGCCCATGTGCTTGAATGAGTACTCAAATGAAATAACATTGCAATCGTGAACTTAAAAGAAAAACGAAATGCATAATCACATGCATATACTGTACGTACTAGCCGAAGCTGTTAAACCAAAAGTCACAGTTAGTAAATAAAGAATTCATACAGCGTTTCAAGTATCAAGTTATTTTAAAAATGATGTACCTATTCCATATAGAATGGAATAGTAGTTCTTTATTCATCCCTGTGGGGAAATTGGGTTTTTGCCGATGCTATCTTGTTCTCCATTAGACATACACGTATACAGGCGAGAGCAATTTTGGGGGATCACAGCTCAAGGTCGGCCTGTGTCTGGCACCCTGGGAGCTATCGGGGTTATGGGCTGTGCTTGAGGACCCAACGGTGGCGTCACCCTGTCGACCGCGGGATTTGAACCGGCCGACCTTCTGACCGCAGGCGGTTCTGACTCGGAGAGACACAAACCACGGGCAATATAAGTGATTAAAATGTGATACATAATACATAAGCGAAGCAGCTTCTGATTTCGATTAAGAAACTCTGCAACCTTTTACGCATTAAAATGTTGCCTGTTGCACTTTCTGCTTATTGAATGGTAATCTTATTAAGTTCTTGCTCTGTCTGGAATATATTGGGTACCTCTTGCTCCAATACTGCTAACACTCGTACCCGGGTTTTCACTGGAAGCTCAGCCTAGCGGCACTTAAGCCTAGCTGAGTGCTCAGCAGCTGTATGTCTATGATGTGTCTTTTGCTTTTATTTTGCTCTGGACAAAATTGCTGAATTAAAATAAAAGTAAATGTATGCGGGTGTCTGTATGCTTGTGATCGCACTTGACGATTCACTTTTTATCTGCGTGCACTAATCGATTTCTTGTGGTTACAGGCCACTGACCCAGATGCGGGAGTTAATGGGCAAGTGCGGTACAAACTGGTAAACCACGTCGGGATGTTCAGAATCAACTCTAGCGGCAGCATCTTCACCGCAGTACCATTGGATCGCGAGGCCCAGAGCCATTACAGCCTGATCGTGGAGGCGTCCGACGGGGCACCGGACCCACGCCGTGCCACAGCCCGACTCACCGTGGAGGTGCTGGACGTGGACGACAACAGCCCTGTGTTCTCTCAGAGCGCGTACACGGCTGCTGTGCCGGAGAACAGCCCTGTGGGAACGGTGTTTCTGCAGTTGTTGGTGAGTTGGGCCACACGTTCCCCGCTCCTGCTTAGTCTGAGTCAGACAAACACCCACCGCGACAGCAAACAACCTGCATTCAAACTCTACACCTTGTAAGAGAGTTTCTTGGCATCAAAGTACATGAAGCCGGGGGGGCGTCTGGCACATCCTGAGCCAATCGACAGAGATCCGCAGCATCTCCAGGTGTCAGATCCACGCTGGGCGCTGTTTGCAGTGCTCATTGACGTGTGCGCAGGCAGAACCCGTTTTAACGATGCGTGAATGTGATCAGTTTGGAAGTTTAGGCCTACAGTAGCGCCACCCTTCATTCATATTTTATATCTGTGCTCTAGCTAGTTGAGTGACGCGATGTCATCTGTCTGGCTGTACACACTTTACCAGACATCCTAGCATATGCTCATCTCTGTCTTGGAATGTTCCATTGCTGGCCAAATACTATATACCGATACGTATGCATCTTATTTATTTAGCATACAGATGAGTATGCAGGGTCAGCCAGGGAGACATTGGGATGTGAAGGACCTTGCTCAAGGGCCCAGTGATAATGACCTTCCCATCATAGGCACAGCATCCTAACCTACTGAAACACACACTGCTCCTATATAACATATATCAATATTATATCTATAAGAATAGCCAGTTAAAAAAGACCACGCGACTCTCTACATTGTCTCTGTACAGTTGTGAATTTTTTACTTCAGTCCTGAAATAAATCCTTGAGTTGCACTGCTATGGGTATCAGACACCAGTCATGCGTTATATTTTGGTGCAGCTCGCCGTGCCTCATAACAAAATGCATGATGTATAAGATGCGTTTGAATGAGAAAACGGGCCGGAGATCCTGAAGGTGAGTGTATTCTCCAGGTGGGACAACGGCAGTCACTGGCAGCACGGTCTCTCCCCTCTAATCTCCCTCTGCCGACAAACCTATCATCACACCCGTAATCAGTCCCTGGCGACACGGGGAGAAAGACCCTTCTCGTCGGGTGAGATCTCAGGCAGATTAAGGGATGCTCTTGCTTGGGAAGGCACTCAAGGGTTTTTATCAATGTGTACAGCAATTCCCCTGCGTGTTCCATATAAAAGGCTTACACCCGAAAGGCATTCACACCTTCAGATAACTTTGACTCGTGTAGCTGAGTCCCTCTTTCGAATTTCTGAGGGTCGCGGTTTCCTCTGCTTCGGCGAAATCATGCTGCTAGAGCCATTCTCATGGGTCTTGGATTATTGGGACACACAAGGTATGAATTTGATCTTGGTTAAGAAGAAGGGCGACAAAAGATATAGATATTTCCGGATATATCCGGACTGCAGCGCAAGTGTTGGATAGATGCCACCCAGTTATTGTCCCCGTACTTCTGTTCCCAGGCAACCGATGCTGACCTTCACTCCAACATCACGTATCGCATCCGCACCGTGGAGGCCCGACAGCTGTTCTCCGTCGACCCCTGGACGGGGCACCTGTCACTGCTGAAGATATTGGACTTTGAGGACCTCGCCAGCTCGGGGGCGACGTATACCTTTGTAGTGGAGGCCGCGGACATCAGTGGGAGCATGCCCCCTGGCCTGGCCACCGTCACCGTAAAAATATTGGTAGGACAGTTCTCCTTCTACTGTGTTGCATCCTGATTGCATCCTTTTAATGGGTCGGGAAACGTGGTCATTGATTAATGTTCATTATTGTTTTCTTCTCATGGTTCATGAATGTTATAACCTTGATGATTCTTCAGCTACTGCTAAGTTGCCGGAATGCTACAGTACGGTGGCTGTGGTGACGGCTCTGTTTTGTATGTATTATGGGTGTCTGGTAGTTGGTGCTCCTGGTGATAAACCAGCTGACACCAGGAATATGTGAACATGAGTAGTTTTTTGTCATATCGGAAAACTGCAGGAACGTAAACATGTAATATGTGTAATATCAGACTGCCTATGTATTTGTCCATCAGGTGGAACTTCATAATTTTTAAAAATTCAGGTAGGCCTTGAAACCTTAAGGTGGAAGTGGATCATTAGATAGAATTGTCAATTTTTACCATTAGGAATGCTAGTGAGATATGTGCATAACTGCAAAATATTTCATGGGAACATTGAATCTGACCGCTATCTAGGAAAACCTTGAGTTTATTAAAAAAAAAAAATACCGATTATACTGCAATTTATCGAAAGCTTAGAGAGAACGAATTTATAGGAATAAACCAAATTAATTTTCCATCTTTGAGTAATGGTATTGGGTCATTCCTTAAAGCTTGTTCACAACTATTTCAAATTTAGCTAAATGGCAGAGTAAGGCTGAAATATTGCCATTTTGCTTTATTTGTATGTGAAAGATCTGTGGAAGGATGTAAAAAATTATAATATGTTATAATTACAGCTATGACGTATCTCAGTTGCTTCAGAATTTACCCAGATTTAAAATTCCCATTTGTGAATGCAGAACAGGGTAGTAATTTTAACACAACTCTTTAATATGGCTTAGATTTTACATTTTTCCTGTGTAGTAAAGGTAAAATGGCAGCATTATATAACTGCTTGAAGTGATAATTGCTTGAAATCATAATTGCTTGAAGTATAATACTTAATTTGTATGAATTAGCTAGCCATTAGTTTTCCCTTATGTATCATCTTAGTTTAACACCTGTATTAAACGGAAACAAAGCTTTGGATATGTGATTGATCATCATCCTTTTTCTAAAGCAGACCGTTATTTCTTAAGTCATCGTGGTAGAATCAAGTACAGTAACATTCGGCTATTTGGTGAACTGAAAAATGTTGACGCCTTGGAAAAAGAAATGCAATATATTCACAAATATGCAAACAATGATCCACAGACTTAAAACCATAGTCCAATGAATAGTACCTTTATCTGTGATTGATAAGGTGCCTGGATCAGATTCCAGAAGACACGGTTTTGTTTTCATACAAGCTAGTGAGGTACCAAAGGAGGGTCCCACTCTTGTTCCATTATTTATAGTTTGCAAACCAGTAAGGCACCACGTTAAAATAACCACAGTGACCTTAGGAATATTCGTGCAAGGTCTTTTTGGAATTTCATTCTATGTAATTTGATTAAATAAATGAAATTCTGATTGGAATCCTTTCATTAATAGGATTTCTGCAGTGGACAGATTTATATGAAGGATTCATAATATAAAATGATCTTTTGAACAAATGCCCATGGATTACAATAATTTAGTAAAATAGTTGAGTTTAGTCCTGTTAATTAAATTATAATTAAATTTAAATAATTTGCTAAGCTAGCAAATAATTAATTTAAAAATTATAATGAACATTTTATTTCCTCATAAAATAATGGGGCTTACTTTTCTTACGTTTCAGTGCGAAATTTTTAAATTAATTCGAGAATCCTCGTAAAATAAAAATGATGAATAAGCTTCCAGCTAGCCAGTTGTTGCTTACAGACTGTGTATTCACACTGTATAATTATTAAGTACCGGCCTGCTGTGGAAATGCACTGTTTCTGTTGGTAGCTTTGCCTGGGCCCAACGGGAACCACTTCGGTTAAAGTCCGTTCTACATTTCCAACCTAAAGGTGGAGAAAAAAGTTCATGTAAAAGTATGCACCAACTGAGAGGCATCTAATGGCCATATGGGCCGGCCTTGGTTCGTCTGACGCGGATAATGATTAGCGCTTAGCGAGACACTGAGCCTCAGTGGAAATGGCCTTGGCTGCTGCATGCAGGAAATGTGAGTGCAGAGCGTTGTCTGGATTACCCTCGAGGGAGCTGCGGTGTTAATGTGGAAAGCGTAACCGGAGCAGAAAAGGCTCCATGCTGTCCTCAGTCTTTCATTTTCTTTTTTAAGCTTGTTCGGTGGTTTTTTTTTTCATGATAGATAGTGCCAGCAACAAGCACGCTCAATGCCACCATTATGTGATATGCACACGAATATATGTGGGGGGAGTAATGAAAAAACCCACGTATAAGGCCGGGTCGACCCAAGGACCCCTCTGTACTTCGACTTTGGGCACCTCGCTTCCTCTGCCCTTCCTTTGAATTTCTGGTTGCGCTTTATAAAACGGACGATAGCAGATGCCGCCCTCTTCCCCGGGCCAATCGGCTGCAGAACCAGCCCAGGACGCTGCCACATTCCTACTCCGTCCCTGATGGTTGTCGGGCAGGACTTTGGGGTGTCGGCCATGCACGGGTCTCGTTTCCACGTCACGTGGGGGGGGGGTCGCCTGCTTCAGCTCGTCGGGGAATCGGACTCCCCCCTCAAAAAGCTTCGCGTCTTGTGTAGATTCTCGTGTGCGGTGCACACCTGAGTAGCTGGGATGATGTTCAGAAATATTGACAGAGGGTCTCCAGTGCCATTTTTGCGCTGCGCGATTTCATTCACCTTTATGAACCACCAAAAAAAAAACATTTACATAAAGCCTATATTTAATAATGTCCCTCCCCCCACGTTAGCTTCTCCCAGAGCACTTCCAGTTGGCATGTTTCCATGGCCGTAGCCAGAATATAAATGCGCTTTCCCTCTGATTGGTGGGGGGATGGCACGATGGGGTTTGGGGGGGGGGGGGTCCACAGAATGCAGTCAGTCACAGACCTTATCTGATCACTGTCAGATCTGTCAATCATCTGCATACTGGACAAGAAAGAAATAAAAAAAACTCATAAATGTCCTGAATAGGGCGTATCCCCCGCCCTTGGAAAGGCAATGTACCTGACTGTGTTCTACATGTTTGGCACTCAGAGAGACGTCAAGGAGTTGCATTCCTAATGCTTTGCATGTCTTTCTATTGAATAAATGCCAGATCTTTTTAACACTTCCTTTCAATCCTAATTGATTTCCCGCTACCTGTAAATGCCCTTTATAATAAAAATGGAAGGCGCCAGAGCCGGTCAACAAAACTGTCTGCCTGAGTCTGTCCCGTTCCCGCTGGGTTTCCGTGCTGAAGTCGGAATTGTACTTCGCAGGACATGAATGACTATTCCCCCGTGTTCGGGCAAGCTCTGTACCGTGGAATGGTGGCGCCGAATGCAGTCAAAGGAAGCCTCATCGCCATGGTGCACGCCGAAGACCGGGACCCTCCTGTGAGTAGAAATGACAGCTCTGCGCTCGCCGTTACATGAAATGGACGTCACGTTAATCCTATCGCTTACGTTGATGGAAGCCAGTCTTCTGAGTATGATGTTTTTCAGGGGCAGAGAAGCTGAGTTTTATCTCTGTAACCTTTGATGTTTATATAAAATGATTGACCTGTTACTGTCACGCTCATTTTAAATCTTACGAACAAAAAATAAACAATTTTAAAGTGCCTTGTTATTGAAAATCACCATTATAAATTTGTTTTCCAGCATATACCTGAATTTATAAAATATTTTTTAAAATCTTTTTGATTTTAAATGTCCGTATGGTATGCACATATCTGAATTTATAAAATAAATATTTAAAAAATCCAGTTGATGTTATATGCCCATATTTCACACATATATCAGAGTCTATAAAATATTTATATACGCTAAAAATCCCATTGGTTTTATATGCCCGTATGGCATGCATATCTCTGCATTTATAGATATATTTTTAAAATCCCGTCGATTTTTTATGCTTATTTGGTATGCATATATGCAAATTTATAACATAGATATAGAATCCAGTTGATGTCATGTGTCCGTACGGCTCAGCTGAGGCTTTTATGTTGAAAATCGCAGAGCCTCTTATGCTCCAGTGACTCCACGCGAACGTGCTGGTTCACTCCTTTTTATCAGCTTTAACGTGCACCCGGAGCCGACAGCGAACCAAGCAAGCTCATTTCTGCTGCAATGGTTCAGTTACTTTAAAGGTGCGTTTACCAATCTTTGATTGAATGCAGCAGTTCATTAGCAGAATAATTGGATTCTTCCCCGAGGTAATTTGATTTGTCCACGTGCCCTTACACGAATGTGATGGGCACGCATAAGTAGTTTTCCAGCCCAGAAAGTGATCTTTATAGCTGCGTACCTAAGCTTCCTTGCCTGCTTTGTGGCGGCTTTTATTAATTAATTTATTTATTTATTTTAAGTCGCCCTGTGCCCTGCAAAATTAGTATCAGTGTTACCAGTTACCAAGCAGGAGCTGTGGAAATTCATTGTTGGCTTTTATACTGTGTTATCTTATTATGGGATATATTATGGTGTGACGAAGGCCAAAAGTGTGAAAGGGCAGAAATGAGACCCTTGTGCCACAAAGCAAGAAAAAAGGATTTGTAACCAGTGAGATGCCTGGTTGCTTTGGACTTAAATTAGACTGCAGCCAGGCATTAGCCTCATTTATGTTCTCCAGACCCATATGGAGGTGGGGACAGACCTTTTCTTTAAATAGCGCTTTTGGGTTAGTAGTATTACATTTTTACAAATGCTCCTGCTATGTTACTCTTGAGTGGTTTTTATAAAGCAGTGAGCAGCGTGGAGACTGAAATGGCACATCAGAGAGGATCCTCAAGGCCAGGTCTGACCAACAGGCTGCGGGGGCAGGCAGTGCTGCTATGACCCCCCCTCGGTAGGAACGCCAGGCCGTTCCCGATGCCCGCCCTCTCCTTAGATATACATGTTGCAGCCTCTCTGCGACACTGACGCCTGGCGTCCCGCCCGACAGCAGGCCACGACAGCAGGCCTCGACAGCAGGCCTCGACGGCCTCTCTTCCCCTCCTGCCACGGGGGAGGGGGCTGCTGTGCCGTTGTAAATTCTCAGCTCTCGTTACTGATGTGGGGATGTGAGAACCAGGAGAACCCCTCCTGGTACACCCCCCCCCCCCCCCCCCTCACCCCCGGCTGCGGCGGCCCTATCACTGCAAACCCCCTCGGTTTGCTTTCAGGATGGGGGCCTGAAGAAAGAGAGTTGCAGTCACACGGTACTCTGCTGGTTGGTTGAAACAATATCTTGGTCTGGAATTCGGAGACTCCGAATCGGAACAGGGTACAGCTCTGACTCCTTAGACTCCTGGTCACCCCCCGCATCTCCCACAAGCTGCTATTTATCAAACGCGTAGCTCCCCACATGATGTTCTGTGTTGAAGTACCTGTCTCTGTAAATTTGGTTGCCAACCCCAGGTTGAGGCCAAGAATGCAAATCGTTGCTTTGTTCAGAAACAGTTAGTGCCCTAATTTGTGGTGGGAGCTGTCATGGCGATGGTGCAGTTCCAGTAACATTTTGGTGTATGGAAGAACTACGTAGAAAGACTCTGGAAATCACGCTGTCTCTTTAAGCACAATTTTATATTAAATACTGGCATTTGGTCCTGTTGCACATTCTTTAGGGTAAGGTTCCCAGACCATTCTGAGCAGAGCGACAGCAGAGTCTTAAATCCCTTAATGCTGGGTTAATGCACTATGTGAAGCATGACACTGTTTATGAGGTTACAAACAAAGAATGTGATATTAAATTAAACATCTTAGGAGAGGAGGTGAACAGCTCTTTTTCCCTACCTAAAAAACCAGTGAGATTGCATCTAAACAATGATGAATTGCCTTGGAGACAAAGGTCTTGAATATCCAGTCCATTTAAGTCCATTTTTTGTTATCCGATTCTTTTTTTCGATGCGCCAGCTCTTTGCCAAAGGAAAAAAAAATGTTTCATTTAAAATTTATCTGCCCGAATTGCTTGCATCAAGTCACTGGTGTGTGTTGCAGAATTCTAAAAATGTCCAAGTGTCACTGAAAGCTAGTGACATTATAAATATGCTGTTCTAATGTCTTTGGCATTTTCTAGTCTATTATTACCAGTCTGTGTACCATTGTCAGCTTTGTTAATGACGTAAACGTAGCCACGCTGGCTAGCTTTCCATATCAGCTGAACTGCTACCTTGATTCCCTGAATTTCCTAGTAATCTTTAAAATGCGGCCTGCAATTAATGGAATTCTGTAAAGCAGCAACAAATTAATACATTGTTTTTGGAATTATATGGTTGAGGTAGGAATAAACATCATTGCCAAATGCAGGAAAAACATTGGCCATTTGCTGAGTTCAATTCCTAGAGGAGATTTTTGGTTGTGAGCCGTTTTTATTACTGCAGCACGTGTGAATCAGCAGTCATCATTCAAACATGACCTTTGCCCTTTATCTTTTGCCCTCCTCGCTGAAGAACGCGAGAGCAATATGAAGCTGCTGTCCAGCAAGCAGCTAGGCCACCTGCTCCTTGCCTTTCCTGAGGTCTCCTTCAGCATCTTGGGCCCATTTCCTCTTCGTGGAGTTCAGTCAAGGTCGCCTTCATCCTCTGTCCTGAAGGCCTGTTATTATCCACAGGCTTTTTGTTATCCATGCAGTTAACTGCTAAACCTGGTTCAAGTGGAGGATGACTGAGTGACAGAGGACCCTGAGCGTCATGGAGAGATGGAAAACCATGAGGACGAAGCATTTTCCCTGAAGCAGTCGTAGTACCTGTAATAATAATGGTGACACGTTCTATGAATGCCTTGTCTATAAGAATCTATCAACACCTTCATAACACTTTATAATGCATTCATAAAGCATAATTAACATGATTCTAAATATTTATAAAAAAGGGTACCACTTTATGATGAGGCCTCCAGTAACTAATGCATTCATAAAGTGTTATAAACATAGCTATAACTGTTTACAAAAAGGCATAACATTATAGCCATATTTATTAGGCATTATGAATGCTTTATGAAGCTCTCATCTATAATGCACTATAGATACTTTGATAGTGCAGTACAATGCATCCTTGATTTTTATACTAACCATTATCATTATACATTATAATGTATTATAGGTATCTTTATAATGCATTATAATGGTTAGTATAAGAATTAATAAAGCATTACAGCATCTTCTATTGGCAGACAGGAAACATTATAAATGAATAAATAAATGAATATACTACTTCATAAACTCTGCTGAACCTATAATGCACTGTAGAATAAATGTCAGTTTAAAAATTAAGGATGTTTTTCTGCTGCATTTTGAATGTTTCTATAGTGCATTATAGATGACAGCTTCAAAAAGTATTCATAATGCATAATAAATACATGAAATAATGCGTTATCTCTTCATAAATCTTTATAGGCATGTTTATAATGCTTTATGAGTGTGTTATAATGTGTTGTCAGTGTGTTCATAGATTGATATGGCATTCATTGGAAGTGTTACTGAATATCTTTTTTGCCCAGTAAATGCTAAGTTTGAGTCGGGGTCAATCTTTTGATTTCAGTGTTAGCACTCAGCTCTCATGGTGCTGTAAACTGGAAAATTATCCTGTACTACAATTTCAGTATTAGTGCCAAACCCTGATGGTGCTGTAAACTGGAAAATCACTCTGTGCTCCCCTCAGACTCTTTATTAAAACAGTAGGTGTTCATATATTTGCGGTGGTTCATCATGATCATGGTGGTTCATGTGGGGAGGTGACCATCTAGAATTGGCGGAATTCCTGATATGTCGAGGATTTCAGTGCAGAAACCTCAAAAGTATTGACAAAAGACAAACTTGAATCGGCACAGTTTGCCGATTATATCTAGTGTGTCCATTTGAAGGTCATGTGATAATGATATAAACAGTAATGATAGGAATTTTTGCTTAATGCAATAGTATGTACACATTGCTTGCAGATTAATAGTGTTACTGGAGGAGTAGTCAGTGATGCAGGTCCTATTGATTCATGTTCAAGACGGCTTGATGGTTTGGTGTCGTGTCTCACCAATCTGTTGCTCTGTCATCTCCTTCTTCTACCCGCTAGCAGCAGATCTGGTGTAAGCTTTCCAATCTGGAATACAACCTCGCTTCTCTGTAGTGACAGCTATTGTCCAAATATGGAAAGAAGTGGAACAAATATCTTTGAACCCAATAGATTGAAAAAAATTATGATTCTCCGTTTGCTATTGGTACTTAGAGGTATAGTTTACGGCTGGTATGATATCAAAACAGATCTAAATTATACTTATGTCAGTGGTAAATATATTCATAGCTAGAGAGCCCCTGATTGGTCTATAAAATAATAAATGATTATTAATAACTGAAATAATAACTGAAACCAAAAATTCTTTTTTTAATGAAATAGATTGTTCCATGAAACTTGGCATTGTATCAATATTATTAGTGTGAGTGTTTTGTCCCAGTACCGCAATAATAACAATTATTCTAGCATTGGTCTTATTTTATTCAAATTAAAAGCCTGTAGATGTAAATTTACCATATTAAAATGTAGTTTTGTTTTCTTTTTTGTGGTATATTACTTGAGCAATGAGCAAAGCAAGATGTAGACCTAGATTTCCTCCACATACATAACATTGTTCTGTGTGAGTGGTTATTTTTTTCCCCTCATACCCACATCTGCTCCAGCTGTGCCCATTCCGTAACCGCATCAGTAATGAATCAGTGAGTTCAATGACTCGTTTACTGGTCGCGTTTTGCACTAAGCCCCTCTGACGCAGGCACCATTAGCTGCTCTATTGGGCTTGTTAGAAGATGGATTTCTGTTTATTCAGTTGATTTCTCTTGGGACCTTATTTACTTCGCTTCCACCAGATTTACGTATCGTAAACTCACTGACAATAGAGCCTACAAATCGCGCGGCGTTCCGGTACCCCAGGTTACCCCAGTTTAAGAAAAACAGACGGGCAGAAATTATGTCTCCAAGAATGTGTCAACCAAGACCATGTTATTTTATTCACTGTTATGGAGTCAGCGCCAGAGCAATCTTCAATAAAAACACATTGGTAATAGCTAAGATGCACCCAGTTGCAATTCAGGAGATCAAAAACACGGAATCATTATTTGCTGGTCTACATTTCTCGTGCTATTGACCGTATCGGCCTGATCCTGAAGCTCACGCTCTGTTTTCCAGGGTACTGCCGCTAGTCGTGTCCGTTATAGAGTGGATCTGGACCAATCTCCATACAGTGGGAGTATTTTTGACGTGGAAGAAGAATCGGGCAAGGTAATCACTAGGGTCAATCTCAACGAGAAGCCCAGCACAATATTTAGGGTAAGTATGTTGCACACTGTTTGCGTCCCAGCTCATTCTTGCAGAAAAGCAAGCATATTAAATAGTAATTAATATGAGAAATGCTATGCTAGACCGGAAATAACTTGGTCTAAAATGACAGAAGAATGAGTTTGTATTACAGCCATTTACAGAAACCTGACAAAAGCTATTTGCGCAAATGTGACATTTTCTCTTGCATTTCAAAACCTGAGTGTCATTGTTAGTTTTTGTCCCCTAAATAGTGATCATGCTTGGGGGGGGCG
>JAODUD010000041.1:9974940-9995240 GCA_026784285.1 Stomatorhinus walkeri | reverse complement strand
CCCCCCCCCCCCCCCCCCCCCCCCCCCCCCCCCCCGCAAGAGTAGTGGAGTGAATGAGCTACTCGGGGCTTGTGCAGCGGCGTGGCCTTGCATAACAAAACCAGCAGTGAGTTTCGCACACTGTCGGCGAGGGAGCGAGAGGCCTGGCATCCGTAACAACATTAAGGAAGAAGAAATCAGGAGTGTTGTGCTGCTGTATTTTTGCATTAGCGGGATTGAATGTCTGTTGGGTGGTTTATATCGCATTTGATTCCAGCAGGTCTTTCTGCAGGACAAGTCAGAGTAACAGTTTCAAATCATTTCTTTCCTCAGCAACAGCAGAACCCGGGGCAAAGTGCCTCCCGTTTGTTATTATTATTTTTTTTTTGCATAATCAGTTTAAGAAAGGGGTATTTTTTATGTTTGGATTTATCTAGTTTTTTTAGGGGAACAAAACCAAAAAAATACTGAAGCATTTCTTTAAAAACAATGTCTTGTATGAATGCAAAGCGGCATAATCTATTATCTTTTTGTGAAGTCTGGACAAAAATCCATCAGCTTTTCAGTGTGGTTTGACATAACCACTGAGGTTATGTGTGTTATTGGGTTATTTCCGGCCTGTTCTTGCAAGAGCCCGAGGAGCATTAGGTCAGGGTTACCTGAGGGGAAGCGGGGCACCTAAAAAGATCCTGTGGAATTCTGGCCGATGTTTAACAGAGCCAACTTTACTGTGCAAACGGCAATGATTCCTTTAGGAATGGCAGCGAGACAGCAGCAGTGCCTAGAGGGCAAAGGTAACGGCAGCGGTACAGGATTGGCTGAAAGACGCATCGTCTTTGTTAGCGTATAGGTTTCTCATTTTTTTACTGAACTATTTTTCTTTTTAAAAAAAAAGAGGAGCTGTTAGGGCAAAGTGAACACAAACCTTAGTTTCTTTATCTTCCAGTTTTCTCTAGCAGCTACAACAAAGATAGCAGCACAGTGATGACTGTAGTCCTGTGTCACGTGTAACTGGTGGTAACGCTGGACATTTCACACAGCCATTTACAGGACGATGTTCTAGACTGGCTGCCTCGCTGATGGTTTCTGTGGCAGATCTGTCGCTTGGTCTCTGTCCCTCAGCTTTCACCATCGCAGGCTCGTTCGGTTCCTTTCGTCAGTGTTTTGCCCTATACTCATTTGCATTTTCAGTAATGGGACTGACAAGCAAATTTAAACACTGTGTAGTACCCCTAAGCGATGGGGTCTGTGTATATTCTTTCCTGTAGTTTTTGCACAGAGATTGACAGTTTCCCCACTGACTCTAAATAGTCACGTCACTTATGCAGGGCATCAGTCTCGAGTTAACAGGCCATGCTAAACCTGCAGAAGGCGCCCCCTTGTGGCTGCTACATCCTCGTCCCTTTCTGGCTTCCGTAGCTGCACGTGCACATGCATAATGTTTTCTAGCTTCGATTTTAAACCCATTCTCAGCCAGATCATCCTAGTTCGTTGTGCTTAAATGCGAGTCAATAACGTACAGTGTCCTGTCAGGCCTGTGAAATAGCCGTGACAGCTTCATCTCCCCACCACGGTGATTTGTTTCCACCGATTCTTCAGAAGATTATCAAGGCTCCGTTTATGAAACAATGGTAATTATCTTGTATCATAAAACTGGACACAGAGCAATTATGCGATAAATGAATAGTTCCTTCCATCCGGTTCAGTAATTTCTCCGTTGTGCCAAATACCATGTCAGTTGGTTTAAGAATTAGTTATTTGGCATTTGTTCCAGATCTCCTAATCCGAAGTTCCAGTTGAGCACTCCTTCAATATATCTGAGCAAGTTATGCATATTTAAACCTTTTATCGACTTTGCATTTTCTGGTGCCTTAAATGTATTCTGCCTTTAAGTTGTAAAAGTGTTTCCATTGCATATTGGGCAGCTTCAGTGCACGTTTGTATTTCAGTCTCCATATAATTTAAAGCAAGTTCACAGCCCGAAATGTTTTTGAATGAATGATTTGTTGAGTGCATGCATGCATTTTTGTACACATGTAAAGCATTGACATGCATGCATATATAATATGTACACATATTTATGTTCATAGTACTATCTGGGAAGTATAGCAAAGCAGAGAGGGCATTCAGTTCCAGTCCCTGGTGGTGAATCAGTAGGTGAAGCAGACATACCAGTCTGCCAATCTCATTAGTATTGCTACGTACAGTATATTAAAAGCAGCGCTCACAGGGACCTCCTGCTCTCTCCCCGTCGGATTATGTTTAATTATGACCCCAATATGAAACATGCGGAAAGGTTGCACCTGCTGCTGCTGAAAGTCTCTCTTGGTATGTAACGTGAAAGCCCACATGTAAAAAGGACACCGTATATAATATACTTTTGGAAAACGTGTGCTACACCTGTAGGCCCGTTACATCTACCAGTGTACCGTTAATGTTAAAGACCATCAGTGGGGAAAGAGTCTAAAAGATATGTCTTTAGACCATGTTAATCAGTCATCCATCACAAATAGAGAAGATGGAAGTAATAATATCTATTTACTAACTGTAGAAATACTAATTAAATTTTTAATTAAAACGTTTCTCATAATGCATTAGGAAATGCATTCGAGGCCTGAAATTCTCACAGGCATCACCTGTTTTCATCCTCAGTCTCCTGGGCCGTGCTTAGATCATTAAGCTTGTCAACACATTCCCCTCCACGGCACATTTTAGTTTAGACTTACAAGAAAAATCGTAACGTGTTCTTCAGTGGCAGGAGTCTATTATATCCATGGTTACAGGTGATGGGCTAAAACTAGATGAGATATAAATGCCACTCTGATCTTTCTGCTGCTAGGACAGTGCCGTGGTTTGAAATAGCGGATATTCATTGATTTTGTTGTCCAGGAAACGCCAACTGATGTAAGTTAACACAATTAACGAATGGCAAATCATTATCCTACTGTTTAATCTTACAACCTCTCTCTTCTCCATTTCTTTGTCATTTTTAGCACCTTCCCTGCCATCTTACTATGCTAATATAACCTTAAAAGTATATTACATCCCAATGCTGTATGATAATATTGATTTTTTTTCCGCATATAAATAAGGTGCTATAAATGTAATGTGTTACCTAGAACTGTTCTTTAAGTAGGGTAACAGTTAGTGACCCTGACACTTCACCCCTTCCAGGGTTTGACGTTCCCCCTCCCCCCGCTGTGTGTGTCTGGAGCTCGTATGGTTTCCTGTGTCGTGGCGCTTTCCTTCACAGTCAGTTACATTTTATCCAAAGCAACTCAGAAATTAGGGTCAGACAGTTTCTGGAGCAACAGAAGGTTAAGGGCCTCGCTCAGGGGCCCAACGGTGACATCACATTTGGGTGTCCCCGACCGGCTCCCAACAAAGTGTGTAGACATTGACAGGGCACCATTAAGGGCCAGTTAGGCAAACTGGCATTTCTTAATTCCCAAATGAATTAATTCCCAGTGTGTGAATGAATCTGTGTGTGTCTGCCCTGCGATAGACTGGCATCTCCGTCATGGAATTCTATGCCTTGGGGACAATTCAGCGGATGACCAGGTTGATTATTAGTTGAGTGGATGAGCAGAATATAGCATAATCTCTCATTATATGTTTAATTTTATTGCCTAGAGTTGACTTTCACCAACACATATGTAGATGGAAATGATTAGAAAACATGTTTTTTATGACTCTTTCAGTCTTACACAGTGCATCCCATAATGCAAAGAATCACTCTTTAATTGCTATAATATGTCTGTGCTGGATTTTAATGGGCCAGTATGAAGCTGGCAGCTGGGTGTCAGGTCTCATAGCCGTCCTTGCAAGCTTTCTCTGCGTCTACTGCTCCCAGCCTTTGCTCTCTGTACCCGCTCCCCTTGTCCTGTGCAGATTCGCCCCCGTCAGCGAGAACGCTCCCGTGGGGACGGTGGTCGGTGTCATCCTGGCTGCCGCCGTGAACCAGACGGTCGTCTACTCCATCGTGGAGGGGAACGAAGGCCGTGAGTGCCGGTGCTTTCCTAGAACTTCAGTTCTGTCTTCAGTGACCCTCAGCTTGATCTGCGAGGACTTGGCTCGTCTTCCATGGCCTCATCACCGTGTCAGAAGTGGTGAAGGATAATAAGAGGTCTTCTTGTTCCATGCAGTGATGAGAGACTTTCCCAGGCGCCTCTAGGGATTCAGAAGTTTAAATTGTCAACTTGAGGAAATGTGTGGATAACACTGCACTCGCTTAATGAGAGACCAGAGAATCGATGTGATTAATTGGCAGCCTTTAGCCCTGGGAACCCGCATCATGATTATGGCAGATTGTTTTGTTTAGGCTGCCTTTTGACTGAGATTATTTTAGGCGTTCTTTTGTGTCAAAAGCAGAGTGCCATTAATAGAAGCTAACAAATTCCGACGGGGAAACAAATTGTAATAAAAAGAAAAAAAAAAACAGAACAAGGGGAGGGAATTCAATTCTATAAAATAGCATCAAATCTAAGAAACAATGCAGTCTTTACTCATAATACAAACAGAAACGTGTTTGATTATGTCTCATATGATGCTACAAAAGTACAACCGGTCTTCGAATGTGACCTCATAGAACCGGAATGTCATTAATATGCCAAGATTACCACAGATGAATAGATACGTCTTAACGTTATATTATAACCTCATATCTTCCGTAACTCCATTTTGGTTCTCAGACAGATGAAGATATGCCGCTAATTTGCCTAATCCTGCTTGTACTGTACATGCTGAGAAACAACGCAGGCTTTTATCACGAGAGAAACTGATGAAGGGATGAAGAATGTGTGTTAACCATGGTTGTAACTTTATTCAGCTTGGAGAGCAGCTGGTCCAGTGTCTAATTATGCAAAAAGATTTTTTTTTTTTGATCAAAAGAAATACAGTCAGCATCTTTATACTGTAAAATGTTTTAGCGTTGCATGTTTTGAGCAATGCATATTTAAAAACCTGGTTACATGCTAAGCAAAATAAGAAGCATAACATATGCATGGCCAGCGGAATTGTTATTTAACGTAGAATGGTACATAGTTTTCAGACATCTTATGAAGCATCATGGGATGGATCCATTCCATGATAATTCCAATTGAAGATGCTGCTGTGATCCTCCTGCCCGTGCCATGGAAATGGCCATTAATACGGGACCCAACGGTATATCAGATAGCCTACAGCAGATTTTGTTCTTCTGGAGAAATATCACAGCTAAATCAGGTCATTTAATTTCCCAGAGCATTTGGGCAAATGCTACTTGACCTGCCTCCAATTCTGGATGGATGCTGTAGTCCAGGGGAAGGTAATCCTGACCCTAGACTGCTGGTATCCAGCAGGTTTTCTGTCCTTCCTGGTCTGGTATGAGCCACAGCTGATGTTGGGCAGATAGTAACCCATCAGGTAGGATTGCAAACCTGCTAGATGCCGGCACTCCAGGGTAAGGCTTGCGTACCACTGTTGTAGATTTTTGACTTCCTGTCAAGGACGGGAAACGTTGTCAAGGACATGAAACATGTATAGATTTTACAGTTTCTAGTCTCTGATAGATTTCTGTGAAGCTCGTTACATCTGCCACGGGAACAGCCTGTGCAGATGGTGGCAGATCCCATTTTCATGTTGGTCAAGATGCCTGCTGTTATCTTACCATGACTCTGTCTCCCCCACCAGGAGAGTTTGCGGTGAACAACATCACTGGAGTCATATTCACGGCCAAGGCCCTAGACTACGAGTCCAACACCAGCTATGTCCTCCGTGTCCAGGCGGACTCTTTGAGCATTGTTGAGTCCAATATCCGAGTACCTTCAAAGAGTAAGTCTGTCAAAACCATTATGCATAGCTTGTGAAGGTAGTAGTGACTTCAAAAAGATTTTTATAAGGCTGAAGAATTGAAATGTCATTGCGCTTTCCAGTCATGCATTTACTGCACTGCGTATCAAAGACCGACCATTAAAAATAGTCACAGCAGACCACTGCAGAAAAGTAAATGGAAAATGCTAATGCTTGTGTTTTATTTATTTTGTTGATTATTCCAAAGTGGTGAGGAGCTCAATAAAATATAAAATATTCATTAAGCCAGGGCAGCTAAAACGGAATGTAACTGATTAAGACTGTCACATTCCTGTTAACTAAATTCAGCTTTCTTCATCTTGATTATTCCGTATTAATGGCTAGAATCAATTTAACGCACTTTGTGCATTTTCCGATATGACTGCAGATTGCTCTTTTGAACATTTCTTTTCAAATAAGAGCTTTTTAAACAGAGTTGCTTTTTCTTTGTTCATTTTCGTTATGAGCCTATTATCCAGTGAAACATTTCGGCGGAGTGTAGATGTGTCTGCGTGTCATGATCAATGGACCTGAAATGGATTGTAAAGCAGGAACTACGACAGGAAACATCTGAACAACTGCACCAACACACAGCTCCGTCCAACACAATAAATAAAATCGCATTCCTTCACAGTGGGATCGAGTAACACATCCAGGGCCCTTCATTACTAAGAGACCCTCTTGGCGCCTGATGTGTTGCTTGACATTGAGATACAGCAAAATGTTAAACAGGGACCACGTGGCCTGGCGAAGCGAGGAACCCTGCTGGGTCACGAGTACATGAAACAACATGGGGATGCTTTGCGAAAACGATGATCCCCACATCAGCGATTCAGGCCTGTGTGCCGTAATGCGGCAGGCATTCCCTGTGGTCGCCTGCAGGCATCCAGCGTGACCTCTTACATCGTACAGTCCATTAGGAGAGCAGTGTAAAGGTGTGAACATGTGTCCACCTTGGGAATGAACAATGATTTTTTCACTGTGCTATCGCTGTGTATATCTGTATATATGTATGTATGTGTGTGTATATTTATTTTATTTATTTATATATATATATATATATATATATTTTTTTTTTTTTTTTTTTTTTCTTCTCTCGATACATTCTTTGCTACACTTTACGCCTCCCAGCTGACTTGAGAAAATGTCACGTGATTCATTGCATCACTGTACTCGACCACGGAATCCCACATCCCATCCATCATCCGTAACCCTTGTCTCATTTGCTTATTTGCTTTTTTGCATGCATGTGCAAGTTTGCAGACATGTGTATCAGCACACGTTTTGCAGCTGATTCATCGTGTTTCTTATTTAGTCATTTTTTTTTTTATTCCTCTCAGCTAACACAGCCAAAGTGTTTATTGAAGTCCAGGATGAGAACGATCACCCGCCTGTTTTCACCAAGCAGCTGTACATCGGCGGGGTGGCAGAGGACTCCAAGACTTTCTCATCAGTGTTGAAAGTCCAGGTGAGAGGGGATGCCGGACTGGTGCCGGCCCGTATCAGCACGGAACGGGAATGCGGCGGATGCCGTGGTTAAGGGGCCGCGCTCTTCCATGCTTAGTCAGAGTTACTTTGGTAAAAACTGCAAAGTCGTAAGCTGCTGCATTTCTCCAAAAAACAGCTGGCTAAACAAATAAATATAATTTTACTGTGTTTACTATAACATTCATTTATTATCTCGCGCCAAATCGCCTATGGATTTTTTAAGAAAAGTCCTAGTGTTGTTGGAATGTACTGTTTGTGCTAGCATTACAGGCTATATATGGCTGTAGCTACCAAATGTTAATAGTAAGAAGCATGGCTCTTATTTGTTACAGTTTTGTCTCATGGCTGTAAGAGTAATCATATTTGTTTTTGGGCCCATCCATTTTCTGTAGCCGCGTATCCTATTCAGGGTCGCACGGGGGTCTTGAGCGACATCCTTATTCACAAAAAATGAAATATTGCATTTCTCATAGGAGAATAAGATGGGATGTGCAAATAAAAGTACTGCTCTGCACCTATACTTGTGCTTGCACAATGGTGAATAAAATATCACCATTAGTATAAAAATTTGCAACACCTGCAGGGTTGCTCACCGCTTTCTGCATCTTTGTGAGTCTCCTTCGTCAGTAAGGACAAGGCGTCTGACTGTGTTTATTTGTCCAAGATTACATTTATTTTTTTTCTGTCAGAGGTAGTGTGCCGGTTATACACAAGAAGACAGTGAATATACTATGCTTTCTGTCATTGTTCAATGCGATTTTCAGCCAGTTTTTTAAGCCTTTTAGAAGGCTTTGCCTGCACATTTTTTCACTTGAAGCTTCATAGGAATTCTCTCGTTTAATCTGGCTGACGTCGTAATCAAACAGTACCTGCTACGCCCATCTCAGATTGATGGCGGTGTTTCACTGAAGTGCGAGCAAGATGGGAAAACATGACATTCGTGGCTATTAAATAAACACAGTGATTAACTGTAAGTATAATTAACTCTTAATTGTAAAGTGCTTTAATGGTTGTTACTCCATTAGCCAAAGAGAAAATGTGTTTTTACCAACAGTCATTAACAAAATGAAAGTCATACCACCAAATTGAGAACCAAGATGTTTATCATAAAAATAGGGCGTAGTATTTTGGTTTAGATATGGTGGGAGCTGTTTTTTAGGGGTCATTTGCCATTTACCATCTCACACTATAACAGCAGAAAAAACCCACATGGGATTTGACACTGGAATTTTCTTCCTGTCATAACAATTTGTCTGGGACTCTAAATGAGCTGGAATCGTGCAGTGAATGGCTGATAATGTATAACAAGGCCATATGCAACAAGTATTTCATTATGCTGCATTTTTTCCCCCAAGTCAGCTGACAATTACACTACCTGCTGACCCAGGATGCTAATTAGTGAAAAGTTCATTTAATTTTCATATCTGAAGTGTGGCTTTGGCCACTAGAGGCAGGAGGAATAAGGTTTCAAAACCCACATGAGGTAGAAGCATGATTTGCTGTCTTTCATCACGGCCAGGCCCTCATGTTGCCGGCTTTATAGACTCCCATTGAGATATATCAGATGGTGATAGACAGCACACAGTTAATCATGCCGGCTTTAGTGTATGAATTCTTTATCGCTAATCACTGCAAAAAACAAGCAGTATCTTAACTCGACATCTCTCTTGATCAGTAAAACCAAGCCCAAATCCGTGCAGCTCTCTGCTGACTGAGGAACCTCCGGGTGGACAAAACAGGCCCTTGACATTGATGTCTTAGGATCAACTGCAAGGGTGGACATCAGCCAAGAATTAAACTGCTTTTTCCATATCGGTTGACTTTCGTAAACTTGCCACAGGGAAAAAAAAAGCTGTTTACTGGATCCTTAAATGTAACCATATTAGAGACATTTCAGTTGTTACATTTTTGTAGGACTATGCCGTTAGTAACACAGTGTGGTTTATGTTTGAAGCGCGTTTACTTACAAAATAGCTGGAAGAACTTGCCAGTATTACCCCTAATATATGTTCAGCACTGTGTTCGCTATGTATGATAAGTTGAAGAGTAAATTTATTTTATTTAATTGAACCCCTAGGCAGTGTCAGAAAATGCTGATGGGTCCTCTCAATATAAATGTGAAGTTCACTGTCATCTACCAGTTTTAATATAAGCACTTTTTAACAGGAGCTTGGCATTGGGGCATTAGACTAACAGTCTGAACTAAATTTCTATTCAGCCCGCTCTTGTTTATTGTCTTACTTTTTTTTCCCCTGAAGCCATCAGTTTTTTTTTATTATTAATTAGCCTGATCTGTGATTTTTTTGGTAGTGTTACTGCTCTATATGTGCCTGGTCCATTGGCTGGCAGACATGAGGACAGTTCTCATTAAAATCGTTAATAATAATCGCGAACATAAACCCTCTCTCTCATTTTTGTCCAAAACTGAGCACAAAACAGTGAATTGCTAAACACAACTAGTCTTACTTAGATCTGGATGGATGCCTGGGCTCCTTTTAGATGTTTGCCTTTTTTTTTTGTGGGGGGGGGGGGGGTTGTTTAAGCATGATAGTTAGTCATCGTGTGAGTTTTTCTTTTAGTAATTGTTCATTGGGAGTGCTAATGGTATAATCATTAAAACATAAGTGGGACAGAGTTGATTGATTGAGTTGAGCCGAGATGTGGGTTAGTGAGCTGCTTCAGTTCTCGTTGTAAACAGCGGCGCTGAATTTCGCTCGTGGTGGGAGTGGCACTCTGATCTCTGCGCATTCAAAACAGTTCCCTGGCGCTGAACATTAATACGAACTGAAACATGGCGGGTCAAAAACCTATAGCTTAGACTAATCTACCTTTAAATCTTTAAATGTTTTTTTTTGTTTGTTTGTTTTAAAACTGAGTATGGTGGGGTGGTTGTTACAGCAGCACACGAGAATGATACAGTGTTAATTCCTTTTTTTCCCCCCAGGAAGAGACAGTATTTGACTGATTGCATAATTAGTTGGTGTGATCTTTTGCACTGTACATTTAACAAAACAAGCTCTTTTTACGGGATCATTTTTTTTCCTTCACTCCATAGATATGAAAACAACACACATCCCCGTGGAAAAGAAAACCCAAATCCAATTTCATGGAAGTTTTACTCCGAATCAATCCTGAACCTTTACCATCACTATCTTAGCAATCAAACCGATGCCTCATTTTTAGATATTTATGACTTGGCCACCATTGAGTCTAGTTAGATGATCCATTGTACCTTTAGACAATGTGGCGTGTGGATTTTTTTACCACCTTCCTCTAACAACCTTTACTCCCCCTGCTTTCTGTTTAATCATATTAAGGCCAGGGTTAGACGTTCCAGTAAGGCCTTGACACTTTACTGCAATGGTCCTTAACACGATGGGAGAACCGTTAAGTGGAAAAGTTCTTTAGTACACTAAAAATACCTCATTTGTGTTAATGACAGAGCCAGAGGAGGGTATATTGCTATCTTTGTAGCAATATCTCCCCCGGACCTAAAAGGTATTATAAATCAACGTCATGGCCGAGGAACGCATTGAATGTTGAAGCCGGCTGGGTGACGGTACACTGTCCTTGTTGCAACTTTGAAAGCTCAAAGTCTCCCCCTAATGTGAAGTAACCGAACTGCAGTTTAAGGACTCTGCATATCTTTCGGTTTGTCACCGACGTGCAGCCTGTTTTTTGTTATCTTTGTTTGACAGGCCCTGGACAAAGACACTGGGAATTACAGTGCAATGCAATACAGACTGATAATACCTCCCTCAACTGACGGCAAGGATAGTTTCGTCATCGAGCCCTACACCGGCATCATTAAATCGGCAATTATCTACAGGAACATGCGGCGGTCCTACTTCAAATTCGATGTTATTGCAACAGATGACTATGGGAAGGGGATGAGCAGCAGAGCAATAGTGGTGGTAAGGGTTTCCTCCCGGAGAAGTACGTCTCTCATTTCCAGCACTTTCCGCTTCAGCGATATGTGCTCCATGGTACTGGGGATAGCCTCTCACCTCACCTGCAGATCCCATTTCCCGGCGTTACGCTCCTCCTGCTTCCTTCTGGGCGAGCAACCTGCAGTTCAGCACCCTATGAAAGCATTTTAAAACTTCAGAGCCAGAACTTTAGAGTACATACAGTACCAATCAAAAGTTTGGGCACGTCAAGCCCACAAAGGGGAGTAATAGAGTGGCCGCCTGTTCTAAAGACAGAAGAAATGGTTTCGGAGTCGTTTGACCAGAAAGTGATGGAAAAGCAGCCAATGAGAGCTCAGCTTATGTGTGGGAGCTCCTTCAGGGCAGTTGGAAAAGCATCCCAGCAGACCACCTCATAAAACTGGCACAGAGGAGAAAGTAGGGTCAGCCAATCCCTGGAGTAATTGGGGTTAAGGGCCTTGCTCAGGAGCCCAATGGTGGGATCATTCTGCCGACCATGGGATTTGATCCAGCAACCTTCTGAATCCCAACCCACAGAGCTGCTGCCCCCCCCCCCCAATATATGTACTTTTTTAATGTAATTGTTTTCTGGTCATTATGTAATTCTATATATGTTGTTTTATAGTTTTGATGTGTTTATAATTATTCTAAAAATCAAATATTAGAACAAATAAACCTTTCTATGGGCTACTTTTGACTGGTACTGTATATGCATCTTTCTGATGGTGCAGCTTTAAAAAGCACTTCATTTGAATCCTACTTTTAGATTCCTTGTACCTGGCAATAACAGAAAATTTTGTTTTTCTTTTGTTCAGAAGACTGCATTTGATTAAGGCTATATATGAATTTTTCCCTTGATCTGAAGTCTCTGATTTATCAAGAAACCATTGAAAAAAGACAAAGTGTAAATTAATTGTAATCTACACCACTTGTCCTAGATATCCGTGGTTAATCAGCTGGATATGCAGGTGGTGGTATCCAACGTTCCGCCCACTGTGGTGGAACAGAACAAGGAACAGCTCATTGGGTGAGTGTCTTTCACGCACAAGCCATCAACCAATCACAAAGCTTTATTCTGGTCACTTGTGAATCTTTTAGATTTTTTTCCCCATAAGAACCCTGAAAGCAGTTTCTTTGATGGCCTGCTTCTTACATTTCTGCGGTGCTTGAACACACTTAACATCCTACAGATGCTTCTGTCCTGCCCTTGATAATTAGCGTGTTTGTTTGTAACCCGGGGAGTGAAATGTATGCTTCCTTGCATTAATTTTTTGTCCTGGCAAACCGCCGGCCTTGACGAACAGTAAGCAAGCGCTGAAAAATCGAGGCCTCCTCGCCGTTGTCCCACCGTATTCCAGAGGCAGCAATCACTTACACGCCCCCCTCCCCCCTGGCACCCAGAACAATCCAGCGGGTCATTTTAATCCCGGCTACCTGCGGGGTCCTGCTCCATGATCCCCAGGCACGCAGGAGAATGGCCATGTCGGCGTGAAAGCCCGCTTTTCAGTGCCGACAAAGCGGCCTACACGTGTTGCCGGGTACCAGGGGCTCTGCGATCTCCCACCTCGGCCCCCACAGCTGCGGCCTCAGCTGCGGCTCAGCCCAGTTATTCTTGGTTTTCCACATCCCAAAGGGAAGCCCATCAATCTAAGCTGAATACCTTTCCCCCTCTTTTTTGTCCCTAGTAGACGGAATAGCACAACGGGTAATTGGTTCAGAATGCCAGGCCACTCGGAGATGAGAGCTCTACGTGTCCCTGCTAAAGGCTGAGGCAAAGGGCACTTGGTACGCTGTGCCCCAGTCTCCCCATTCCATTTCATTTAGCCACACAGTTCTGGAAGATATTCCTTTATTTTTTTACTGCACATGCTGTGATGGTCTTCGCCATACCCCATGCCCTGTTTAAGAACCAGGGACATCAACCTAGAAGGGAACGTGTTACGTAACGTACCCGACTTTTGTCACCCATATGTGCATTTTATAAAAAAGATCTGAAGGGAGAAGATATGTTTTATTATTTAACTTGGTTTTATACATTTACCCTAAAAGTAGGATAATTTCTCCTCCTGGTATGGTATTTTTTTGAGATGTAATTATCAACCTATTTCTCTCCAAGTGTGGTCACTGAGACGTCGTTCGAGTCTGAGGCTTTCAGGAATGATTTTCCTTTTCTGTCCGCAATCGGAAACCTCATCGGTGTTAAGATGTGATTTGATGGACTTGAAATTAGTGGGAAAGACTGAGTCATTCAGACACTGGCTAAAGTGTAGACTTTTTTTCACAGCGATTTCGCAAGTAGAACTGTTAAAAACTGATAAAGTTTCTTAACCAGAAAATGCATTTGCCCCCAATATGTAGAATTCTTGAGCGCTACGTCCAAGATCAGATTCCCGGGGCGAAGGTGCTGGTGGAGTCCATTGGGGCACGCCGTTTTGGAGATGGCTACGAGCAGGAAGATTACACCAAATCGGACCTCATGGTGTACGCCATCGACCCGCTGACCAACAGGGCCATATCTCGCCAGGAGCTGTTCAAGTGAGTTCACTTGACGCACACGCCCTCCCCCTTGTACTGGTGGGGGCCACTAGATGCACAGTAGACAACAGTAGACAGGAGCGGAGTAGCATCTGTCTAGAGAGACGAGTCTCCACACAATGTCTGCCCAGTGGACTCTAAGAGGCGCTGTGGATGGTGGCTTGGTTACGTGCCTCACTGACAAACCGTAACCTGAAATGCAAAACATTTATTTAGCATGTCCTTTTAGCCAAAGCCAAATATATTTTTGAGAAAGCTGGTGCCTATGAGCAGTGGACGGTTGGAAAAGGACCCAACAGTGAAATCACACTGCTGACCCTGGGATTTGAACCTGGGACCTTCTGGTCACACGCTGCCCCCTTCACATCTGAAACTGGGGCAACATTTGCTACTATAACACTCTCCCTCACCCGCATCTCGCTCCCATTTGGGAAATAACTTGTTGTTCACACCCTCTCTCCGTCCCTGTGGTTCTGGCTTACTTATTTTAGCAAACAATTACGTAGTAAAAACAAAGTTGGGAACTTTCTTTGCCGGCAAAATATTAATCTTTTCATAATATTTTATCGTCCTGGGCTGTCAGCATGGTATCAGATGTTGAGCAGTTTATTGCTGTTTCACTGTAGCGTGTGGCGCGTCAGTCTTATCGCGGGCGGCAGCTTTAGCCTGACTGGCTGTAATTAACGCAGCGCACTGGGAGAACCTCTTTCTCACTCTCAACCGCAGTGTCACTAGGGTGAGAAAACTTTCTATTCCTGACTTGATCATTCTCAGCTCGGCCGCCGCCAAACTTAGCGAGACTCACGTTGAAACCATTGCCTGAGACTGCAGCTTCGCCGGAAGTGGAATTCAGATTTTCCAGCCGGGAAATGAACCGCAGTGTACCTGAGAATGACAGTTTATTCTCACAGAAACCAACAGCAATAAAATATGCATTAAAACCAAATCTCTTCAGTCAGAGGATCAGTTTTCGAAGAGGGATATACACTTCGACAAAGCCGTGTATTCAGAAAGGAGTTAGAAATAATACTTACCTGTAAGGAATAAATGATGAGATTTTTATTTCCCATAAAAACGGCTTCAGTTAGCACAAAAATAATCATTGAACTCCCTCCGCATTCAGAAATTTTAAGTTATAAATATGTACCAAGTAATACTTAATGGACCAGATTTGCAAGGTAATGCAAAGACCTTATTTAGAATCATCCGCCAACACATTGAAACAGAGAAGCAGACTTGCGAAAAATAGAGGATTCGGGAAAAGCACTTAGGGTGCACATTGTGAAAATGGCGGCCTACTTCAGCTTTCTGTGTCCAGCTACCAAAAGACCTGGATCTCATTCAGAATGTCTGTCTGTCTGTCTGTCTGTCTGTGTCTGTCTGTCTGTCAAAAAGGTTCCTGGATGGAAAGATTCTTGACATCAACAAGGAGTTCCAGCCCTATCTGGGCCAGGGTGGCCGCATTCTGGAGATCCGCTCCCCCGATATCGTGGACAGCGTGAAGAAGGCTGCACAGGCCGTGGGCTACACAGAGGGGGCGCTCTTGACCCTGGCCATCATCATTATCCTCTGCTGCATCCCTGCCATCGTTATCGTCATGGTCACCTACAAACAGTAAGTAGCGCTATGAGGCTTGGGCACTGAAAATAAATGTCTGGCAGGTATTCGCAGATGTCTGTCTCCCCCTGATTTGTCTTGGAAATGGCTTTTAGAGCCAGGCTAATCTCCCTCTCACTCAGCTTGAAAGCTGATCATTTATTTCCCTCTGTGCCAAATATTAAAGTCTGACAGCTGCTTTTATGGAATGTTTTTTTTTTTTTTCTTCTTTTGCACTTTGAAAGAAGCAGGACAGTGGCGTGCGGCACTTTCAAAGATGTGCCTTGTTGAGAGCACACTCAAATGTGCTGGAGATGAAAAATATGTAGCGGGGGGCGGGCGGTCAGACTTAAGCAGAAAAAACTAGGCCATCCATGGGAATTTGTCCAGAGGTGCCGCAGCATTCTATGAATTAAACTGACCGTGGGTAGCTAGGGAGGAATTGGTAAATAAGTGGTTAATAGGGATAAAGATACAGGCTAAAGCAGGGATCACCAACCTTTTTGAAACTGAGAGCTACTTCACAGGTACTGAGCCTTAGGAAGGGCTTGCAGTTTGAAATGCCCTCCTAAACTTATCTAAACTTCATGCATAGTAGACATGTATTTTTTTTTTTAGATATTGTCATTTTCAAATCTATATAAATGCAAATGTGATTAAAGAAGAATAGCGACAGGATAAAATTTAATTTTAGACGCTGCACACTGGTGGGTTGGGATATTTTTAGAACAGGTCCGCGGGCGACTCGTGGTCCTTGGGGGCATCCTGCTGCCCGCGGGCACCATGTTGGTGACCCCCTGGGCTAAAGGTTATTACAGGTTAAATTAAGCACACAGAAAGTTTCATTTAATCCTTTTTTCTTTGTCATGGCAATGCAATGAAAACACTCATTTCTTTTACTGCATTGTATAATATTCAGAGGAAGGACGCCAATGGCATTTCTGTACCCTGAAAAATGTCTGCTTGCATACAATTACCTCAAGGACATGAGTGAATATGTATTTTGTATTAGAAATTTAAGTAAGTCGTTATTATTTTTTCAAGTACAATGTTTAATTAAAATTGTTTAATTAAAAAGCATTGGATTTTCAGTCTAGGGGAAGGAAATGTTCCATCTGCAAGGAGAGTGCCCATAATTTATGTGTATCTTATTGATTCGGTATTAAACTGTAATGTAACGAACTTCTCTTGCCTTTATTCTTCATCGCACGTCAACAGATTCAAAGAGTGAGTACTTTTTCATAGTTCTGCCTTTTGTTTTAACTCATGTCTATAAATATTAATCAATAAATGAAAATATCCATATATCTAGCAATATGTACCGTAATTGATTTTATGTGTTTTGTGTGCGCTGTCTGTGTGGAGCTGTTTATGTTAGCACCTACAATGTAGCACAGCGTTATGCTAATCGCATTTTTCTCACCATTTGCCAAAGGCGTCAAGCTGAATGTGCAAAAACGGCACGGATCCAGATGGCTCTACCAGCGGGCAAATCAGCCGGCGGCACCACTAACAATCTCTATGAAGAGCTTGGGGACAGCACCATGTACGTGTCGTCCGCCTCTCTCCTCTCTGAAGCTATGGCCAGTGGGTGTTTCCGTAAATTTGTTGATTTGCTCTTGAGCAAATTTCTTTGCTGGGATTAAAGGTCACCAGATAGTCATTCAGCGGCCTCCATGAAACAGCTGAGACGCAGACCGGGCAGGACTGAAAGGTTAACTAGACGTATCACTCCTTGCAGAAGTGGGTTTTCCGACAGCCATTGACATTCCCCGGCTTCGGCCATTTGTCGTACCGAGACGATACCTTCATCGGTGTTGGTCAGTTTCTTGTGATCGTTTTAGGTGCGATATTCTGAAATGGACTTACCCGTTTGACATGATTTCATCCGGGGAATGCTGTACATATTAACAATAATATAAAAATATCTTATTTGTGAAGGAGTTAAAGAAAGCGGTCATAATTACAAGGAAAACATCTCAAGACATGACATCAGAAAATATGCGGCGCTGACAGCCGTCTGAAAGAGATCTAAAACATTTAGCTAATTTTGCCGTGTTGTTTGTCACTTACTTTAGTGTTGCTTTTCCCATTCAATGGGCTGCCTGAACAAAGGAATTTTTAATGTTTTTTTTTAAGCGGCAAATAAAGAAAACTGTTAATTCAAATAAATGCCGTAATAATATAACGTAACAATAAGATGATGGAATGCATTTCTAGCTCATGGAACAAGGCTGCGTTCACTTATCATTTATGAAATGACTTCACAAGCAGCAAACTGCTGTAAAATTTGTTGACTGAAGTGGAAGTTATTTGTGAGGTTAACAGGGGTCAATTTACCTGAATGTAGTATCTAGTTATGTCTTCAGAGCTTCTAATGAAGGTCTGTATCACCCACTGAGAGCTGCGTAATGCAAACCTGAATCCAAATGATTGTGTTTGTATATGAGTCTGACAGATAATGAAACAAGTAGCTTATTTCGAACAAACACCCTGAAACTGGGGTTGGTCCTTGTGTATTATTACATATACCAAACTTTTTTCAGTTGCTGGTAATTATTTATTTGTATAAACGCATGTTAAGGCTTGACACAGTTCATATCAAATGGAGTTTTAAAGTGGTCAAGAAAGTACATCAAACGAATACATTATGCATGTATGTCTACTTCTACCGTTATATCCAATCATATCTAATCGTGGGATCAGACTTCAGTAAGTACCATTTTTTTGTGTGTCTGTGTTGTAGCGATTCCTTGTGTTGCTTCTGTTATGTTATCGTCAAACTTCCTTAGCTTCTGGCTTTTAGAAAGGTTTCTTTTGGAGGCTACTACATAATTAATGTTCGCAAAGTTGGTAATAATCATCTTCTGCCCATTTGGTATCTGATATGTATATGTTTATGCAGCATTTGCACAGCTGCTTTTAGTTGAGTTTAAATAAAATATAAATATATAAATATTTTATTTGCTTTTCCATAGGGAAAGTAATGCTCTGTGGTTCGCCCACCCCCTCCTGTTAGTGTAGCGAATCTCTTGCAATAAACCATAGTTATTCACTCCACTCTCATTACAATTTAAGCGAACACAGCAAAACTGTGTCAAATCAATGATATTTCTCATCTCTATGCATGAATAACAGTCTTGAGATCATGCTGTCAGAAAATCAATCAGTCCAGTCAGTAAGTTTTTATTTCATATCGAGCCAGGATGCACCGTTGGGCCCCTTTAAAGCGTCTCAGAAGAGGGCAAATTATCTAATATGTTTCTGCATTACATTATATGTAGCTAAATGAAATAGAGTTAACGATGGTGCCAGATTCCATTCCTGTTCAGAACAATAATGGTTGTATCACTATTGGCTGTAGTATCCCTTGTAGTATTTATCTGAGTGGCATGAAGCGCTTCAGGGAAGTGTATAGATCATTTAGCCCGAACTGGACTAATTTCTCCCAGTGGAATCAGTTATGCTGGAATTATCTCTTCTAACAAATATACTCTATTATGTCATTTTTTACTTTTAATTTAAAATCCAACACTGTAGGGCTCTCCCAGTGGAGATAAACAGTAATAATTTACTGTCCTCAGTAATAATGGAGACATTCATAAAGCATCTATTATATTATGTTGTTCGCTTATGCTCGGTTATGAGTGTGGAGTGTTCATCCTTTTCCTTTTCCCATTGCATTACCTTCCAAGACTCTTTCTGTTCTGCCATTTCTGAAAAAGCAGGGGAAGGAGGGGTGTGCCGGAGGGGGCCGACCGGCAGCGTCTGATTAGCATATTCGCCTCGCGAGCCATTGGCGCACACAAGCTCTCCACCGGCAACGGCTCGCTGCACGACAAGCAGCCCAAATCGGCCAGTAACGTCACATTCCTGTCCGACGAGAACCCGCTGACCACCGAGAATCCCCTCTACGACGGGGAGGTGCCGTGTAGCGTGGAGATGGGGGCATCACAGCGGAGGTCCGATATACTGGGCGTGCATTCTCCTCAGAGGAAGAGCTTGAAGGAAGCCTTGCTCCGGTTCCCGGTGGCTAGATCAGGGAGCTCATGGACTCTGCCCAGGAAGCGCCGTGGTGCGTGGCGGTACGACACTCTCGGGCAACCTCTAGTCACAGACCAGGTCCGGTGGGAGACACAGCTGATGAAAATGGAGATGGGAGACCGCAAGGATCAGCTGGACAGCTTTGATGTTCTGGGTAATAAAAGTAGACAGACCAAGCTGTCTGTCATGGAGCAAGCGGGGCAGTGTGAGCAGCAGGCCCTGCAGGACATGAAGCTGCAGGGCCCAGGCTCCAGGGCCAGCCTGTCCCCTGATAGCTCGCTCTCCGCTCCTCGCTGTCCCCCGCCGCTGAGCTCCTCAGGCTGTGCGCAGAACAGGAACCTGCCCCCCTGCATAATCATTACCCAGAGTGACGACTCCCCACCACCAAGCTACAGACCAACCCCTCCGATCCTGCACAGGTTCAGCTACAGTTGTTCAAGTCTCAAGATAGTGGAGCCATATGAAATTAATTTAGAGATCATTCCTGATCCTCCTGATATCCCTCCTCCTCCTCCCCCCCCTTTGCTCCCTTCTTCCCCTCCCTCCTCTATCATTTCCACTTCCTCTCTTTTTCCTCCTGCTCCCCCTCCTACTCCTTTTCCTCCCACTTCTCTACCTCCTTTTCCTCTACCTTTATCATCTCCACTTGCTCCTTCTGCCTCTCCCGACCTGAATGTCACCCAACATCTGGAATCTTCTCCACCTCGTTCCCAGCCTGATATACCTGCTTCTCCGACCCATCTCTCCACCCCCACCCCTTATATACCTCCTTCTCCGACCCATCTCTCCACCCCCACCCCTGATATACCTCCTTCTCCGACCCAACTCTCCACCCCCACCCCTTATATACCTCCTTCTCCTACCCATCTCTCCACCCCCACCCCTGATATACCTCCTTCT
>JAODUD010000041.1:9961258-9974583 GCA_026784285.1 Stomatorhinus walkeri | reverse complement strand
GCTCCAGATTTGCCTACTCCACCACCCCTTCCTCCCTTTTCTCCTTCCTCTACACGCCCCATCTTTGCCTCTCCTTCTGTCCTAACGCCTATGTCTTCCCTCCGTCCTGTGTCCTTATGCACCCCCCCTCCTCTCCGCTACCCAACTGAAGTGAAAGCCCCCAAAAAGGAACTGAAGGGCATTCTCCGGAACATCCGGAACATAGCTGATATTGAGAAATCCGTTGCCAACATGTACAGTCAAATAGACAAGAAAGGGAACCCAAATGCACAGGTATCTGTCCATTCCAAGGCAGCCCAGCCTGAGCCAAATCACATAAACTGTATCGGGGAGGAAGAAGAAATGAACTTTCCATCTCAGTCAACTATCCTGTGACAATCATCCTCCACTGCTTATCTATCGTCTTCTCCACGACTGTTTTCTTTATTTACATTTACATCTCTCCTCATTTTGATTTGGAAAATCTTCACATATCTCACTCTGTTTTCTTTATAGTGTATGCCATAGTATCTTAATCAACTGTATGTAAGTTATTTGGGTTTATTTTCCTTGAGTATTATTAGACATTACGAGAGTATACGCAAGTAAGGATATAGTAAATTTATACTATTTTTGAATATTAAAATACATGAAGAATATGTATGTATTTTAGTAATTACCCCCCCCCCCCCAAAGAGATTAGTCATTTAGATTTATGTTACCAAGCCGATTGTGTGGTTTTGTTATGTTACCTTTCAGTAACTCTGTTGCATATAAAGGTTGAGTTTCTCTTGCATTGCTTGCTCTTTCTTCTGCTTACCTTTTACATCTCACGTCTTTCTGAGATCCCTAACATGCTGACACAGATTTAATGCAGATCTCAAGTCAAATACATTATGTAACACTGAGTTAATGCATGCTTCAGTTCAAGAAACTGTCACAACCTTAATGCTGTAATTTCATAACTGATTTGGAAGTTTTCTCTGGAAATTTTAAATCCAGCATTTGGAAACCCGCTTCATATTCGATCAGACTTGGGAGCCTGAGTGACCTATTACTGAATTAATTGAATCATGTTCATTCTCTTTAGTGAAAACTGACAAACTATCAGTATCGAAGTTCCGTGTCAAATCGTAGGAATGTAGCTATTAATATATGTCAGTTCCTTTTATTTAGCTTCGGCGTGTGTGTTAGTTGAGTTAAAAATCCTTTTGAAAGAAAAAGCTTTAGTTATTTATGTATTTATTTGTGTTTGTATGTTTAGTTATTTCACCCTTTAATCGTATTAATTTCTTTTAATGGGATTTCTGTCCAATTTAAAAGGGGTATAAAAAGACAGAAACAAATGTGATATTTAGCTGCTTCTGCAAAATTAGTCTTCAGAGGTCCATAAGAACCAAGGACGTCCAGTCTATCTGCAGCACAGATAATTGGTTGACTGATCAATCTTAAAGCTGATTTGGCTTTTGTCTTTTTCTTAGCCTCCAAATTTTAACGTTATATTCAATGCTTCTCACTAATCCCGACTTTAATGGCTGCCTTTAATTGATGGCTCATGACCCTGCTGTTATTCGATGGCAGGTAACGCGCAGTCACCTGCTTTCGTCTCCGGGCTTCAGCAGTAGTCTTGGGTTTCCCAGCTAGATGCACATGTTTATATCCTCGTCCCATCCTGTACATTTGACCAGGATTGCCTCTGTTTTTCCTAACTTTCTGTCTTTTCTCAGGCCACGAGTTCATCAGGCCTCGTTTTCCCTCATTATTTCTCGTCCGCCGTCTACAGAGGTCGCGCCCAGGCATTCATACTCTCAGCATCCCGGTTCTGTTTTCCTTCCTTCATTTGTGCTTATGATGTCGAAAGTGGTAGTAGCAGATAGAAAGAAACACGCTCAATTAGTCTCTCGGGGAGGTGATAAAACCCAATGTTACACTTCTGAAGTATGGAAGCTTGTGGTTGCCTTTCTGTCTCGTTCTTATTGGCTGGAGAATGAGAATACACTCCAAACGCCATGCCGATTATGTGGCTGATAAAACAAAACAAAAAAAATTATTTCCTTTAACCTGGAAGCTGAGCATCAAAAAGGCTTTTACCACCTACAAATGAACTGAAAGTAGATGGCTACAGATCTTGCAGTGGGGTTGAATCGTGGAACAAGGTTGACAACTGGGCACAGGTGTGTTACCACACACACAAGTGCATCAACATGCTAAAGCAGGATTTTGTACATCTGTAAAAGCCATTGTTCCACCTAAAGATGTCTGCTGTGGTTTAACTGATGTGGAGGGATGACTTTGGCATGACTCCTTTTTGCCAGGACTCCTGGATCGGCAGCAGTGGTCTTATTTTCTGTGGTTGGCTTCCACAAAACAGGTTTCGCAACGGTGTGATTAAATCAGTGATTAGACGCAGGTCTTTCTCTGTCGAGGTGTGTCATCGGTGAGCCTGGCTTGACTGCCTGATATATTATTAGTCGTAGTTGACCGTGCCCATGGAAACTACCCGTGTCACCTTTCTCGATTGTGGCCCGGTGTTTATCACAGCCTGTTCCTGGATCTGTGGAGCGCGGAGCTTGCCGAGGTTTGTAGCATCCACTCTTGCAGACGTGCAGCATCGCAACGGGGGGAAGCGGAGGAGTTCCAAAAGTCTTCTGAAAGTCACAAATTATCGCCGAGTGATAAATCTTCATTTAAGTTCCTCATTACTTCCACATCAGACAACAATGGCAGTAATTTGCCCCCGATAATCAGTGGCATGCACGGAATATTAATTCACAGTCGGCACGCGAAGTGACATCTGAGAGTGAAATGGGCTCACGGCTGTCACCCACATCAAACCTACTCTAATCTAGCATTTCCTTGCCGTCCTCTCTTTTTTTTTTTTGTTAAATACCAGCACGCTCCCCTGAGCGTCTGAAAGAAAGTCGTGACATTTGTCTGGGCTGCTTTGACCTACTCCTCTTCAATTAGCTGTATTTGTTGGTTAACTGAAGCAAGTTCCCAGTTCACAGACAAGGTTACTTGGCCATGCGGAGTGGCCTGTTGCATGTGTATTCATGACCCAACTTCACAATCGCCTTTCGTGGGGTGCAAGTCATCATTCTGCCTCAGATACAATCAGGCGCATTACAGTAAATTCTCAGCCTTTTCTGCCTCTCGTGCTACGCATTTATACCATAAATGCGTTACTTCCTTTTGGGTGAACTTGTGAAGGTAATTCAACTCGCAGGTGACTACAAATTCAATACATTCTTCTATCAAATAATGCATTTTTAAAATGCCGGTTAGGGTCTAGAACCCCCCCCCCCCACTTCATTTCCAGCACTCAGCTCTCTTGTGGCATTTCACTGAGCAAGTACTGTAAATCAGAACATAAATCTATAAATAACATGTTGCATTTCAGTGTCTTTGGGGGTTAGAAACAAGCCCCAAACACGACTGTACTTTTTATTTATAAGTAGGAAAGACTTTCTGATACAGACATTCAATTTCAGATAGTGTTAGTAAAACAGTGTTTAATTTGGAAGTGCTTATCTTAACACAATATGGCTAATGCTTTTTATTTTTATTTTTCTTCCAGGCGAGGTTATGGACATCAAGAAGTAAGCATTTTTATGTACTTAAAATATATTACATTTGGATGAGGTCTTTTTTAAGGCAGCAAAGCTGTTTATTTTTCATATTTTTTTTTTTTACTATATTGTTGACTTGATAGAAAAAAGTAATCATTTGAATAATTTGAGTTGGTGCAGCATAATCGGTGATATGGAGAAATATATCAAAACCATTATAATGTATAGATGTTTAAAAATCGCTGGTGTTCGGAAAATGTTAAGCCGTGCACTTATTTTTCTGTGGGTGGACTTCATTTCACGTTAAATCTTCCTGTGATGCTCTCACAAGCTTGATTTCCTAACTTTCACCTCAGCATTGGTCTCTCTAAGCTGTCAATACACATCTAATATCAGCTCAATGAAACTTTAATTTTTTTCCCCTATTTCCATCTTTTGCCTTTTCTGTCACCTACTCAAACCTCCGTCAGCAGCAGCAGTTGCTGAGGCCAACACTTCTTAGACCAGAGGTACTCTTCCTTAATCAACGTTTTTGGGTCCCTTCCCATCCCTTACCTGTGTTCCCTCTTAACCTGCCCTGTCGTTGAGTAATCACTGTGCTCTAACTACAGGAGCTCTCCATGGAATCCGGCATCGACCCCGGCCAGGAATATTACGCTCAGGATTACTATAATTACGAGCACGGGTGAGTCTGATAATTTACATAAGTCTAGTACCGTGTGATTAGGGAGTTCAAATCTTGAGATTGGCCGGGCTGTTCAAACTGAAGCATCCAAACCATTAAATACTTTTTTTCTCCCTCTGTTTTTTTCCATAAATCTATAGAATGTGCACTCTGCTCGCCCCGTGTAAGCTAGAGGAGTTTACGACTTTACATTTGCTAATTGCGATGACTCATTCCTGTTGGCTTAGGTTACGTGAGGCCGCTGTTTCTGGTTTTCTTGCAGAGTAGCTACCACAGTAATCCTTCAACAGTTTATGTACTGTAATGTGATGTAGGGGTATTATGGTTCTGGGCAGCCCTAAAGAAAGTTCTTAGCGTTCATTCAGCCCGTACAATTCTCCTGCAGCCACCTAGTCAATAAGCTTATTCTCTTAGAGGGTAGTAAGGCCTTTAATCAGGGAATCAAACCCTAAAATGCCAGACAGAGGCACCACAGGCTGCTCTTTATTGCCCTAACTGGCGTCTTTTCAGCTTTTAATGAGAATCTACAAAAGTCTTAGCGGACTGACAGGGTGTTATTTTAATTTATTTCAGTTTTGCGCTTTCTCACAAAAGCTTCATTCTTTAACTGTTAATTGTGTTCAATGAAATTGAAGACCCTGTTATATGAGGGCTTGCTGTGGTCTTTAGCTGCGGGATGGCCCACAGTAGCAACTGAAATCTCGTAATCTCTCGAGAATTGTGCGTTGGAAGAGCACTGACCCCATAGTGAGATGTCACTGAACCCGGTTTGACTTTCATAACACACCTGCCCCTCTAGCATATCAGTCATACTGTACACTGGCTAATCAACGACAAATCTTCTATGTTCGCCCCAGTAAAATAGCTTCATATAACCGGGTTCCAGTGTAATTAAGCAGGAGGGGGTTCCTAGCTCCTTAGGTATCTTACGGCAATCGCCGAACCTCCACACATATCTGGTGTTGTCGGGGCAGTCCTGCTGTGGAGGAATGTGTTTCACTGACCTCGGTATGCTCGTTTTATCCCAGGTATGACTTGCCTCAGTATGGTAGTCGCCGAAAGTTGATATCTCCGTCGGGAATGTACGATGAGTATGGAGAGGTGATCATGGAAGATGACGGCAGCTACTACTACAGCCCTCAAGGGGAGGGGGAGGTAGGCTGTGTTCTCCACGGAGTCAACTTCTTTCATCAATCTTTGCTGAATACAGGCACATTTATATGTACTATATTTTATATAGGTCCACCTGAGGTTTATTGGCAGAGTGAGCTACCATGAAACTCCAAGGAAACAAAAAGTTTATGAACTAAAACACGTTTTCACGTTTTAAATTCATCCTTTCTATTGTGTTTTAAGAATGACTAGCACAAAGCATAAATCTGAAAGCAGTTAATTTCATTCTGTTCGGCCCTGAAAACTTGTTTGTCATTTACGCCCCCATCAGATGTTGCATCGAATCTTCTTATAAAAGGTTCCTTTGTAGCAGCACTAATAAAAAAAAAAATTAGACCTTGTCAGCAGAGCCACAGAAAAGCAATATGCATTGTCATTTACTTGAGTAGGAGGACATAGTTTTTATTCAAAACTGCATGTTTGAAATATTTGAGATTTCTTGATAACTCTCAGTGATGTCACTGCTGCAGGGATCCGTGCGGGGTGGAAGGCCCGTGAGAGGCAGAGGTCCACCTCGGCCACCACAGAAAGTGGCCTTCAGGGGGCCCCCAGCAGCCCCCGAACTTCCAGGGGATGAGCACGTTCCCGGCAGTTCAAAGGCTGCCAAGCGATTAAAATCAGTTATGAAACTCAGCAAAATATTGTCCGCGGGCAAAACCGCTGGCCAGCCATCTGGTGCTTTAGCCCCTCGTCACACGCCATGGAAGAAAGCCCGGATATTCCCGATGATGTTTTCCAAAGATAAAAAGGATGGGAGGGATTATGCCACTCTGGCATCTGCCCGGGATGGTGGGGTGGTCATCGATGGCACGTATTTTCAGGCGTCGGATGAGAAGTCCTCTGCAAGCAAGCGTCTGCAAAAAGTGCTGAGCCGCATAAACATCACCAAGAGGCTGCAGAGCCGGAGAAGGTCTGAGAGTAGCAAGAGCGAAAGGTCGGCTGCCGGGAGCGAGAAGGATGAGTTCGCATCCCGTGCCGGCAGTGACAAAGACACAGAAGAAGTAGGGCAGTCGAAGCTTTCCATAAGTGTTACTGGGGAGACCGATCGAGAAGACAGTGGCTCAGAAGGCAAAAGTAAGAAAGGGGACTCAGGGGATGATGTTTCAGAGAAAAGTAGCGGTACTCCTCCCAGTAAAGACAAGGACTATCTTAAGCTTGACTCTGATAGAGATGATGCTAATGAAAGTACTGTGGACTCAGAAGAGGAACAGGAGGTTTCTGATGATGAAAAGGGCTCAGCATCTAAGGAAGAGTCCGAGTCTGAGAGAGAGTCTGGTGCAGATGAAGAGTCAGAAGCTGAATCAGAGACAGAAAAAGATTCTCAGACAGAAAAGGAGTCAGATACGGAGGGAGAAAAGGAGTCAGATATAGAGGAAGACACTGAAGAAGAAGACGAAGATAAAACGTCAGTTTCAGAGGAGAATGAAGTCGAAGCATCTACATCAAAGACAGCTTCCAGCGAACCTTCTAGTTCTCAGATAAGTGCACAATCTTCAAGGAGCTCTTCCGACACTGGGACGTCCAGGATATCATCATCAGAGAGGTCCACTGAAAGCACAAAAGGTAGCAAGAGAAGCAGGTCTTCGGGGATGTCCAGAAGCTCCTCTAATGGGAGAAGCAAGAGCAGCAAGTCATCTGAGGCTGTATCTGCTTTCAGTGAAGAATCTGAAGGAGCAACCGAAGAGCCAAGTGAAAAAGAGGAGGTAGCACTGGATGAAGACGATGATGAAGATGCCACTGTCTCAACAGCCAGAAGCTCCCATAGTGGGACTATGTATAGCACAGAAGCAAGTAGCAGTGTGCCGGAAAGTTTGGAGGAGGACAACGAACTGTCACCTATAAGCGAAGTTGATGAAGAGGAGGAGATTTCTTCTCAGAAGACAAAAACCTCTGTTTCTAGTCATTACACCTCTCCTGTGTCTGCCTCTTCGGCATCAGGCAGCACTCGGCCTTCTTTAAGTACGTCACTGGAGGAAAATGAGGAACAGGAAACTGAAAATGAGGCATCAAATTCAGAGGGGGAATCAGCGACTTCCTTTTAGCTAACATTCAGAAACTTTAAGTAAGATGGGCCAGTCCCATTTCTGGTCTGCTGGTGTGACCCTGCTTAAGTGTGATTTCCTATCATAATCTCTTTCCACAGGCATGCTGTGAATCCCACCAACTTGTGATGCTATGCCTGTCTGCATGCTTTCCTGTTTCTGATTTTCCCCAGTCAACACTTACATTGTCCTATTAGATCGGCTCAATGAGTTCGGTCTCTGATTCTCTTGGATTGCAGTGCTACTCTTTCTGCTTTGTTTTGTTTAATGAGCAATGAAATGAAGCACAAACGCCTGATGCAATGAAAGTGAAACCTGTTTCCACTCAAAACATAATAGTAGTAAATGGCAGTGGACTGACAGAGTACTGGAGTTTCCTCAAATTTCATGTTGCTTTTCTAGAAGCCTTGTGTTAACCAACTCACTGTCTCTCTTCCAGTGTGGGAGAAAGAAGCGCATCAAGCTTGTGGTGGACCGAGAGTATGAGACAAGCTCCACGGGAGAGGACAGTGCCCCAGAATCTCTCAGGAACCGCCTGTCCAATATCAGCAGCCAGAGCAACATCAACGGGAACATCTACCTCGCTCAGAACGGTTCCATCATCAGGACCCGCCGAGTGGCCCACCTCAATAACGTGAAGATGAACTCACCCACAAGGTTGGGGAAGCAGTTCAAAAAGCTGGATAAGCTGGCAGTGACCCACGAAGAGAGACTCCCCCTCAACAGTCCCGGGGACGGGGGGGTCTCCGGTGCCACAGACGAGAACCTAAACACAAGACCCTCCAGTGGATCCTTAGCCTCCAGCACTACAGGACCCGATGGCATTGTCTCGAAATCCAATATAGCGAGGGCAAGGATTGAGGAGGCGCGTGAAGCAGAGGAGCAGGAGTCCGCCGTGGATACGGGGACTGTGAAGGAGTCAGAGTCGCACAGCGAGCACACGGATGAAGAGGAGCTCTGGATGGGGCCATGGAACAATCTGCACATACCAATGACAAAACTGTGACTTTTGTAATTTTTATTTTGGTTTTATTACATGATGAAATGTAATTTCTATTGTCTTTATCGAAGAGCGAGAGAATATTTATATGGAACATCTGTGTTGAAGTACGTTACAGTTACTCGATTCACTGCATTACCCTAAATGTGGCATTTGCACTGACTTTTTTTCTTTGGTTGAGTCTGCTGAATTTGATCATATGAGGTTTCTTAAAAGTCACATTTAAAAGAAACAGTTTTTATCAAAAACATAACTTAAATTGTTTTAAAAACAGAGCCTTCTTCTTACTGCATAATCACATAATGACTGAATTACTACTTTTCATTTCAGCAATCAGAGGAGGGAGGGGCGTCATTGACCTTTCCAGAGTAAAAACAGAGGGTTGGGATTAGTTATGGGTAATTGATGCAAATTGCCTTGTAATGGACTGACATTCTGTCCATTGGCTAAAAATGTTCTTTAGACTGCTTTGGATGGAAATCAAAAATTACAGCTATTTTCTTTTATCGTTTTTTATTGCTTTCAGCAATTTTGCAGTTAAATTTTCAATTTTGGATGTCTACTCTGTCACAGCGTGCCATATTTGTCACTTATTCTGTTTTGGTCTAGTTTTAAATTGATATTTGTACTTATAGCGTGATTTTTCTGAGCTTGGAAAACAGAGAGCCATCCTCTATTATACTGCAACTTTATGGGCTGAACTCTACCATCTCTCCAGATTAGAAAATATGATTATGTTAAGCTAACACAAATAAACTTTCCTTGTGCATTAATTTCAGTGAGCACTGTCAGTCCTACCTCGGCCTGCCCCCTTTTAGGGACGGAGTGATAGTTTAGTGCCATACATGATAATTAAACAGTTACTATGCTTCTGAATTCACCGAATAAAACTTGCATTAATGCATTAATTACTTTGGAAATGCTTCACCAGTGAAGTTGTTTATTATTTATTTGCATTCCGTTCTTGACTTTGATTCCATTCCCATCAGCATATTACGAATATTAAGATTTGTAGATGTGTTGGGACTCTACACTGCTGCACAGTAAAAGTATTTTGTCACAAACTTATTATAGAGTCAGTTCCTCTGTGAGCGCAAACATTTAATGTGTTTTCAGAAGAGAACTAATTGCAGCAATCTCAGCTTACAGCTTAGCAGTTTTGGAGATAGACATACAGGCATATGAACTAGCTATCAGAAAACGAATCCTAGGGGTCTTACAGTCTTATTGCTTTTGAAAGCAAACTATAAAAATGTAAGGCCTATAAGCAACAGCCTACTGCCAAGGCGACTTTTAAAGTTATGTTTAGCTAATCTTGCTGCAACCTGTATAGTTTCATTTTCAATACTTCCGTTCTTTTATTAATCATTTATCGGACTTAAATTCCAGCTTCAATTTATAAAAATGTATCAACACTACTGGGCGTCATACAATCCAGGTGGAAATGAGTAGTTGAAGTATGCAGACGTGTGGATTTGCTGTACAATGAATTGAATCTCACTACTAAATTAATATTCATGTCTTATTTCACTGTGATGTAATTTATGAAATGTTTGGTTTTAGTGACTATAAATTAAAGCTAATTTGTTTCTCGCAGAAGAAAAACATCAAGTAAGACCAATATTTATTCAATTAAATCTGGATGCTTTTGCATTTCCAACAGACGAATCAAAATCACACACTGGCTTTGTTTTTGCAGCTTTATTTTCCCTTTGAATATTTATTAGGGAACATAAAAGCAGAAAGCTTGGTCCAAACGCTGCAAGACTGATGTCTGTTTGATAGGGGATCGTTGTTGTTTTGTTGGATTTGTGTCTGTTGCGTTTCCCCATGTTGATCCATACGAGGGAGTTTAAAACATTCCCTAATGAGCATTTCAGCGTCATCTAGACTCTTCTATGGCTTGACATTGACTGAGCCTTTATAGGAAACTGAGGGATATGAGCTGGAAAATGTTCGGAGTGACCCTGTCTTTGAGTATCACAATATCGGGAAGTTGTTCGCCGCTCACAGTACTTCAAGAGGCAGAAACTGCCTCAGTTTTTGTCTTCAACTGGCTCATGCTGTCAGTGAAGCCGCTTGGAGACCACCAATATGGCGCCATTTATCCAGTGGCCTGTACCACGAAGCGAGGTTTTTGGCTCATCGGGGTAACATATTGGATTTAAGGTACCACAGTTTAAATCGACTTCATATTTGTTCACTTACATTATGCCCAGACTACCTTAGATCCGACAAGTTACCCCGATAAGTCAGTAATCCTGCTTCGTAGTACAGGTCCCAGGACTATGAAGGTGAATCTTTATTAGTCCCCGAAGCAGGATTTCTTGTTAGTCTGATAACTTGTTGTATTTAAGGTAGTTTGGGGTAAATGTAAGTGAACAATGATCCATTTAAACTAAGGTACGTGAAATCCGACAAGTTAAGCAACTAAGCAAGAAATCCAGCTTTGTGATACAGGTCCCAGTTCTGCGCTTAGTTCTGGGTACCCCAGTTTAAGTGGACTTTATCTTTGTTCACTTATATTTATCCCAGACCACCTCAAATACGACAATTTGTCGAACAATCACGTCTCGTGTTTACACGTAGTCATAGAACAGTGTGCCAGGTAGACTGTTGCAGACACGCTCACAACACACCCGCAAAAATATATGCGATTTGAGGACCACTGGTATGGACCAAATCAGCCCTGAACCCCCAACCACACGGCGCACCCGCAGTATGTCCCTACCATCCATAACCAAATCTATCCCTTTGCTTCTTCTGGTATATTATGGCAAATTGGAAATATAAGTGTTTGTTTAATGTACCTCTATGGTTTCACTGAAGCACCCTAATTTGTAAATGACAGCATTTCTGACAAACATAATTAAACCTTGATATTGATTCTTTTTTTTGCATAATGTTTTCGTCGGATGGGATTCAATTCAGTATACAATTCCTTGCATAATATAATTTTTGTATGGGTATGTCAAGTGTGTCAGTATGGTGTGGTCAATTTATTGAGTGCGTTTTTGTTCTGACAGTTTAATTTGATAAATTAAAATTAGGCACTGCACATCTTGCTGGCGACTGCACATCTATTTCAATAACTTTCACGCAAAAGAAAAAAAAAATGACAGCTATCAAATTCATATTCAAGTGGTTTTTGTTCCTTCAAAGTGACTTTGAAGACATAAGATACAATGACATCATAATGGTGTTTGACAGTCTGCATCCTCAGAATTGGATTTCAATTTATTTATGTTTTGCGTTTGAGGGATCTAAGTGTATGGCAGTCTGTAATGTTACAGCTGACAGTCATTTTTCCGTGTTGCGAAATAATAAAATATGTTTGCTACCTTACTTGTGTGTCCTGTTTGTGGCTGGAGAAGTGGTGGTTTGTTAGAACGGCTCAGTGGTCTATAACCTTGTTTGTTGTGATGGTTTATTTAATACTACTAGTTAGATTATAAGTATTATATTGTGCTAAAAGATATTGTATTTTAAAAGTTCAATATTGTTCAGGATTGTTTCATTGGCCTGGCAGCCGCGAGCAGAACATCACAGGGGAGTTATCACAAAATGATAATTGAAGTCACTTTTATTATTTGTTTTTTAAAAAGAAAAAAGCAGATAAAAAATGAGAGAGTGCTCTGTGCTCTGCACAGTTTAGAGGTGCCACTCAATTAAGCCAACCCAGTATTCAAAATTGACCATAACATCAAATGAATTCCTACAAACAAAAAAAACCTGTCTGGTTATTCTGAGTCAGTAAACCATACGAAAATATTGAGAGGAACCAAACAATGAATAGATCTGCAACAGAAAGTGACACATTTCCAGCAGACTTATCAAAATATATTTTATGGTCCGTGTTTCTCTTTTGCCTGGAATTCAGATACATTCTTCAGGAGACAGCTGAAAGATTTAATTTCATTTTAGTTTGACAATTAGATACAAAAAAACTAAGTAGCAATTACGTCATTTTGTATGGCTTCAAGGATTGGTTGATATTTAAGTAATTTGCACCTTATCAATAAAATGGTATTTTCTTTTATATAATCCTTTACATCAGTAAAGAAAATGTTACTATTTCAGGTTAGCTGTAGTTTACTGACCCTAGCAAAAATTAATATTCAGTAACATAAATTCATTTTTCCAGATATTCATATAATTGTCTTTATTTGAATGATTTGCTTGTCTTTGGATAGAGATGGACGTTCATTTAACATTAATTTGTTTTTTAACACTAGATGGCGCTTGCTACTTGCCAGTGGATTCAATTTTTTTCCTCGAAACACTTGCGGAAGGTTCCATGAATACAGCTTTTCCGTATCCTGACTTAGCACCTTAATTTGTCTGACAACAGAAGAAACGTTGAGATAATATACTATTATATAAACTATTGATCATACATTACAAACTATATTTTCAGTAACAGATTGCTGTATTAACCATAATGCTTTCAGGCATTTATTATGCAACTGTAATATTCATCGTAACATTAGTACGGTTGAGTAAGTTCATTATAGCCATTATAAAACCACGTTCTCCTTTTCAGTCTTCCTATTGTAATTATAAAACGTTATGATGATATAAAGACCACATACAGAAAGGATTGCTGTATCATCCCCAGGAGAATGATGCTGTGTAATGTATGTAATGCTCTCACCAGCAGGGGGAGAAAACTCGATGACATGACAGCAATGTTGGTACCATCCCTGGGATAAATAATCACCTGTCCCATATTCATGTCAGCCAGTCAGGGACGGATTACGGACCGGGCCAGCGGGGCCGCTGCCCAGGGGCCCTTGGGGCTAGGGGGCCCGTGGGGCCCCTAGCCCAAAACAATTTGCAACGCTTATCAACAATGTATTTTCGTTTGTCTATTTTAG
>JAODUD010000041.1:9940443-9952943 GCA_026784285.1 Stomatorhinus walkeri | reverse complement strand
GGTATACCTTACCTTATGGGGACACAATGTCCCCACAACGTGATTAATACCCTTTTTGTCCCTTATAGGAATCAGTTTCCTCAATTTAATAAAAAATCTGTGACTGAGATTTATCCCATAGAAATGAATGAGTGGTGCCCATGAAGTTTACCCGACTGTGTGTGTGCGTGTGTGTGTGTGTGTGTGTGTGTGTGTGTGTGTGTGCGCTTGTGTATATGCCTACTAACTTTGTGTAATGTGACCTCATATTATAATATAATACATGTATCAGAGATTTCCTGTTCGTTTTTTCAAGCATCCCTTTCTCCAGAAGAGGACTGAAGGACAGTTTTCTTGCCAGGTTATATGCAAATAAAATCCAATTATTGTGGTTTTTTTAATTCAGTGCAATAATGATTAAAAAGGTAGGCAGTGCTAATGAAAAGTCTGTACCTGAAACACACGAAACTTCTCGGCAAGATTAGATTGTGGTTCCTTTATGGGTTAGAGGGCACCGCTCTGTGGGACTGCATGGTGCGCAGATTTCTTCTCAGTGCACTTTAATTAAATAATAAACACAGTACTTGGAGAACAGGCTGAACTGTGGGAAAATGGTGAAGTAAGAAAGGCTCTCCTCCTCGGATGGCCCACCCAGAACGGCGTAACATACCTGATGCCGTCTCTCCTCCTTTGCGTTCGGATTTTGGCTGGTGCCACATAAAATGCGTTTAACGTTATAATCTTTAACAAATGTTTAAGAGACGTTGCCCGTGTTTTGAAGAGGTTCCTGCAAACATTACTAAACCCCAAGGCTCATTTAAAATTTTGTGATATTATGAGTATACTTTAAGCCACTGTGATGGAAGTCAAATGCTCCCCCATAAACGGTAATCAGTCGTTACATGTAATGGGCCTTGGCACATGCAAGTAGTAGAAAGAGGTTATTATAAAGTCATTATTAAGGTAATAAAAATTTAACAATAGTAACTGTTAAATGATGTTATTCATAGTCCTGATTGTCATCATAATTGTTATAATTTGATGACATTTTTATAGGCGATAATAATAAGTTATATTTGCAGGGTCTGTGAAAGAAGGACTCGCTTGTAAACAGAGAAAATTTTATATTCCAACGAAACATTTAATAATGCTAACGTGACTGATGGAAGCCTTAGTGATGGAATATTGTTGTGTTCAGTGAAGGTACTGACACTCCCTGTGACCTTGTATCGTTTGAGCTGCTGGGAGATGAATGGGTAGAATTACTCTCTTACACAGTGATTCATTTTTAGCATGTTTCTGTAGCCGTCGTGATAAACATTCCCATTGTTATCGCTGCCAGACAATTGCACCTCTGACCAACTCAAGACACTTCATGAAGGACATCTGATATGGCAAGACTCTAAGTACCAAACTGCTCGTTCTTGTATTGAGTGTTAAAGGTGGACTACCTTTAAAAGTAAAGATCTAAAGTAGAAGTGACAAGATTCAAGATGTTCATTGTCATTGTGTAAACACAACAAAATTGCAGTTGTGCATTATATTTAAAACTGCATATATGTACAAAAATAAGTAAGATAAGAACTACTAAAATATAACATATCAACACTCTAAAGGTACAAATTCAATTTGAATGCGATAAAATATAAATACCAATAAACATCAGTGTGCAAATGAATATCAGCAGCATTAGTGTGGTATGGGCACAGTAGATAGAGAATGAAGGTGAATTCATGGTGTAGAATGGCATGCATGGTTAGTATGAGATATTACATTTGGGCACTGGGTCCAGACAAAACAATGTCCACAATGCAGACATGGGGTCGCAAAATGTGGGAAACGAACTGCAGCGATCACTGGAAATAGCAAAGTTCCTCTACAAAAGTCAATCAGATTCAAGATTTTATTGCCATATGTATTGAATACAGGACATAAAAAAATATGATAAAATTCTTACTTGTGTGTCTCCTCGCAGCATGAAACTTAAATGATGATGATCGAACTGGGAGCAAATGAAGATGTAAATAAATACAGTTAAATTGACAATGAGCAAAAAAGTATTCAAATAAAATAACGGCAGCAGTATGATGCGTCAGAATGATGTCAACGGTATAAGTAGGTGGCGGTGGGGATGTCATGATAATACAATATAAATTAAAAGGAAAAAATGAATTTCATGTACCTGCCACAATCATTATGAATAGGCCGAGTTGTCATTGTAAATGCCGTTGTTCCTTTTGTAAATTTCTTTTCTGATGTGTACCCAAACTGCGTGTTACAGTGCCGTGTTTCCATCAATCAGACTGCATCTACCTGCTGAGGCAGGATGGGTTTAACGCTGGGAAATATTCTCTTTTCAATTTGATTCATAGTTCCTGTGAAATGTTTATGATGCATAATGACTAGAACTGAGCGATAGGTGAATAGTAGAGAAGGTGAATCCCATTCATTAGCTTGATTGGGGAAAAAAAACCTGCATTGTACCTTTAAAAATAAAAAAATTATTATCACATCTTGTGCTTTGGTACCAGTCATAATAATAATAGAATAGAATAGAATAGAATAGAATTCATTATTCATTCACTAACTATTCAATATCTCTACTATTACTACCACTCAACTGCCCCTAATTCATTGATAGACCCAGTGAGGACATGCTATATGACTCAGTATACTCTAAACAGGACAGTTCATAGTCAGAAATTTTAATGGACAGATGTCTGCAGAGGTACAGTCTGATTGAAGTGGTGGTGTTCACTGCTGACAAAGGTTTCCAAATCAATCATATTAACAAACAGTGAAAGGAAATGTAATTCTCAATATCAAAAGAAATATCTCAATAGCGGCCATAAAAATATTTAATTTAATGGTACAGTGCACAAACTATTTCTTACTGAGCTGGAGACGTTGCACTAAATGTAACTCCTAAGATTACTGACCAATATGAGCTTTTACTCAGTATCAGGCTCAGCCCATTAGATGTAATTAAAGTAATTTTTCACATAGTAGATGGTAATGTAATTTCTACCCACAATTGTGTCCTCTTAGAGCTAACGTTCAGTCAAGCTTGTGGCACAACATGACACCAACATCAGTGAGAAGTGTACAAATAATATTTGTAAAGCCAAATGATCCGATTTTGTTCTTGTGGGGCAGGATTTCTTCAGGTCAAATAAGTGTTTCCCAGTTATAATCAAGCAACTATTTTCTCCTTCTTGTATCTGCCCGTGTCGGTTCTCAAAGACTTTAATCTCTCAGGTGTCTAAAAGTTTAGGAGGAAATCCTAAAGGAAAACAGGCGGGATTTCATCATGCCGGTGTTGGTCTTCACCCAGTTCTAAATTGAAGTTAAGCCTATGAGACAATTTCCTCACCTTTATTTAGATGGAGACTGTGAAACTCAGCACCCTGGTCCTTGCCAAATACGGTTTGTTCAAATATATTTTCTGTCTATTTGGAGAAAAAAAAGGTTTGTTCGATAATTGACAGAGGGGGTAATTCATCATAGTGGATTCCTACCACACACACTGAAGAATAATGGCAGCAATTACACTGATGGCTCTCATATCAATTCACTTTAAGCTGATTAAACTGGAACATTTTTCTTGGGTCTGGATGGTGCAGGGGGCCATGTGACATGGAGATAGATGGAAGAATGGGAAGGATTTTTGGAGTTTAACAAGCTGGGAGAGGGACAGTGGCAAAGGGCAACCATTGTGAGTTTGGGAATGATGGTCGATACAGAATACCAGTTGGGTCTGTAGATCCCAGTATAATGGTTTTACATGCCTGGCTTCTCTGTGTCTGGGCTTAGAAAGGAAACTAATCACCGATTTGTATCATTAGTAAAATGATCATTAACAAGAATAACTGAGATACTTTATTTGTGCCCTTTTTCACAGATTCTGTTTCACTCCTACTGTATGTACATAATATAAACCCAAGGTAATTGGTTACTCTGATATTGGGGCACTGATCTAATGGTTAAGGCTGTGTGTTTATGATGAAAAGGTTGCTGAACAGGTCCCTGAACAGCAATGTACTTCTGCCCAGTTGCTAGATAACAGCTCCCCACTCCTATGGCATGTATGATGTTGCTGTGCTGTGGCGTGTCGATAATTAATCAGTTTTACCTCATTAATATTTGTAATGCTTACTGCCTAGTGTGGATGTTTAGTATGACATTTACACTGTATCATATGGCACCGCTGTTTTCCATTGTACACTGTACAGTATTGTAAGTAATCGATTATATCTGCTTTAAACCGTTGATTCTCCTTTTTACTACCTATGTATATTACGTGTTACATTTTTGTACCATTTTCTTTACCGTTACTGTTTTCTTTTCATTATATCTCCATGCATACTGCTTGACCAAAGGATTCCCCTCCCCCAAGGGGATCAATAATGTAAAGTCTAAGTATATCCACACCCCTTATCTAGTACAGGATCACAGCAAACCCAAAACCTCTCCCAGGAAACAGAATGCCAGTCTCTCTCAGGGCATTCCTACGGAAAATTTAGAGACACCAGTTCATCTAGCCGCAAGTTTTTTTGGCTGTGACGGAAAACCCATACAAATACGATGATATCCATGCATACAGAACCAGCAGCAGGAACCAGACCCTCCAGCTGGGGGTGGGGGGGGTGAGCCCCAGGTGCTCCCCACTGCACCACCCTGTAGCCTGTAGTTATGAGTTTATCAAAGGGGATTTTGCCATGGTAACCTTCATATGAGTCCAGCTCTGCTGCTTGTGTGGAATCGCTGCCCCAAACAATAATAATAGTCTGGGAATTACATTTAAATGTGTCTGCATTGTTTGAACTGTGTGTGGCACAGTGATTGCAAAACAGTATAAATGCTCTTCTATGTATTTCCATCAGCTATTACCTGAAATCCAGTGTAAGACACGGGCAATAATTCAGTCATTAACGTGCCACAACACAGCTGTGTTTAGTATCTGGTGCCATGACCCCTGGTGACGGAAGTGAGTCATCCGCCTTGTAATAAAACTATCTCAGAAATTTCCACTCAGGAGCATGACTGATGGTCAATGAGGCACAGAATTATTATAAAAAATGTGTGATAGACCTGAAGCATGCATAAATAAACAATTACGGCCATGCAGAAATCGTCTTTCAGTTGGATGTGCGCAAGAAGGTCATCTGTTATGCGACATAAATGCCAGGGCATGTCTAAATATACCAACCGCACAGTGTACACTGGCTAAAGTTCTTTTATAAAATTACAGTGGGCAAAATTTTCACATTGCCTTCATGTGGTTGATGAACATTTTCAAAAGTGTAGCACATGACTATCCGTAACCATTTTTTACTGTCGATTCCATGGCACAAAACAAATTTGTCCATTGTACAAGCCAGTTTAATAGTTTTAAGCCACTAAAATAATATTCTTCTTCATGGCATAAGACATTCTATAATTAGAAAATAAAATCTTTAAAGGAGGGTTGTGGTTCTTAAACCTCTCTGATCTCCTGCATCTTGGCATTTACAGAAACCAGTCCGCTGGGAGTGTTAGGACTTGGCACCCTGTGTCGGCAGGTCACTGTAATTTTGTATATTTATTTCAGGTCATACAAATCCTGTCTTGGTTTTACTTTTCAACTAATGGGAAAAAATAAATGTGCATAAAGAAGGACTGAGACCAAAATGTAAATATGACTCAGAAAGAAAATGACGTCAAGAGCCTCTTAGCAAAACTGTGAAACGTTTTTATACCGTGGGATCAAACTATTATGGGATTGAATGCTTGTGCTGTATAATATTTTTTTCTTTATATGTTTTATTGATATTCACATTTAGTGTAACGCTCATAAATATTAACTTAAGTGGCTGCATGATATACGACGCAGTTATAGGAGAAAAGTAGCCATTTTTTTCCAACTGTTGATGGAAAGACATTATGGCGTGCCTGATCTTAAGCGCTTGGGAAAGTTTCGTAACTTTGGAAATCTTCAAAGTGACCATATAATGATAATGGTATGGAGGCAGAGTGGCAGAACAAAGAAAGAGCGGGAAGACAGGAGTCTGTGTGACTGACCAATTGTAGCTTTACTCTTCAATCAGGGGTAATGGAAATTGCGAGGGTGGCGGCACGAAGGTGTCGCTTTAGGAAAGAGCCGGGGCCGGGATGGAGCTGCTCAACCTGTGACCTTCAGATCAGAACCACGCTCGTGTATTTTTAGACTAAACTCAATTACAGCTAACCTTGTTAACCAGATGAGGGCGAATGAGGAGCTGTTATTACAGAAGTACATTGTTATTTTTGACTAATAAAAAGAGACTTTCAACATGAGGACAATTGCGAAAGAAATCAAATGTTAAGCAGACATGCTGTTCACAGAATTGTTATATAATATCTGCCTAGATTTTTTTTCACGAGACAATCTGGAAATACACTATTCTCTACTTAAGCCTCCGCTGGCTGCTGTTAAGATGAACACCATCTTGGTGGTCTTTGAGAGTGTTAGATCTGGTATTGCACTTTCACATCCTCTTTCCACTTGGCTCATCTGGATTGCATCACTTTGCAGATTTGAGGTGATTTACTGAACAGGGGTGTGTTTCTTAGGGGGGTGGGGGGTGTACGGTGAAACGTCATGCTGGCCACGAGGGACACGCCTCGGTTAGTCGAGCTCTCCGCGGCTAACAGACGTAGAGACGGTGGGGTGTGCAGCGAGAATAAAGAGGAGCATTGAGCAGTGGCCATAATAAATGAGCAAAGCTGACAATCAATAAATGTGACTAGCTTACCTTTTTTCTAAACATGACACATGACAGTATGGCTGATTATTTTCTTTCCTGCTCAATATCGATCTGACCACTGACGTTGCTTTTCGAGGTTAATTGTGGAACATATAAGTACCTGAAGTCACACAGATATCAGCAGTTGACGCGCTGCACTCTACTGAATTCATCTTGATTACCTAGTTCCTGCTGCCTTACAGCTGCCAAGATTTCTTTTGTCATTTGCATGCTCGTCAGTGTGGGGAACCTTGCAGACAAGAGAATTTCTCTGGCTTATCTCTTAATGATATCAAGTGTTTTATTCACTAGCAGAAAAGGAAAATTGGGAGACATGGAGCGTAATTCTAAACAGGCTCTGATTTACAGCAACCCTGTGCCAAGTAGTGTTGGGGATAGTAAAAGCTTGTTCTCATTATTCCTAATGAATAGTAGTTCTCTTTTCCAGTGGACCATAAATAAGTACCGTAATAATGTCAAATGCCATGAAATCATGTTGGTCAGAACAGGTTAGTCATCAATTCTGTGAGGGCTTTGGCTGAGAAGCGCTGCTTCTGATATGGTGGCAGTGTCAGGAATGGCTGTCCCTGCCAACCTGCACTCGCTGTCGGCCTGTGTGAACGCTCGTACGGCCGTCGCGTTTGTTGATCTCTCAATCTCGTCATTTTTATGCAACCCGAGATCTGTATTAATCGCCTCATCTGTTTTCTGCTTTGCTGCCTAAGCAGTCAGTACTATGCAGACGTCTGCAAGCCGTATATTTGAGTAGACCATCCGGGCGGCTATCCGTCAGGCCCAGTGGGGTGATAATCTCAACAGATTTAAAGCACCGTCAACGAGGAATGAGTTGCCAGGGAGTGTCACCATACATCGTGCAGTTTTACAGCCGTGCGGTTTGAGTCATCATAGCCGTGCGGTTTGTGTCATCATAGCCGTGCGGTTTGTGTCATCATAGCCGTGCGGTTTTCACATTGAATCAAATTTTTTATATACTTTACTGGCAGACTGTAACATAACAATGTTGCAGCTGAAAAGTACAAGCAAAGCATTTATAGCATATGGTAAGAATAAAACAATCGTTTGTGATTTGTTATCATAATCATGCAAAATCATGTTTGTATCACACATAACTGTAACATGAAAATGATTTTAAAATGCTGTAAGATTTAAACAAGAATAGCACTAATGGTATTACAGCTCCTTCCAATGCTACCAGCCTAGTTTGCTGTAGAAGCTTCATATAAACCCGACACACTGATGCTTTGGCTTATAATACTAACTCTTCTATATGAGGTCTTATGGATAAATCCTCAACCCGGAATGGCTGTGTATATGGACCGCAACCCCACATGTATCTTTGCATAATAATGCCGCAAAGAAACTGTTTTTGCAGCTCGACCTTCACAAAGTCAATCCATCCGTGTTCTGTACCTGCTTGTGCTACTCAGGGTTGCAGGGGTCTGGAGCCGATCCTGGAAGCTACGGGTGCAAGGCAGGGAACAGCCCAGGACGGGGCGCAAACCCTTCACAGGCTGTATAGCTGTTACTCTGGATCATAACATTGATATATAACCAATAACTCTTTCATAATTCGTAATCTTTAGGAAAGCTATAGGAATTCATCTATAAGCAATTTCACTATCAATAATTTTTACATCATTTTGCTTAACATGTCAAACATTGTGCATTGCGATGTATTTTCCTGAAAAACTTCTCTATTACATTAGATAATGGTTAATATTAAATGTACCCTCATAATGCATGCAAGACAATGCATGCAACATGCAAGAATATCTAAACATGCTAAAAAACCTTAACAGTTTTAATAAAGAACATTATGTGATAATAACAAACTTTATAATCGTATAAATTGGTCTGCTGAGACTGCTGCCCCCCCAACCCGACCTCAGATCAAGCAGAAGATGAATGGATGGATGGATGTATGGATGGATGGATGGATGGATAGATGGATGGGTGGATAATGGTATAATGTTTGTATATTGAAATTGTTGTGGTATATCAGGATAAGGTATACTTACATGCTGCCTATGAATGTTCCACAAATGAATTATAAATGCATTATGAAGGTGCACTAAATGTTCTATGAATGCATAATGAATGCATTATGAAGGTACACTTAATGTAAAGTATTACTCTATAATATTGTTAATGAATAGCTTCAGTACCTTGAGGAAAATCTGTTAAAAAGACTGCTTATTTTCATGTAATTGAGCATTTTGTGGAATCATTCGTTCCCATTTGGAATCCATTAGCGTGTGTGCTCTGGCCGGGCAGTCGTCATCGTCATTGTTTTGGAGTGGAATTTGGCTGGTTTGTTGAGTCGAGGTGTTCTGTGGTTTAGCTGTGATTTGCTAGGCAGCCTTCCTACTTGATAGCACTGTGATTGCCAGCCTCCTAGAGCGGTTGCCCCTGAGCTGGGCCATAATGGATTACAGACGTGACATTTTGTAGAAATGCACTTAGTCTCCCAGTTAATTAGCCTTAATATGGTGGCTAATTCTGACTTTTACTGCTCTTTTGCGGTGCAGGCGTGAATATATCTTAAACTGCCACCGTATTCGACTCTAAATGGTCCACATGAGGCAGAGAGACGTCCAATCATGGCTTCTTACGTTATTTTAGCTTCAGAAATAAAGACAACGTAGAAATATATTGATTAATATGCAGCATTTTAAATATACTGAATATCAAAAGGCAAGCAATATGGACAGATTAGTGATGCTAGATTTTAGCATCAGCTGTGTGTTGTCCGTGATACAGCTCTCTTGTTAGGCTCGGCTGTTGCCCCTACAGTAGAAACACCATCAATCCACGAAGCCTTCGATGTTATAAGATTTGTCCTGGGTAATCTTTCGAGTAGCTGGTGGTATGGTGGCTTAGTATTTCCCATTGTTATGGTACAGATCTCGTAAACTGTCATCTTGAAGTCTGCCTTTTATTAAACTAGATGAAAAAAAAAATCAATGTTTGGGTTTTCATATGAACAGCTGATTTGTTCATTCAAAATAGATACTAAACATTTACCATAACCCACATTCGCCCACAGTGTCAGTTGAATTACTTTTATTACATAAAATGCAGGGCTCCTGATATGAATTTCCGTAGTGGAAAACGAGACTATTTTTAGTCGCTCTCGCTCTCTCTGACCCTGCCTACTCGGTCGGCCTTGGCAGTAATTTGAAGAAGATCCAGGAGGCCCTGGAAGTCTGACTTATATCTCAATGTTGAAAGACTTAGGAATGGAATGCGGCTGGGTACCAGAAGAGAAGCTGCTTTCTCCCATCCTGGTCAGCTGCGTTGCCTTCCTTTGATAAACACAGTCGGGTGTCTCATCAGGGGAAAGCTGTGTTGCCCATTCTCTATTCTCCCTGCCTCTCCTGCTCGCTTTCTTATTGACGTTAAGTACAGTCAGGCCGTAAGCTTAAAGTGAATCGACTAGCAGGCCGGTGACAGGATCTCGCCGGGCTGTTTTTTACAAAGAGATAACGCTGGATGTCAGCACTCTGAGTTTCCTAGCCCCCCCCTCTCTGAAGCCTTTATCAACAAAAAACTAATTAGAGTGAAATATCATCCACTGCTGATATAATCATGATTGATTCTTGACCTTGGTTTAGGGTACATATTTGGCTCTGTGTTCATTCTGAGGCATCAGTGGCGATCTCGTGGATTACTACTTTATTTGCAGCTTTTTGCTATTTACTGTATTTTTAGAATAATGTTCTTATTTCATCTTCGCGTGAAACATAGCCAAAACTATCTTTTTTTCATTCCGTCACTTGTTCTCATGTTCCTGTTGAGAAATACTAAGGTTAAGGGCAATTAACTAATTTTCACTGATCTGACAATAAAACTAAGATTGCAGTGAAGTGAATACCCGATGTGGCATGTTCCTACTTCTCCTTTGCTGTTTTTCAACATTTTAAGGGCTTTCTGGTGTTGATTATTGCCACCCTCGAAAAAACAACCCTGGTGTTAATGAATGCAACACTACATAATTAGTCCGTTTAAAAACTGCTCGTGGTGGATAATAATTTACCTCCATTACTTGCTTTCCATTAAAGCTGCAGGGATTGATTGCTGCAAAGTTCGGGAAAATACGAATAAATAAATAATTTCAGTGGTAATATCAGTCGGTCTGAATTTCAGAACCACCAAACGATATTCTTATGAAATGGACACGTCGTCGGGTTTTTTAATGGAACCAGAGTTAGCAGTATTTATGTTATTCCTGTGGTGGAATGGCCATAAACTGTCCAGGCTTGGTGGAATAGTTATTTTGTCACCAACATCAACACCAAACTATGTCCCAAGAGTCGGTCATTGTGTGTGTCTCACTGGGATTCCATCCAGACCCCACAGATGAGCTGAAGCAGCCTCGGACAGTGCCAAGGGGACTGCCAGAAATTACGCAATGTACATGCGGCCATAAGATCACTTACAGTCCCGTATTGACTTATATCACCTAGAGTTAACTTTTAAGAAAATGAACGACGAGTAAGTTTCCGACAGACAGGTTAGTTTCCCTGCTAGACGTGAGAACCCTGTTTTAGCAGTGATACAGACAGGGGGAGATTGATTGCTCGCAGAACACAGTACAATGGGGGAGGTAGTGTGGGTGTGGGGGGGTGGTATTAATGCAAAGCAGGCGGACGGCCTCCCTGGCCTCGTGGCTTCCTGCTCCGGCAGTGCCAAGCGACGGGCCGCCCCCCCCCCACTTCACGGGCGCCCCTGCAGACAGAGCGGCACGGCGCAGACCGCAGCCGTCTGCCCCCATCGCATGTGTCTGCACTGCTGCGGAGCGACGGAGCCAGGCGCTCTTCCCCAGGCAGCAGACGGGGGGGGGGGGGGTGTTTCAGGAGATCAAAAACACGACTCCTGACAGTGATGAGAAGCCGAGGAAATTAGGAGCGAGTACAGCAGCTGTATTGAGGGAAGAGCGAAGACGGCGCGTCGACACCCCAACACGACGACAACAAAGCGGGGACGCCCTTTAATCCTGGCTAGCAACAAATACCTTTTCCAGGGAAGAGTGTTGTGTAACTGGATAGTGTCCTTGTGCCGAGGAGAGGGGGGGGGGGGGGCTCGGTGTATAGCAGAAGCTGTGAGCGAAACACATCCATGCCTGATTTATTTGGATTGGTAAAAGGAAACAACAAAAAAAGCCCCCGTTTAGAAGAGACGTTAACATGTTAAGCAGCAAGAGGAAAGAAGCCAAGTCAGATATAAACAGCTCGTTCACTTCCGGACTACAGAACATGAAACATATTTTTAACTCAGACCTCAGAGTAAAAAATACCCACCAAATTGCTACCCTCTTGGCCTGTCTGATTACCCTCAAATACCTATGTATTGAATGGAGACCCAGAACCTGAAGATGTAGTTTTTTTTTTTGTCTGGCTACTGTTTAACTCTTTGATTTTTTTTTAAGGTAAAATTATTCCTCGGCAGCTCTGGGCCGCGATGGCTCCACTAATGAAACAGTAATTTACTGACACTTTGATGTATCATTCATTACCTGGCTGGGCTTCTATCTAGGGTCGTCTTTTTCCATTTTTCTTTTTTTTTTGCCTAATTAAACGTAACTGCTTTATTTTTCAGCGTGGCCCCCGTCGCCTTGTAATAAGAGAGATTGCACGGATGGTCCGAGGACGGTTCGACGCCAGGGAGAAGCCGCTCCCGGTGCAGGTCCGTGCTGTAGCATGCATGCGGCACGCAGGCTTGTCATTAACCTCCCCC
>JAODUD010000041.1:9929849-9940053 GCA_026784285.1 Stomatorhinus walkeri | reverse complement strand
CCACTCCCCTGCCCCCTGGCCGCCCTCCACACCCCCCCCCACCATGACGCAAGTTTGGAGCGAATTTGGTAAATTACAAGCCTTCCAGGGACATAATGAAGAGGGGCGAGTCCGGGTCACCCCGTGAGCCACAGGCCCCGGCTGAAGGTGCGACTCCGCGCCCGGCGATTAATCACACGACCGGTCTGGAGTCGGCCCTCTTAATGACAACCCTACCTCCCAGGTCCTGGAGCATCTTCGCTCTTTGGCGCCGGTGCCAGCCAGTCTGCCACTCGGCTCGGCACGCAGGGCCCGGCTCATGTTTCACGCTGGCGCGGGAGACCTCCGGCTGTAACTCGAGCCCGATCGGACGCGGCCGGATCGATAAAGCCTGGCTCCCTCGTGCATTAACAGTCTGCCCGGAGAACTGCGTTTCTTTTTTTTTTGTTTTTAAATGGTACATTAATTTTTTTTTTTTTGCGAGACCCAGACAGTCTCATGAAGACGTCGAGGCGACGTGGGGGGGCGGGTAGGCTGTGCCTAAGCGGCAGCTGCTGTGTTCCGTCCTGGGGAGGGTGGAAAAAGGGCAACACCGCCACGAGATGTGTGATCCAGGCAGCGGCAGGGATGACATGCATCATATGCACCCTGCCCGGGCGTCTCTCTGATGTGGCTTGCCTCTTTACCATATTGTTTCCATATGAAAGAGAGCGACTTTGGTGATCCACGTGCTAATCATCACCGCGGCGGGTCACTGTATGTGATTTCTGGGGACTCACTATAAGGATTTTTAACGGTTTTTTTTCCCCCCTCTTGTTAAACTCAGGCATTTCTGACTGCCACTGACCGATGATTGATGCGTCTGGGAAAAAGGAACTTTCACTTCAGGACGAAGGTCTGCACACAAGGTGGAGGGGGGGCTGGTGGTGGGGGGTGTGGTTCAGGGTACTTATTTAGCTTCCAATTCAACAGTCAATGGGGAAAAGGTGATGGTGATTGCAGTCAGAGGCGGTACATGATAAAAAAGTTTTGAAAGCATTTCCCATCTAAAGATATCGATGATGGAAAGCAATAGCAAACAACAACATAATAATAATAATAATAATAATAGTTATTATTATTATTATTGTTATTTATTGACAGCTTATTTGAATTGTGTATTGCTGGTTATTGTGGCCTTCTTTGCATCCTATACTATATATGTGTAAATGTGCTTATTCACATGTCTTGCACTATGCGCCATGTCATTATTCAAAGCTTGAGTCGCTGTGCTGTCTTCTTCATCACTTGACGGCGTCGGCTCAGGTTCCAGCATTCCTGGGAGTGCCCTCTGCTGGCTTCTGTTATGAATCAAACAAATGACTCAACAAAGGCCATCCTTTGTCCCCAGGGAGAGGCTTTTGATGTCGGACGTACGTGGAGACTTCTTCGATGTGTGGCTGGGAAACACTTAGTGGTCCCTCGCATTACGCTGTCTAATCCCCACTTCAGACTCTTCCGCGGATCTTTCCCCTAGCCCCTGTCAGATGGCGATAGCGATCTCCTGGAGCCCGCTGTGAGTAAATAGTTGCATCTAATAAACAGCACATCTTGGGAGTACCCAGTCTAGGCCACTTCCATAAGATATGTTAGGCTTAATGTATGAAGAACCAATCAGATGTTCCTGGGTGTGAACAGGAGCAAGCAGAGCCGCCTTGAACTGTTTTTGAAAGGATTAAAGTCAGGCCACACCTACTACCCCCACCACCCTCTATTCCCCCTCAGGAACTGCAGATTCTGAATCCCCCCCTCCCTTAGCTATAGGACGTGAAGTCACTTCCCCAGATTGGGTCAAGTCCCTGTGACGTTTCATCAATGCCTCCTCGCCACAAAGTAATCCCTGGTTCAAAGAATGTGAATCCCTGCTTATAAAAATCCTTTTATGGCCTAAGTAATTAAGCCTACAAATTAGTGAAAGGCACCAATGCGGAAGTGAAGTGGTAGACTGTGGTCGGGATGCATATTTATGGATTTTCCCCTAAGCCTCTTCTCTCACAAAGGCTTTGATAGGAAACATATGATATCAATTATCAGTAACTCGGCATAGCTTCCGCGTTCAGAGTCCTGGTGTAAACCCTTCCATTATCATCCTCACTCAACGTCTTTCAAGTATCACAGATTGGCTTTTCCTCTCAGACATGCCGTCATTGCTATCTTTCAAAGGAGGATCTTTTGTTCCGTGAGTGAATCCAGTTGTCTCCACATTAGTGGAAGTGTAGGTCAGTATCCCTTAAATGTGTGAGGGAATTCCTTCCGCCTCATCCCACCTGATAAGGTTTCCATCAAAGTGCACGATTCCGAAATGTGCCGACGTCTGGAAGGATGTGGAAAATATGTTACGTTTTGGGTATAACAGCAATTAGTTACATGATGCTCACTGAAGTTATGCAAGGGGCGCTAAATTACAATTTACCAGAAGCCTTTTGCAAACACTGAAAGTAGAGGAAATTACTGTTTTTTAATAGTTTGGTGTTTTATCATTTATCAAAGAGTGTTTAAAGACACCACTGCACCTCACATGTCCTGCTTTGTCATCTAGCCCTGACGTAGCTTTGAAATGGACAGAATGAATAAGATCATAACCCCACTCTGTAATCAAAGAGTACAAGCCGAATGAAAATAGTCAGCGTGTCTGTGCGAATCTCTACCTACCCCCTACTGTATGAAAAGACGTGTGATTTTTTTTTGTTTTGAGTTTATATTTATAGAGGATTATAATTGGGGGTAAATTTGATTCCACTACTTGGGGGTTCAGAACAGCCCCAAGGCCTCAGCTTTTAAGAGAAACCATCTAATGAACATTATGAAGTGGGTATTTAATTAATGCTTTAATGGGGGCTTCTAGAACCTATTTAAGGTTTTTGCATGTTTATTATACAACTGAGCATTTACAACTCGACTGAACATTAATAAGTACCCGATACCGGTGGGAGCCCTGTGATAAATGTGTTTAGTTTACTTGTAATTATAATTTCTCTTTCATCAGATGTTTCCTCCATCTTGGCCCCATACCATAAACCTCTCCATGATTTAACAAGTTATAAAAAGAAACACGAAATAAGCAAAACTGGTCTGCTATAAAAAGTTTAATTTAAACCATATACAATACTGTAAAACTGTAAACAATAGAACATGAGGACAGTGTCAGTATTCATATTATAATTTTGTAATTGACTTTAGATGAGAGTTTAATAATAGTTATTAAAGCCATCTGGCTCCAACATTAAATAAAGCTTTTTAAGGTTTATAGTTACAGTAGCTGCTGCTGGAAATATGCTGCTTAGAATTAGCTGAGGGAAAAAAAGATTTTTGAACTGGCTGTAGTGACTATTTTTGTGTTTCAGTCACAGAGCACAAATGTACCATAAAGTGTTGGTTGTGATGTTGCTGTGCAGTACTTATTTTGTATATTGCATATGTTATTTTGTAGTATTTCCTATAGTCTTTTTTTTTTAAGTTTAGAAAGTATGTGGAATATTTTGAAATGGATGTCTGATTCACATCTGAATTCACATTTTCCAGTTTAATTGTAGTTAATGATCATTGAACGTTACCTTGTCCACCTCACCTGTCCGGGAAGCCATGCCGTCATTTCTTGAGCGCTTTTACGCTAATACCACTTACTGTCAGATAGCTAGAGAAGCTTTCAGCCGTCTTTAATTCTACAGTGAGCCAGGTGTGTGGGTGGCCTGCCAGTTTGCCATATTTAATTTCATATAAAGAGAAAATTTCATTACTTCTTTTCCAAATAAACCTTGGGTAAATATAGAATAACTTAACACAATTTTATTTTGTTTGTTTTGATTTGAGACAGGAAGCAGACATGGTGAGTTTTTTTTTTTTTTTGGAAACTACAAGCACAATGTAAATTTACATCTATTCAGCCATTTATATGCATATTTGGTCTTTATATTATATTGTAATGGGTGGTCATTTGGGACTTAACGAACATTTCAGACAACAGAAACGCACGGCCAATTAGAGACGCCAAGGGCGCTGGGGTATGTAGGTGTCCTAATTTTGAGCTTTTTATAAACAAAAAGGGCACGTTCTGTAATTGCGCCTAAATTGCAGCGAAATTGCAAGTTTGCACAGCTGACTGTTTATTCTGCACTGGCAGCTGTGGTCATTTTGAAAGCAACCAAGAGGGCAACAAAACAGCGGCATGATGCCATCTTCTCGGCTTATGCTCGTTTTACGATAGAATTGTTTTTTCTTTTTCTTTTCTTTTTTGCATTTGAGAAGTCGTGGGTGTCGCAGTTTACCCCATACCTTATTTCAGTACGACAGTATTTTTGCTGTAATTATTGTAAAACAGAAGTGTATTTTTTTTACCGATCCACAGGACAGCGTGTCCCATCTGCACCACTTATCCGACAGTTTTGCAGGAAGCGCACGCGAATGGTGGCATGACCCTAGAAATCAAATTAAATGAAACGAGACATCGGTGTATTTGGGGCTCTGGTACAGCGGCGGCGACGGGCGGCAGCGAACCGCCATCACACTCCCGGCAGACGCCGCCGACCGCGGATCTATTGTTGGTGTCGCGGTTGGAGCGGGATTCTGGGACGCAGATGGCCCTCGGATCTGCGGCTGTCGCTGCCATGATCCTTTCCAGAATCGTTAACGTGTTACTGCTTCAGCCTGAATAATCTGAACGCGCGGTGCAGTTACAACCAAGAGTGCGACCATTTCTTGATTTTTTCCCCATTGACATTGCAGATGGAAAGCTTTGGTTTTCATGTGGACGACGCCTATTCATAAAACAAATCTATGGTGAATCTTAAATGCGGTGCATACTCAGCTTGTTTTATTTTTGTTATTGAGTTTATGGAAAACGTTTAGTAATATTGACCGTGCATGCATTGCTGGGATGAATCAGCATTACCCGGCATGACGTACTCTGTCAAAATGAAATTCCTTGTCTAAAGCAAAACAGGAAATAGCGAGACTAAAAAATGTGCTTCATTGATTACAATTGAGTTATGAAAGAATCATTAGATGAGCTTCTTTTCTCAACTGATTTAACTCAGCTTAGGTTTGCATTAGTACACGCATCCATCAATAAATCAGAAGCACACATTTAACAGGAAAAATATAAATGACTTTCTACCAAACAATTGCCAGATCTTTATCATTTAACCTGAGGTTGATTTCCCGTTTCTGAAATGTCACGAAGACAGCAGCGGACCACATATACACAAGCTTATAGCTGGATAAGGAAAATAGCTTACCGTTACATTCTGCTCCTTTAAATTTTCTGAGCTTATTTTGGCCAAAACTTAGCTGGCATTTCTACACGATTAGGAATCAAGATTAATTGGAATGCCATGTCAATAAATATGTTATCAGAACAACTAATAAAGCATTTTAACTGGCCACTTACTCAGTTTATCGTCTTAATTGTAATGGCAAGAAAAACACAGTCACCCTGGATTCTGTCCAGGAGTTCCTGCAGAGTGCATTTTGGAAACTCTAACGTTGAATCTATTAGTGTGATATGATATGTCTGTCAAAGTGTGTTAGGATAGCCATTTCCAAACCTCTCCTAGAGTCACCCCAGTATTTGCAGCCACCATTGGTTATACACTAGTGTATTTTTTGACTCGACCACTAGCACAACTGGTATGGCTAATCTATGCCTCAGTGACTTTTTAAACTGATTAATTAATTAGGAGAGCTTTTGGTGACATTTAATGAATACATGGAATGGCTGAGGTGTCCCCGAGGAGAGGTTTGGGAACTGAAGGGGCGTTCATCTAGCCGTCCAGCGAGATATCAGTAAATTTTGGAAAATGGAATAAATTCTTGTTAGCTGTTATTGTGATACTCCTAATTTGCGTACGTTCTAATATTAAATTGTTTCTTTCCTGAGCAAGTATACACCTAGTATCCAGATGAATAGGTTTAAACATTTTCTTTGACTGCGTAAGACTTTGGACAGTTTTGTAAATTTTTATTGCGGTGCCAGTAAACGAACTACACTAATCTAAGTTCGGATAAATGTCCTGTTTGATTTTGTGTGATTTCTTGATTGGCCAACTAGTTGTTTGTGTTTAATTTCATTGCTGAATCAAAGTTCTTTTATTATCCTGGAGGAAATTACTTAACTGTATTGTTCATGATCATTAGCCAAATATAGCCAAGCTATATTCTTATAGTATTCATGTTCCCAATCCAATTAGCAGCCAGAAACACTGCATGTTTCTTATTCTCTCTAACTGTGGCTCGTGTTGGTCAGCAGAGACAGTCTGTCACAGCTGGGAACCTTAAAAGGTGCTTCTGGAGAAATATCACAGTGCAATCATCTTGTCTTCTCAGGTTCAGTCCTTCTGGAAGTCGTAGTGCCTTCAAAGACAAACAACATAGGAACATCTGTCTAATCAAATGTGATGCTATTTATCAAACCTCTGCAAGTAATGTTCCGCTTTTATCTCGGTTAATCAGCCCAGTGCAGAACTGTTTAAATACCCACTGGCTGTCTCTGATCGCTTGGGATTTTCAGATGACTGTATAGCTTCTTGTTTGGAAACCCTCTGTTGCAGGGAATGCTCATTGAAGGAAACTATTTCGCTAAATGCCGACCATTCAGGCTTTCTTCATATCCTGCCAGATAAGCTTATACAAAAGCCCCTTTGCTCGCCAGAGCTTCAAACAGCTACCAAACTATGCACTTGTTTCTCAACATCCTCCCCCCCCCCCCCCCAACCTGATAAAAGGAGCTGTAATGTCAGGAAGTGAATGCATTCCAGTCACTCGATTCACAAATTTGAGCAAGGAGAGGAAGCTCTCTGCACATATTCCCAGCAGAACGTCCAGGATTAGTGCAAAACCGTTTGAAGGCCTTCGGAGTGATGTCATCGCCCTCAGTCTTAAAACAGAACATCTTGTTTACCAAAGCTGAATGTTTCGTACACTCCTGCAAGTCACAAAAGGCTGTTAATTATATAAACAGTGCAATTTAAGGACTTAAAAGATTTATCATAGTTAACTTTAAATGTTTGTTTTTTGTTACAATATGGAGTTACTTAGCTATAAGTGCATCACACTTCCTAGGATTTGCACCTAACACCCCCTGTCAAAACTCCAAATCCTTAAACATTTTGCACCCAGCAAATGTCTGTCTGCGAAGAGCTGATATTATGGTCTTATACTTCTGAATTCTTTCAAAGGCATACAACATTTTCTAACATCTTTGTCTTCATTGCCTTCTGGAGCATTTCTTTAAAAATATGTACACGTGTTGAAATTTTGCATCTACACAGTTTTTGAACACAGGGGATGTTGAGCAGAGTCGTGTTTTGCCAGACAGAAAGAAACCCCCAAAGGGTGACTTTTGGAGGTGATAATTTGTGTACCAAGTGGTCATGTGGTAAATGAAGCTTATTTGAGGAATTTAATAATAACCATATGCGTCAAGCTTCCCTGCGTGGGTGAATATTCCGCACACGCCAAGACGACGCGCAAAGGCATGCGAAAAAGTGAATTCCTCAATGTCTGGCGGTCCCAAAAAGCCACTGTATATGCGATCTCTAACCCAGTGCCAGACTGCATTTGGGAAAAGATTATTATAATTCATGCTTTAATTACACAGCAGTCGCGTCGATTAAAGGTGCCACAGCTTCCATTAAGATGCGTAAAGATAAATCTGTTGTCTCATCAGTGGCAGTATTTACTGACTTTCTGTTATTTCTCGTTTAAGAGAGTTGATTGATATCCCTGTCTAACTGTCTCAAAGTGTCCTGTGCTGGGTGATTTAGATTTAGATCTTCTGTCTGCTCCTAGAAAAAGAAATAATGTAAAAGTAATTGTAACAATGATATCAATTTGTTTTACGTGTCGTATTACATTCTAGTCTTGGAGATGCTTCAAGGCTGGACTGGAATACTGATAACTTGTGAGTAATACAAGTCCTTAGGTGTCTTAAATTGCAATTCTGTGTTACAGATCCTATGTTTTAAATACACTGCCGATTGCCGCGCAGGCTTCAGGTTCATTGGCCTTGCTGCTTCAGTGCTGTGGGTTCGATTCCCATCCTGGTTCTGTGTATATATGTAGATGCTCCGAATCTGTTTGGGCCCACCCTCACCCTGAGACAGATAAATGATTATCTTAAATGGACCGACTGGTGCTGCTTATGTGGAAAAGCCACATTCACTCAGAATATTTGAAAATGAAAATGGCATTAATGAAACGTTGTACAATGACTAAGGAGAATCTGGGCAATTTGCTGAGGATAAGGTGCCTTCAGTTGGTGGTGCGGGGGGGTGTATTTGCAAGTATTACTGGTTTTATACCCTTAGAAGACTATTTCAGGCTGTTTCATAGGAGGGGGGAAGGGTGTGGGGTGATCCTGGACGACAGTGTCCTGGTGCCATGCTGTCACAGGCTTAAGGAGCCCAGAGCCAAGAATGTCTGGCACATGAGGATGTTCAGGGGCAGTCACAGCTGGGGTCTTTGCTTCAGTGACCCCTGTAAGACCCCTCGTGTCGCTGCCTCAGTCACGCCAGCGCCAATCACAGGGGCTGCTCCAGCGGGCTCCATTTAGCTTGACGGGGGACCTTCCGTTTTTCCTCTGATCTTTTTGCAGCATAATGGACACTCAGCTTCATTTGTTATTTTGTTTCGTTTGCTCAGACATGTTGTTAGTCCCCCCCGAAGATACAATATGTAAAATCATTGGGTGTTCATTGATACCATCACGATGTCACAATCTCTCTCATTGGCTACTTGGCAGAAAACTACAGGCAGCGGAAGACAATTTGCTAAGACACCACTAATCATTTTGCTTCACGATAATTACTTAACGAGGGCCATAAATTTGATATGTTGTACCTATTTAAATAAAGTAATACATGAGTAGTGTCTTATTTATATGGTTTAAAGCAGTGGTGCCCAATCTTATCCACAAAGGGTTTTTGGGGTAACCTTTAGGTCAGCTGTTCAAACCCAGGTGTGAGGACCCTTCAGCCAATCAGTCCTCTAATTGGTAATCTAATTAGGGAGCTGCAGCGAAAACCCACATACACAATGGCCCTTTGTAGATAGGATTGGGCACCCCTGGTTTAAAGGATAGAGATAAATAAAATCCAGTTTATTTTTTTTTACACACATTGATTTACTGTAATATCCTGTTATATATTAGCAAGTTAATAAAACAATGCGGTAACTCTCCATGCCTTTAAATCTGTCACTAAACAAAGGATCAGACCAACTCAGGCAAAATAAATACTGAACACACTACATTTTCATTGCAGTTTTACTATTATAAAAAGTTTTTTTTTATTGACAGAGATGGAATTGCATTTTTATTATGACCAAAGCATTCAGCATTTTATTTTATTGTTGAGCTAGTTAGTTGTTCATTTCAGGTTGAGTCGGCCATCACTGTTTGTTTACACGAACGGTTTCTTGGCAATGAAAAGAATTTCTGTTTGGAATGACTTACGGCCTGTTTTGGCTTGTGAGAAACCACAGTACAGTAGAAGACACGACTTTAGATGCCGGTGTATAAAATGCAACACACATGTATGGGATGGTGCCGTGCAATGCGCCGGTCCGCTTGGTGACCGACGGAAAATGGGCTCGTTCAAGGCCTACAGCTCCAGAGCTCTGTGCTTAAAATGTAAAATGTGTTGACTGTTATTCCAGAATAATTTAGCAACTTATTTTTTTTAAATAATGTTTTAAAGGGGCTCTGTTTTTTAAGCGAACACGCATTTCTCGATTCATCAGTAAAAGCAAACTGATATTTACAATACATGCTTTATGCGGCCTCAGCTACAGAGCACAGTAGCATATTAATAGTATATTTATATAGAAACTAAAGAAAATAATCTGTGTTTTAGCCCATGGTGGTTTCACACCAATCACTATTTTTTTTTATTTCCACATAATAAATACTCAATAAAATGTTAAATTCAGTTTGCAGCCTCAAGTAAATATTGAAGAATTTGTAGGTATGAGACTGTTAATATATGTAGTATCTTATTAATCTTTATATTAATATATTAACAGTTTTATACCTACTATATATATAGTATATCACTGTGTATCACTGTATCACCAGTGTATGTGTGTGTGTGTGTGTATACATTGAAAGGGTGAAAAGACAAAGCATGGGTGGGCAGCAAAAAAAAAATATGTATATATATATATATATTTTTTTTTTGCTGCCCAACCAAGC
>JAODUD010000041.1:9884999-9901991 GCA_026784285.1 Stomatorhinus walkeri | reverse complement strand
GAACAAAACTAATCCGCACAAGTTATTATACATAATTTTAACCTTTAATATAACATCTCATTCAATGAATACTCAGTCCTTACTGATTTTTTTCATTAAGTTGTTTTTTCAATTCCCTATAGTTAAATATCACCATAATTATTTCAATCAGTCAACTATGAAGTTTAATTTCTGTCACTAAATGCTGCAGTAGCCCTTTGGCTATGTAATTTTCAAGGAGTCTAGACACACCATGTTTTTATGTCAAGATAGCTAAATCACAATTTTTTTTTTAATCATTTACCCTATATTAAATGTGATACGGGTCATTGCTTTTGTTTGTCTGCAGACTAGTGCACAGGACAACGGCAGCTTTTCTTCTATTGCATTTAAAATTAGGTTGCAAGAAATTGTACCAGCAAAGACTGAAAATCTTTCACACATTTCAAATGCTTCTAATAAAGCCTCCATTTTTACATTAAATGCTCTAATGCTGATCATTAAGTTGACATCACGACACCTTGCTGAGTAAGTGTCTGAGAAGCCTACGGCTTTGGCAATGCATTACAGAGCAGGCGAGCGCACAGATGGGAGAGAGAATGAAATATCTTACCAGTTCCACCCGGCCGAAGCCTCCCACCCCTAAAGTGTCGATGATGTTGAAGTCGACAAGCTTCAGGTTGGAGAAGAAGGCGTTCTCCGCTTCGTACCTGCATTTTGTCAGGTGGAAAAAAGGGAACTTCTTAGAAGCGTGGACAAAGTAATTGATATGGAGGGACAAGGCTTGGAAGGCGGAGGGCTGGCTGTCCAGCCGCTCTTTCTTCTTCCGCACCTTCTCAGTAACCAACTCGTGCATCCCCCCTTTCGCTCTTACTGGTCCAAGAATAACAGCGTAAACGTGTGCACTGGTCCACTGGGACAGGTCCGTATGGTGCCCAAGTCACAGTACGGCAAGATCCGTGTTCATATGGTCACTCTCCGACGTGAAAGTAGAGATCTTGTCTCCTGGATGAAGGTGCAACAGCTATGCCTTCTGCACTTTACATTTTGATGCCCAGTGCTTCTTTTTGCAAGGTGTAACAGAAAACTTTCCAACCCTCTCGAGCCTGCCTTCATCAACAGCACGTCCAGTGAGGCTTTCCGGTTTTCTGAAGCAGAATCCCTTGAGACTGAGCTAAGACCAAATCAGCGTTCCATTCCGTCGGTAGCTAAGGTCTAAACCCCCCCCCCGGGCCAGCTGGTCTGCTTCAGAGGCCCCCCAGGGCTCTTTGAGTGGGTCTGATGTCAGCCTGAAGTTTTCAGGCATGGGGTGAGCCTCACTACCAAAATACAAGCACGAGTGTTTCCCTGGAAGCCCCCCCGTCCCCGTCTCTACAAATACTGCCCAGCTGGACCCGCAGATATTTTTAGCATCTGGGCGACCTTGTTTGCACAACTACACACCTCAAAGGACACGCTGCAAAAAAAGGCCTTGTGTGCAGACTACCTGTTCATAATCACAACACGCTTCATTTTTTCCCCCCCGCTGGGCGACATCGCTAAATCACCTACTGGAGTCTCTTTCTTTCCCGTACGTGAAAGTAGAATCTTCTGTAACAAAAGCTCCATTCCTCCATCTTAAAAACCACTTATCGAGAAAGGATCAGGCTACCCTGAAGAGCTGGGCATGACAATTTGTTTGGTTTACATTAAAAATTCATGCTTTACTTTTCATATGCATTTCAGCTGCTGGGCAGAGCCATTAACGTGATGCACATGTGATTTCACACAAGAGAGCGGCTAAGGGACAATTCTGCACCATTACACTCTTTGAAAGAGGATGCCAGCCAGGACACAGTTTAATTACCCACTTACTGTTACTGAAGGTCGTATGATCACTGCCATACCTGCCTCATCTTTTCCCGGCCTATGTAATTATTGCCTTTACATCTGTGTTCGGAGTGTCTCTGAGATTAGATTAGTAGGTGGGGGCTTTTGTGACGGTGTTTTAGTTGGCACCGCAGCAGTGGGGTGGGGTGGGCGGGGGGGTGTCCTCTCAGGGACATCAAGAAGAGATGAACAAAGAAGCGGAAGGTATCTGTGTAAAAGGTACAGCTCTGGAACATTGCCCTTGCGCCGTCCAGACCAAACAGGATGCCACTTAACCCCCCCCCCCCACCACCACCACCAACCCCGCCTCCGGTAGCGCCTTGGCTGCTCTGGAGAAACTGACACCAGACTGTGTTCCCATCATGCCTCTTCAAGACGGCTGATTCGGCTACGAGGGTGACTCGGCCAAGGCAAGATGCCGCCCTGCCTGGCAGCCGGCCTTAACGAGCTCGACGGGACTGAGCTGAAACACTGCAGGTTATGAGGAAGGACTTGCGCTACGTGAAGTGGGCCGCCTTAATTGGACCTGCGCTCTACCTTGTCCAGGGTTCAAAACCATTATCCTCTGGCCACACTGGTGAAGAATGCACTTCACCTGCATCATGTTTGACAAGCCGGGCATTCTTCAGGCGGCTGGAAAATGATCGTGTCGCACCACTGGCTTCCCGAAAGGGGGCAAAAAGCAATTTACAGGCAGTGTGCAGGCCCAATATGGCACAGTGTGGACATGTGACGGGAAACTCTTCGCCTGAATCTATTATGACCACCAAGTTGTTTAACTGTCAAGGCAAAGATTCAAGCTGATTCTGCTAAATGCACCATTAAAGTCACCAAAATGGTGAGGTTCTCTGCATATTTTATTTCCCAGGAATTTTATTTTTCCTGTTTGTTTATGAACCCCGGGTTACCAGTTAGTCCCCTGGGAGGTGACACCTGACTTCCTGTCTCCACTCTGACTCCTTAAGTGGAAAAGGGGAGCAGGGCACAGTGTGACATGACCAGTGAGATGTATGGGCTGTTGACAGGTGATACGGTGCGGCTCGCGTCCAGTGGAAGGCATGTTGCTGATCCAAGATACGACAGAATTTTTTCCACTGAGCGTGCCAGACTTCTCCATTCAAGCACAGACATACGTGTGTAGAATTTCATGGCTTTCGCTTTCTGCTAGCAAGTCCCAACAAGGTGACGGCATGAGATGAGGGCAGCAAAAGTTATAGCACAAGATTTTAGGCTGAAATGCCACGGGGGTCCAATAGCAGCTCATTTGCTACTATTCACTACTTAATTCCCAACACAGGTGACATTATCTATAGATATATTGCATTCGGTGTATCGTGTGATATGAATAATAAGACATGGTAAGTAGCAGTAAACATGACCACAGCATCCGTCAGCTAATGACATCAAAGACATTTGCCCTAAAGTTTATAAATATGAAAGTTCGGCATAATCGTTGTCGATTTCCTGAGCAAATTCCCCTATCAGAGGGTGCAGGGCAGTTTATTCTAAGACCTGAGTGGCTGTAGACCTCCCACCTGAAGGCTTCCGCTTTAGCGATCCCTGCATGTTTAATTGTGACATAACAGCAATGGCAGAATCAGTGCTGGCCCCTTCCTGGCCAACACCGGCAGAGAGACGGAAAAAACTCAGCGGGAGCTGAAGCTGTCGGCCAGGTAGTGATTCAGAGAGCAACAACTCATCCTGTTTTAACTCTACAAGACACGCCCTATAGAAAACAGAGTGCAAGACATGTTAATTCCACCCACAGGCAATACAGGAAATCTACCCGAGCTCCAACATCTTTCCTCTTTAGCTGCTTAAGGCAGTGTTTCCCAATCCGGTCCTCGGGGACCCGCAGTCGGTCCATGTTTTTGCTCCCTCCGAGCTCCCTGCCAGACAGTCCATGTTTCTGCTCCCTCCAAGCTCCCTGCCAGACAGTCCATGTTTCTGCTCCCTCCGAGCTCCCTGCCAGACAGTCCATGTTTCTGCTCCCTCCGAGCTCCCTGCCAGACAGTCCACGTTTCTGCTCCCTCAGAGCTCCCTGCCAGACAGTCCACGTTTCTGCTCCCTCCCAACTCCCAGCAAAAGCATGAACTGTCTGTGGGTCCCCTAGGACCAAACTGGGAACCCCTGGCTTGGGGTAATGTTAGGGCTATGACAGCAAGCAAACCGATCACAAGGTGTCAAGGTTTCATAGTCTTAATTAATGAAGAGGCTAAGGCCCCAGCTATGATTGACTTACAGATCACTTTATCTCTCATAATACAGATTTAATTAAATAATATATTCAGTGTTTCATTTCGTGTTAAATTTCCCTCTAATATAGTTTCCAACACGCAATACAAGCAGCTTATATATATATATATGTATATATATATGTATATATATATATATATATATATATATATATATACATTTCAAAATTGTAACAATAAAATTGTGTTTTTGTTCATATAGTCATATAGTTCTGTTTTGGTGGCTGGCATTACAGTTGCAGTCTAAATAAGTTTCAAAATGTTTTCAATGGGAAGAATAGACATTAGTAACAGTCTGTCAAACAGCTGCAGTTACCCTTCTGGAAAACCTCGACTGTTTGGTATGACGCCATAGCAGCACGAGACTGCACAGTAGCACAGCTTTTCTGTGGGATCACTATTTTGTTGACAGGCCTTTAACCCCAAAGCAGTTGTTGCAGTTCAGATACTTTATGCACAGTCGCTTCACATTAAATGCAGCATGTCTTAGTCTATACTTCTTTCTGTGAAAATGATAGGAGGGTGAATGTTATTGCAAAACAGTGTCTAAAAAAACTAAACGATAGGTAAACCGAAGGCCTGTATTAGCTGCTGACAGTTGCATAAGGTTTGTGGCTTTTTGAGAAAATGAGTGATTTGAAATTCATGGGAAACCATCGTGTTGCAGTTTGTGTATCCACAAAAACATGGTTGTTAATACAGCTGGTAGATGCCCCTGGATTGTTGTTGTGGCTGATTTGGCTGGGAATCACCGCTAGAAAAAAAAATCTCCCTTTCGTTCTTCTGTGTCTTTCATTCTTCCACATCTTCCACCTAATCCTCTATCATAGATTATGACTTCTTAAAGCGCCAGACCAAGCTGCAGTGAATCAAAACACCAAGAGACTGAAATAGTAGTGGGCAAACGTTTCCCACTCATTTTTATGATCGTCTGAGTAATACTCTCATAAAATCCTAAACACGTTTAATTGCTATTTGGAAAATGACATTCAGGTGGGTCACCTGAGCGCTGTCTTTAGCTCCACGCAATAGGATTGTAAGGTTTGGGTCCTATCGTCCAGCCAATCTCAACATTCTACAGGCTCCTGGGGGAACTGCACCAGTAACAAGTTGGGTTTGCTTCACATTCCAGCGCTCCTTCCATTTTTCCAGAGTCAATTTGAAACACACTACTTTTTCCTATATATGTTTTTTACATACAAACAAATCCAGAATAAAAACCATCCTCTTTCTGATTGAAAACATACCTGACCTTGTCAATATGCCCCAAAACGTCAGAAAGAATCTAGCCCCTGAATCCCCCTGACTGGGGATAAAAAAAATAAATAAGGTTGTATTTCTCCAGTCATCAGAGACGTTTCATTGTGTCATGCTCATTTTGACGGCTCGCACCGCACGACTTCCGTCCAGCTTAAAAAAACAGCCATGAATTAACAGTGGTCACATTACAAGAATTATGTAACACCAAAAAGCTTGTTCCCATGTAGCACGGAAATGCATCAAAAAATATGTATACAGGAGTGAATTACAAGTGCATTGGTGCGTCTTCAGCTCCATCCAGCGGGGGGCACTGTAACTTGCAGATACCAGGAAGAATCGTTCTCAGAATGGGGGGGGGGGGGACCTGCCAGACAATACCAAAATAAGTGAGGCATGACCCGAAGTCACCCGAAGTCACCCTCGATGGCAGGGTCCCTAACGCAGCTGCATGTCCATGCCGTTAACAGCTAGCACGTACGCATTCACCCAGATTCAACTCTCAGCTTCGCGGATAACGAGTTCGGATCGCTGGGGCCAGAGATCGGTGTAGGTACCGACCAGCGGGCAACTGTTGGAGGCATCGGACGCCTATCGTCGGTGCCCAGAGGGAGCCTGGAATACAGCTCGTATGTAAACAAAGCGGCACCCCATATTTGTGTCGTGACCTTAACATAAGCTCTTACATAAGTTCTCGGGGACCATTACCTCGCTGCCAGTGGAAATTAGGCAAACAGAGAATAAAGCCCACGACCTTTCTTTTCAAAGGCTGGCTTTCAACAGGTAGGTGAGGGATTTAACTTCTGATAGCGGATTTTTTTTTTACACATCTGAAAGTCAGACCATGTTCTTCACCAAAGTTCTTATTGGCGTTGAGTGCGATAGCGATCATGGCAGACGGAATGTGTCGATTGGGGTGGATTCAGGGAACTTTGGTATTTGTGCGGTGAATGCTGCACGCAGTCTTGCACCAGTTCATACCAGTTAGAATCCTAAAAAGGGAATGAAATGCTCCGTCTCAGGGCTCTGTTTACATAAAGGTAGCTGGGGGGGGGGGTGACTGGATGGAATGTTTCACTGGGAGCATAGCGGATGTCGTGCTGTAAATCCAAAGACTTCTAAATGTTGGTTTTAATGAAGGTATTTCGGCTGACTTGCTTTGCAGCAGAGGACACATTCTCCATCTGCAGGTTGGTGCGAAATAGCGCTTCCTCTTTTTTTAACACGCCGTTTATGGCGACAGAAAAACCCCAAAGCGTTAGTAAAGGCGGAAAGCTGGGAGACGCAGTGGATACACGTCGTGGCAGACGAGTCTGCAAACATGGCATAGCTCATTAGTGCAAAACCCCCAGTCTTTCATGGTTTGTATTCGACATGTCAACATCTCCCCCTCACCACCCGCTGTGATCCTCCTGCCCCTCTTCCTGCTTCTGCCAGTAGTGCTCACTGCACAAAGATTTAAGTGTGCACTGTTTGCTTAAATACACCAACCCTTGTGAATTCATTTTGGCACAAGTGCCTGCTTGTCATGACAGCTAACAGTTGCTGATGACAACAAACTGGTTGCAAAAAAAATTGAGACCGATGTTCAAACGCACCCCTAAAATCACAATAATGACCTTAACATATAATAAATCTAAAATAAATGATAATAAAACTATTTTGCCTGAATTCAAGTTTAATTATTTAATTCATTTCCTTTATTTTTGATTCCGGCATATTTGTTACAGTGATTCTTACACGAGACATTATTCGTGAATACATAAGATTTATTGCGATACATTAAACCACCAGCAGATGGAGCACGTGAACTACAGCACGATTGGAAACCTCTGTTCCAGTTGTATTAGACAGGTAACACGTTCTTATAATAAAACCTACTTTTAAAAGCACATAAGAAGACAATGATTTCTGCATTTTATATATATATATATAGATAGATATATAGTCCTAAAAATTTCAAAAATCAGGATATTTCAGAATTAGAAGGACGTCACAGTACGTGGTGCTCATCTGCCGACTAAAGGTCCCTTGTAACTTCATAAATAGTTTGAGCTTGCAAGTATACATAGTCACTAGCACACTATAAGCAATACTGATTATTTGTGGATTTAGCTAGTCACTCTGGTGGTTCAATGGCATATCAATGACAGGAAGTGATGCTACCAATTTAGAAGATTAAAACAAAGATTAGACTAAAGATTAAAATGAAAAGCCAGAGAAAGAGTCAGGAGAAAGGTACAAAGAGTGAAAACCTAATCGGCTTCATGGCGATTTCATTTCAAACTTCACAAATATGGTCAATGCCAATTCTGAATGGATTTATTTTATATTTGAGTATATTATGGTATTAATATATTAAAATTATAATATATTAATACACTGACCTCCTGAATCTTGTCCTTTTCACTAAAACAAGCAGCGAAAATCAGGAAGACATCAAAGAATAGATATAAGAAGGTATAGATAGAAGAGTCACTGATGGAAATCGTATTCAAGTCTTCTGTAATTCCCTGCTTTGAGAGAAAAAGTCAAAGTTTAATTGTTTGTATTTCTGACTAATGGAGCACAGAAGCTTAGCGAAGAGCTGCTAGCTGGATGAGGGTGGCATGCGAGGTATAAGGGGAGGTATAAGGCGAGGTATAAGCGCACTCCTCCATCTGTCATAACCGCTTAGCTGGTGGGGGGGCGCCTTTCCCAGGAAGAACATAACAGTAGACTATCGCACACACTGACACACTAACGGTAATCTGGGGACACCGATGCACTTAACCATCTATCTGTGGACTGATGAATGACATTTTTTAATGAATCATATCTTAAATGCATAACGATAAATTATTCATCCTTATGGAACAATGAAAACTTCTATTGATTCCAGTGTTGCACGCTGGGTAAAATATACTGATCATTTAAAGTACTTCAGCAAAGTTATGGAACAGTTTTTTGACACTTTTTGGGAAGGAATTTGGTTGAGGGAAAAGCAGACTTATAACGGCAGGAATACAGCATCAGACACCGAAATTAACCAAAAACAGTCTCATGATTTTAGCATTCACTCAATCAAATGACACTGTCTGTTAGACGCTGCTGGTATACGCCTTACTTTCTGACATAAAACCCTCCTACTAGGACCTACAGAGCCCTCCACAATTATTGGCACCCCTTGTAATGATTTGTAAAAAGGGTTAGAAAAAAATCCACCTCTTGGTGAAGCAGCTTAGTCTCTCACTGAAAAAATGAGAAAAATCCAACCTTTCATTGAGAAAAAAATATTCAAAGAAAAACAAATCCTTCATCAAGAAATAATTATTTACCATCCCTCTGTACAGAATCTCCAGGGTCCAGATCACCCAGGGTCCTAAGCCCCCTCTTGTTCACTCTCCTCTTCAGCTCAGCCGACAGGTTTTCAGTGGGGTTCACGTCAGGGGACTGAGATGGCCATGGCAGAAGCTTGATTCTGCGGTCAGCTAAGCATTTCTATGTTGATTTGGACATGTGCATAGGATCACTGTCCTGCTGGAAGATCCAATGATGGCCCAGTTTAATTTACTGGCAGAGACAACCAAATATTAAATGTCCTGGTATTTCATGGAGTCCATAGTGCCATGTACCCTAATGAGGTTTCCGGGGTTTTTGGAGGTGAAACAGCCCCGCAACATCACAGAACCTCCACCATATTTTACAGTTGGGATAAGGTTCATTTCATTATATCCATCCTTCATTTTATGCCAAACCTACCTTGAATGTTTATTGCCAAAAAGTTCCATTTTTGTTTCATCAGACCAGTGAATTAGATTCCAGTCTAAGTTGTAGTAATGTTTTGCAAACTCCTGGAACCTACATTTTAAGTAACTTCCAGAAAAGGCTTTCAAAAAATCTGTTCGCATTAAGGGGGCGTCTGGTGGTTTTTATGGAGACGTGGTAACCCCACGATTTTACTTTGTCTTGTAATTGACCAATAGTCATCCTTGGGGATTTTTTTTTGCCTCTCTTTCAATCCTCCTCACTGTATGTGGGGGCAAAATAAACTTGGGTCCTCTTTCAGGCAGATTTCTAACAGTTCCAGTTGATGTCCACTTTTTAATTATTACCCTAACAGTAGAAATGGGCGTTTTATGGTGAGTAGCTATTTTTTAATACCCATTTCCTGACTTATGAAGGTCAGCACAATCCTCCCTCATTTGGTCTGTGTTCTCTTATCTTTCCCATGTTGGTGGATGACTAAGGGAATTTGGCCTCTGTGTCTCCTCATGATTGTACCCCAGTTAATCAGGAAGTCATGGATTACAGCCTGAAGGTTCCTATTCACTCCAATCAACTCAAAGATTTACAGGGGAAACATGCTTCAGTTACATTGTGTTCACTATAACTTGCAGGGGTGCCAATAATTGTGGCACACGTGTTTTTCTTAAAAATAATTATTCTTAATGAAGGATTTGTTCTTCAAATAAATTTATTTCAATGAAAGGTTGCATTTTTCTCATTTTTTTCAGCGTGAGATGAAGCTGGTTTACTAAAAGGTGGATTTTTTTCTAACCCATTTTACAGATCTTTACAAATGGTGCCAATAATTGTGGAGGGCTCTGTATGCATGGAGTCAAACAGTGTAAAATCGCTGCAGACACGCTTTTTAAAGGAATCCAGGTGGGCAACAAAGTTCGCGAATCATTTCTACAAAGTGTATCCATCCCTTTTCGTGACCTGCCAACTTGTTCTTGGACTCCAATAATTACAAAACTAACAGCGTCATGCTGCAATGGTCTTTTTCATCATGTGAAATCAACTCGCCAGTGTCTGAAGAATATTATTGCATAGAACCATCCATGTGATTTGACATTCAAACCAGGAACTAAGTGGGAGCACTAGAAAGTGGCTCTGCCGAGATTATAATGACCTGACTGAAAGGTAATCGAAGGAGCGAGATCTGCAGTGTTTTTCTGATGGGAATGGAAAAGGCAGAATTGACTGAGTGCATATTCCTGACCGTCAAAACAAAGCTGCGCACACAGATAGCTGGCGCTCTAATGACTGTTTTGTAAACGGCTCTTGCCCGTGTGATAATGTGTCTCCTTTCTAAGGCTCTGACCAGCTGCGGTAAACACCCATCACTGCGTGAGGCTCAGTGCGTTCCAGCAAAGTCAGGGGGTCTGATCTGTCGACACTCAAGGGCAGTTCTGTAATCAGAAACTCCCTCAGGCCACGCTTGGCTTTCTGTAGCGAATAGCCCAGCCTTTGGTAGCTCGCAGTAGGAGATCAGGGGAGGGATTGAGGTGGTGTTCCCTGACAGTAAAGCCCCCCCCCCCACCACCTCTGATTACTCTAAGCTTTGTTGCCTCTTTTTCCACACTCATCTCAGCCCCTTCTTTCATGGAGGTGTGTACCTCAGGCTTACAATTCACCTAGCTGGGGAGACTTCCCCTGTACACAGCGCATGAAGCAGCCTCTATTTCCAACAACCTGGCCGTTGGGGTCTGCTTGGGGTCTGCTCATATTTTGAACGGCTACATAATCAGCGTCTGCTATTGGTTATACTATTAGCAATTTCCAAGTATGTGAGTTTACTGTACTCAAGGGTGTTTCTAGGTTTTTTTAAGGTAGGGAGCATGTATGGGGCCATAATTCGTATGGGGGGCTAATTTTATCATTAGCCAATGATATGTTTTGAATCGGTGAGTGACATGGGAAGGCCACTTCAGAAGCCAATCAGTTTTCAGCTGAGGCCAGTGGCCCCGACCCTGTATACATGCTTTAATCCATTGTATGCTCAACCAGTTGACGTGATGTTCATCCACAGAAACTTACTTTGCCTTGGCGCCAGCATCCTCGTACCCTTTGTTAGAAACATCTTCCAAACCCCCAATCAAGTGCTTGAATGAACTGAAAGGAAAGGAAAATAAGAAATGGTAAAATATTTAGCCCATAAATTCAATGTTCCACATTAGTCCTAATATAAATGACATTTATTTACAAGAACAAGGAGTAAATTACAGCAATACGTTTCATAAAGTCACATCTTCTGCAATATTTGAATGAATATACAAGACCCACACAAGACAGACATTTGTACATCTTCTTAATGTTTTTGCCCGGAAACTGAATACATAAAGTTGAAGTTAAATGCATATAGGATGCAATGTGAATGTATTACATCAGAGTGCAGCGACCTTAGGACATTTCCAGGTATTTCTCATTACTTTAAAGCAAAATAAGTTCTGAGGACCATGAATGGCAATGCTGCGGACGGCCCTGGGGCCAAACCTAGTGTGTCCATCGCCTTACACATTCAGGAAGGGGGCCCTGCTGGGAGCGCCATCGCACCATGTGTCACATACCACAGCAGAGCGGAGGCTAACTTTATCATTAGTCAATGATATGTTTCGAATCCGTGAATGACAGAGGAGGGGCACATCAGGAGCCAATCAGCTGAGGCCAGCACCCCTGTGGCCCCGCCCCTGTATACCTCCTTGACTGTATTATTGTATGCTCAACCAGCTCATCCACGGTAACTTCAGCATTTCAGCAATGAGGACAGGTCAGGGTGTCTGCAAATGCCCCCCTCCCCCTTAAAAGCAGGAGTGTGATTTCTCATGTTCCCCTTGCCAGCTGCAGCAGCAGTATCTGTGCCAACCGAAGCCCCAGGGAACAGCCTGCGCGTCTCTCCGCTGGATGGTCACCCTGTGCCAGTCCACCCACATTCCCACACCTACCCTGTTTATCACCGCCAGCTATTAGCTGCCGTCTCTGAATTATGCCTCTTAAACGCACTCAGCGAGCACCCAGTAGTGATGTAATCGCCCCATTATCAGCCGCCGTGTAAGCTGACTGTCATTAAGCTGCTTCTTCAGGATACACGTGATCATAAATATCAAAAACTGCACGTCGGGTTTTAGAGTTTTAAGAGGCTGCAAGCTTCTCCTTATGAATTCATTTGAGACTCAGTTTCTGTCCTATTTCTTAACAAATGGGCAATGCACGTAATTATGAGTAAATAAGAGATACAACCTGGTTTATATGGTGGCTTTAAACATCTGCTAGTGCTTTTGGTATCTAAATCATTAAATCACAAGACAAAAATATTTATACAGAATATACACCTGCTGTACATTTCAAGTGCAGCTACCTAAAACCAGGACCTACATTTTCCTCCAGAACCATTTCAAACTGGCTGTTTGCAAGCAGGTGTATCTAATAAAGTGGACATTGAGTGTGCATATTTTATTTTACCATTCATGCGCTTTACGATAAATTTAGACAGTCTCTATTGCTGTCACAGACGCATTTTTGTCAACAAAATTATTATTTTGAATGTTCTGCTGTTTGTGATATCATTGTAACCAGAACAAGTCGCCCTAGATTCCCTCGGCAAACAATTTTCGTTCAATAATAGCAATGAATTTGGGTTAAGGTGTCCACGGGCCATGAACAGTTGACAGTGCTGGCAGCCGCTGTAATCCTCCCCCTGAAATGCTCCCGTGACAACGGGGGATAAAATACTGCGAATGCCAATCCTATAAAGTCCCTTCAGTCATGTATCAAGACTTTCATCTCGCTTGTCAGGAAGAAAATAAAAACAAAGCGAGCACCGTTCGCCCGTCTCCCGCTGAGCAGCGTTCCCCTATCGCGTCCGAGCCGCATTTCTCCCGCGGATCTTGCGCCCCCATCTGGCCAGGAATGAAACGGCGGAGATTCAAATGTGGCGAGTGACGTCACGAAAGCGGTGCGGCGGGCCAAAGCAGGGGGTCCACTAATGAGAGAGGCCGTAAAACTTTCAGCCGTGCTCGGCGATTAAACGGCCGGTTTCCCCGCCGAGTAGCGGGATCGCTTTTTAATGTCGCCATCCAGAACATTTGCGGTCGCCTACCCACCACAAGCAGCCCATCAATTCACACCCCGCGGTCACACTGCGCGCTTCTTCTTGGAAGCCGTAAGCTGGGGGGGATTTATGAAAAGACGAAGCGAATTTAATGAATCTGAATTTAGACTGCGCAGCCTCGGAAACTGGATAGGTGCAGTGTTGTAACTTGAAATCGTGTTGCATAACGAAAATGAAGTACATTACAATTCATGGGAAAACAATCTTATTCCTCAAATGAACAATTTAAAGCTCAGTATTATAAATTTAGTGTTGGAATGAAAGGGCATGCATTTAGTATGCCTGAGATGTGCAAAGTTGAGGTAAAATGTATAATTTAATGAATGGTTGTATCTTATGGCTTTAATGAATAGTTATGGCTGCATTAAAGGCTTCAATCCCTCTTACACTGAAGAGTGTGACTGGTTCCTCTCACCCTCACAACAGACGGCATACTACTGCATAGCTTTCTCCCAGTGCAGCCGCTAATATTATTGGCTGGAAGAACCTTGATTAAACCTCTTATCACTTCACACTTCTGAGGAGCAAGTATCCGATTAATGCATTTCTGGGATTTTCACTAAGTCACTGACCTGAAATTTCAAGTGTTGAATCTGACCACTGAATTATTCATTTGAAGAACAAATTGTTAAATATTAATCTTATTTTACCATGGATTAATTTAAGTTGGCTGACCAAAATCCACTCATTTGAAGATGACTTATTAAGGTTGTGTAATGTGGAGTTAGTGGATATAAATTTAATTTTCGCATCCGGTGATGCGAAGAGTGTAATACAATCTTAGTTTCCTTAACTTCAGATTCAGATCCCACACCAGCAAACTGAAATGAGGTGAAAGGGGTGGTACCAGCCTGATAATGAGATGAAGCGATGATGGCGTAATTCATACAATTTAAAGAGGCCACAAAAGACTGCTGTATAAGTCACTGTTTTCGACGTACCTTCACTGATATGATAATTACTTACTGAACTATAGTTATATATAATCAGATATGGTTATTGGGGGGAGATGGGGTACCTCAGTAATATTCCACCCAGATAATTGTCCTCAGTTGAAGTTGGGTGCAGCACTAAATTACTCTTACAATCTTGCAAATTACTTAATAAGGATTAGTTCCCAGCAGATATTAATGAAACATGGAGGAGTGTATAGTGCTCAACAAGACAAACAGTAAACCTAAAGTGCTTTGGTGAGCAACAGTTCGTTCTTAAACATCTCAGATCATCTGCGTTCATGACAGTGAACAGAGGACGCCAGGAGAGCCGGCCAGATAGGTTACTCACTCTCTGTCGATAACCAGGCAAGTGACAGGCTCTGCTGCGATGACATTGGCGGTCCGGATGTCCTCCCTGGGGACAAACCAAGAAGAGAGATAGGAAGTCATTCTTCTGTCATACTACTCAAGTTGTAATTGAGGAGCATCAGTCCAGAAATTGTTTGTCTGCATAAAGGCATGATTTCCACAAAGCTGAACTGTTTTTTTGTTCTTTATTTTATATATATAGAAAGGATAGTTACTGCTATCGATAAAATGAATGGAAGATGATGCTTAGCACTATGCAAGATGATGAAACCTTTTCTTCTTGTGACCAACAAGGCATCTTCTTGGTGTGATGACCCTATTAGGATTCACCGAACGAGTGAAAGTAATAAAAATGTTTAGAAAACAGGAGAATCTTATGGCAAATGACTATCCCTTTTAATGTAAAGCAGTCAACAATGTTACCTGATCATCACGTCAAAATTCAACTGAGTGTATTATGCTACGTCATAATGTACAGTTAAAAACACGTCTTAAAGAACTCGAGGCAAGCAAGCTTCTCACTTCGTCAAGCAGCGTGCAATCCCGTAGCTAAGGTAGTCATCGCTTCTCTAATTTGGAATTACGTAAATCGTTGACGGCTATTACTCTGTATAGTTGTCTATGTCATCATCTTCGGATAATTCTGACCAGGAACCGACCCAGCTGCGGGATTCTGTGTTGGAATCCATCGGCGACTAGAAGCCCAATCCCGGAAAAACTTCCATGCATTGTGACCACTGCACACTCAGCCTGGCTGTATTCCTTGCAGGGGTCTGGGGGAAAGACGGATTCTCCGCCCTGCGCTTCCTAAAAGGTTACACTGGCTGGCAGGGGGCCTTGAGGGGACTCGAGAGCAAGAGGGCACACAAGGGCATGCTAAAGTGGAAGGTCCTCACGAGTTACGTCCGTGCGGGCATACCGTGAGGCCAGCACCATCCCCTGGGCAGCAGATCGCTCTCACCGGTTGTCACAGCAATCAGAATGGGGCTCACTCAGCCAGGCATATAACACCAGCACCTGCTACTCGTGAAAAACGGCCACATGCCAGGGAAGGGAAACTTACTCTCAAATGCCATCTGCAGAGGATCTTTGGCACGGAGAAAAAGAGATGAATCTAGCAAGAATTAATATATGTTTGTTTATGATATTCGGTTAAGATTTAATCTCAGACAAAAAAAAAACACTATAGTTCTAGTTTTGCAAAATGAAATTAATTAGTTTACAAGTGCAATTTCATCTCCCGTTAATCTCCAAAGACAGTTTGCAGTTGAAAAGCTAATCAGATAAATTCTTTCCAGCACTGGTATTGAATAGGGACAGCAACTTGCCTCCGCACAGTACACTCAAATGTCTATTTTATTTCACTGATCCAACACATTGATTTGGTTTCCTTCATGTGCACATGGGTTGATAGTAACGTACATTAAAGTCTATGCTTGAGCACCAGAAATGGGTTTTGCAATTTGTTTTGGCTTGATAAGGAGTCACCAGCCTGCTGCACGTGGAGTTTTCCCCTAAGCAAATCAGAAAACCCTTACTGCCTTATTAAGTTGGCAACTAGTTTGGAATTTAGTGAATGAAACATTTAAAGTGCTGAGGCCCTCCTGAAAGACCAAGGGACATGCTGAGGGTTGGTGTGGGGGGTGCACCCGCCCTTTGCATGAATTTTCAAGTGCTTTTAGCGATTAATCGGAGACGATCACGCAAATTTTTACTTAGGGGGAGCACCTGGCCTACTCCACCCCCACACTAGAAAATTTCACTGGTTTTTCATCTGCTCCTTGAAAAGTCTCTACATGCCCTGCACATTAGTACACGTAACATGGCTGAACCCTGTTTGGTCTTCATACAGAAAAATCATCCGGAAGAATTACCCAAAACAGCACGAACTATATTCCCTTTGAAGACTGGAAGATGAGCTGAAACTTCAGTCGCACGCTGGTCATTAGAATGTGTCCTACATCTGTGATTTTATTATCCAATATTACCGGTATAACCTGTTAGCTGGACATTTTTGCGACGTGGTACTGGGTGATCACCGGACATCAGAATGAATGTCCATAACCTACATCACACCAAATTATTAATCTCTTCCCAATGAATGATCATGAACTAAAACATTTAATTGGTCAATCAGCGCTGCCATCGACCACGTCCAGAGGCTGCTACTACGTCTGTGTGCCTGGTCACTGCTGACAAGCTTGAACATTTCACACCAAAGCCTTCCTCTGGCTATAGTCACTGGGAACTCGTCTGCGTTTTGTTTAAAGCTCATGGCGTTCCTTTTGTTGCATTTCTGTAAAGTCCTTTATTCAGCGACTGAATTTACACATTAAAAACGTCACGATCTACTTTGAGAACAGCTCTCTCACCATGAAAACCAGGGCATGCTGCCTTGCCTTGAATTTTAAATAAACCACCCTGAAACGACCCGCTTCGCTGCTCATATGAA
>JAODUD010000041.1:9848818-9867296 GCA_026784285.1 Stomatorhinus walkeri | reverse complement strand
GGAGCTCCCACATATATGCTGATCTCTCATTGGATGCTTTTCCAGCTGCCCTGAAGGAGCTCCCACATATATGCTGATCTCTCATTGGATGCTTTTCCAGCTGCCCTGAAGGAGCTCCCACATATATGCTGAGCTCTCATTGGATGCTTTTCCAGCTGCCCTGAAGGAGCTCCCACACATAAGATGAGCTCTCATTGGCTGCTTTCACTCCATTGTCTGGTCAAACTCCTCCAAAACCATTTTTGCTGTGTTTAGGTCAGGTGGCCAGGTCATGTGATGAGACTATCGCTCTCCTTTTTAGGCAGCTGGCGTGTCCAGACATTTGACTAGTACTGTGTGTGTATATATATATACAGCGAGACATTGCTGTATTCATTGCTTATTACTCTACACATGCCGTGTCAAAGAAGTAGTATTTTACCGTACCTAAGTAAAGGCTAAACGGAAAAAGGGATACAATGTACTGGGGAAAATATGCCTTACTTTAGATTATCTACCACTTAACTTTCCCTGGCGTCTATAAGGATTTTATTTGCTTACAACTCCTTCTCCCGAAGAATGTCAGTAATTGTAAAAAAAGCCATATAGAAGACCTAGATAAGCACAGATGGCCTTGACTACCTTCTGAAAACTCAGAGACTTATCAGTAGCCTTCCTGTCAAGCCTAAGACCTTGAATGTTGGAAAATGTTGAGAGCTGCTACTTAGCAAGGAACATGGGATACTTTGACAACTAGTCCTGACCTTTCAGCACATTATATCTGGAAAAGGCATTCTGTGCTCCTCATTTCCGGTGTCTTTTAGAAATTAGCTCTGAAGAACAAACTTGTATAGTTAACATCTTTGTTTCTTCAATATTAAAGGGATGACACACTTGGAAAAACCCCCAAGAATCCGAAGGCAGATGATTATTAGATTCACACAATGCCTTGACAACAAATACAGTCAAAAGTAAACAAGTTGATAGCTCTCTTCGCAACACTTATAGCTACTTTTGGAGCTGAGGACTTGTCAGTTTTCTTAAAGGGTTGTTTCAAAAGGCTCCTGGGACTGAGAGCGTGAATAGATTTGAGCTCTCGTACGAAGCCTTGGTTTAGGTGTGAGGTTACATAGGAAAAGCAAATGCCTCATAACTCTGACATATAATATCATCTGTAAATATATATTTTAATATAACAAGGATTATGAGAAGCATATAAAAAAGAATCACTAAATATTTAACATTGACTACCTTACATAATACATATTTATATGACGTATATTTATATAATTAAATTTACACTTTTCTCAGTGTAAGATCATATAAATTCAGGCATAATATTTGAGTGAGAGCAAAAAAAAAATTTAATATTTGTCCAACTTGTCAGAAAGACTTCAATAACCTCGCCATTACCATAGCACAACGGAAGGAGGAAAGTGAGACAATCGATTTATGTGAAATGAGTGAGACTACAGGCTCTCTTTAGCCAGCAATGCACAAAAGGCATCTTGCATTACGACTAAAAGCTGACTTCACTTTAATCAATGCCCGCCATTCCAGTGCGTGACATCATCTATCAGGCGATTTCCAGTAAAGAGCAGTTTGGAAAGCCTTGTAAGTAAGCATGCGTGGCCCCTCTGTCTTGCGGAACGTTCGAGGCGACGTACAGTGAGATGCAACCAAAATATGGCTCCTATACCAGCAAAAATACCACCGTAAAATAAAAAACAAATAGTTTTTAATTTTGTCTCGTATGCACACGAGGTATGCATAATATGATAAGTAGGTATTTACTGGTGATCTTCATCTGAATAATGTTTACTACAGACTATGCAGAAGAACTACCCTGAACATACAATTGTTGTGATTGTCATTCCTCTTCACTTGTAGACTTGTGGTGGAAGAGTTAAGTACTGATTACTGATTACTATATATAAGTTACATTTGGAGCCCGTTGTCTTTGCTGCCAAAAGCACTCCTGTTTCTTAATTCAACCATTTGTTTAAGTGATTAATACTATACTGATACTCTATAATATTATGTACTGTGGTAGGCAGTAATAGCACACAGTCACATATTTGCAAAATGCCTCATTCACAACAGGAGTGTTCAATATTTCAAATCACTAGTACAAGATATTTATGGAGGAACTGTTGTCGCTTGACAGAGTGACCTTTTTAAGGCTTTTTTTTTTTAAAGCCACGGCCTAATCTTCTGTGATTTCTATGCTTCATGTGCTGTGATTTTCCAAAATAATTAAAGAGTAGTCAGGCATCAAACCAATATTACTTCGAACTGAAAAACAAATGAAACAGAAGATGGGTGTATATGGATTTGTCATCCAGTGAAAAAAGGAGAGCTGTAGTTATGATATTTTTATACACAATTCATAAGGCCTTTACAGAATCTACACAAGTAATACATAAAATTCTTTAAGGTTGTCAAATCAATTCTACATACTGGAATGTAATACTAAACATTAATATTTTTGATGTTCCTTAATAAGACCCTAGGAAAGACCCTAATGGAAACCTGTTTTTGTTCCTTGTGTGGTTAAACAATAGAGATAGCTATTAATTAATCATTGGGACATTATTACATTCAGTTCAATTTATATTTTTACATTATACAATAATGTTTCAAATTCAATTTTATAGCTTTGCATAGCTGTATAGGTATATACATTTGATTAAAGAAAGTCATTTTGTGGAACACAATTGCAAACTTAAAAGCATTAAGAGGACGGAGCTTCCTCTGTAATACCGTACCGATGCATTCACTGGCAATTCACTTTTCAGATCATGGGTAGCTGAAGAGTTCTAATTCAGTCACTGAGGTTTAATGATCATCCACTACTATTTCCAGACCATTACAATGTTTCAAGGCCAGAGGTTCTGTGGGGTTGCAAGGAGTATTGGGGGCCGGCAGGGGGAGACTGGCATTTTCTGAAGAACCCAGCATCCCGAAATATCACAAATCATTTTTAATAAGTGCATTAAAGGTAATCTAGATTGATGGATTTAGAGGAAATAGAATTCTACAATATCAACCAGTGTTAAACAAGAACACCAGAGAAGGAGATTATGTGAGTGCAGAATAGGGAATACATTACTGCATGTGAATGTGCTACAATAATCTTTAAAAATGAGTTACGTGCAGCTGAAAATAGCTATCACTTACAATAATCACACACTGGTACCAAGCTGGAAACAACGAAACATACATTATGCAATGATTCATACTCTTTGATGATCATTTCTTTCATCTGACTTGCCACATTAATAAGGTCTGTTTCTTTCTTTAATATGTAAAATAAGCTTTTCTAGATTTGAGATCTCTTCTTTTCTGTCGCCATTATGCAAATCGCACGACGATGATCAAAAGCCGGGCAAACGGCGAGCTACGTTTCCCTGTCGCGAAAAGACTCACCACCAGGGGCTGGTCCACAAAACAGCCACGGCGAGGCCGCCCCGCGTTCCGGAACCTTCTGCGAGCAGGGAGGAGATGTGAGTCTCGCGACGTGCCCTCAAGAAGTGTGCCTCACCTTTTTAAAAATTCCATGTATTCCGCATGCTTGATCAGCCCCGTCCGCATCATGATCGTCTGGAAACATTGCCGGTCAATGGCCCATAGTTTCACGTTGGTGAGAGCTGGAAAACAGGCAATTATATAACCTGTGAGTCCGTACTGGGTGAGCAGTATTGGAGGGAAGGATGACTGGATGGATGGATGGATGGATGGATGGATGGATGGGAGAGAGGGAAGGAGATTGGGTTCACAGATGATTAAAACATTACATCATAACAATAATAATATTTCATCATTGAAAGTAGCACATCTTTAGTAATAGTAGCCCCAAAGATACTCAAAGCACTTGTTTTGAATGTAAAATCAGTGTAAATTATGAGTACGATTACTTTGTAATATCTCATTTCGAGCCGGCTTTCAGTGAAAGTGTATATTTAATCAAGGGGCATCATGACTGAGCTAATTAATAATTAACCAGCAGATATATTAGAGCACACAGTGACCTGAGGTCACTCATTAAAGCCCTGCCACTCTCGGTTTGTTCACATCTCCATCCTCTGCTTCCCGAAAGGGGAAGAGCAGCCACCATTGTGAAGATCGGCTATTCCAATGATGGAATGCGTTGTACCCCATAAGTCCTTCGTACAAACGAGTGAAAAAAGCACATTCATGTAAGCCAGATTTAAGAAAACTGTTATTCCATCATTCGAATCCCATTTATACTGAAAGTAGAGCCTGTGAAAGGTAAGACAATGTGGAGTGAGGCAATCACAGATCTGCTAAAGAATCGTAGCCTGAATAGTTACAAATATTTCTAATTAGCGGCTAGCTACTGGGTGTGTGGCCTGTTAATCTCTGGTACGTCAATCTAATACTTCTAATACTAAATTAATTCAAGCATTATTAGTAACAACAAAGATCAGTGTGATCTGGAACTTGAAGGCAGGATACCCAACGCACAGGATGCTTGTTGTACGGTTATACCGATGTACCCATGTGGAATTTCCAGCTCCCATGCAAATTTGGGAGCTACCCTGCCAAACCTGAGGAAATCCTCGGGGACAACATGCATCTCCATACATACATACTGGGGCGTGGATGTGGAGTACCATCTCACTGACCCTCAACTCCAAAGCAGAACCATCGACGTGTTTGGCTAATTGTGCAGAACGCGACTTCCCTAAACGAGCCGATACAAAGGATGAGAAAATCTGGAAAATATAACAACAGCCCAACATAACTGCCGTTTGGCTTCATTATTCCGAGACTTTAACGGGAATGTTCGAAGTTCCTCCGGGATAATCCAAAATTACTATTAGATGAAAAGCCCTGAGATCTCCTTAGACCCAGTGGCAGGAAGGCTGGACCGCGACATTTACATAATATTTCATCCGCCATGCAGCGCTGTTTCTCCCTCAGTTGTCGGGCATTTCCAGCGGCTGGCGGCCCCGAGCGAGCCCGGCGGGCTCCGCGCAGATTTCACGGCAAAAAAAAAATTGCCGCAAACCTCCAGAAGCTGAGGCTCTCCCCTGCGGGACGGCTATCCGGGTGCTGACAGGCTGCTTTAGAACGAGGCCAGCCCATCAGAGATTAAAGCCCCAGGGGTTCCGAGAACCTCGCCCCGCTAAAAACGCCACAGCCGGATCCGCGGGCCGGAACCGCGAATCGCCCACGAGTCCACGCCACCGTCTGATCTCCTAAAAACACAGGCAGGGACTGATCACCCCCGGCATGTGAACTGATGTCATAGTCACACATGTGTAATTTGCACGATGGAAATTACAGCCAGAGGGAAAGCTGCATACAGTCATAGGCACCTTTGAGAATATAGCAAAGTGGCCAGAACGACATCAGAGCCCATGTAAATTGACGGGTAACCATGGCCCAAATCAGAAAGGCTGCCCCGGGTTACACTCTCAAGAGAGGAGCCAATTACAGCTCCCAACCAATAGGTCTTCATCGTTTGGACGTCTGGACATGGGACAGGCCACACCAGCACGGTGGACAGCATTGACGTTTGGTCATTCCCAAGCAGTGGTGCATCTTACAAAAGCTTTTCGCCATAGTCAGCCCCTAGAGTGTTTTATTTCTTATTTGCCAATAGAGAGCTCTGTTTTTAAAACTTAAGTAGCATCAGGTTATCTGATGGCAGTAATATTAGATATGAGATTAGAAGCAGGCAGGGTATGTGCATCGTTTGGGATCTTGCCTGGTCTCCAGTGACCTAAGCAACATGGTAATTAGGAGACATTAAAATGGCATCCTCTCTCAATTATCTGTATCAAGTATCTGATTAATAGGAAATAAGACCTGATATTTTTATTACGATTTAAGTGCAATTTAATAAGCTAAATAAATCTGGTAAATGATATACAATGAAAAATAAAAATATTCGTGTCATTTAAGGAATGAAATCCAGCTCTTGTATTTCATAGCGGAAATAGCATTAAGTTACATTCGTAAATTTTCAGAGCCTTAAATTATGAATTTTTTATTGAAGGAGAATTAAGTTTCGTTACACTGTTACACAGGCAGGCTCCAGGTTACGAATGAGATCTGTTGCCTAAGGCTGTCTTTAAGTCAAATGTGTAGGTAAGTCGGAACAATAACAAAACAGTGCATAATGCTATACAGTAATAATCATAGTAACTATGTACGGTACTGTACCGTACCTCCGCAATGTTCTCATGAGTGTTCCGAAGTAGTGTGTGCGTTCATTATTATGAATCATTGTATTTAACGCAAATTTTTTAATATAATAGGCGTTATTGCAGTGTGTTTGTAAGTACAAGTTGTCCGTAAGTCAGGCTTTCTTAATCCGGGGATTGTTTGTATGGCGAGATGCTGTCACTACATCATTGCTATACTGTATCACATCAAAATCTCAGTTTATCACCTTTTGTAACAAATGAGGCATTTTGCTTTGGTTCTGGATGTGAAGACCGTCATGAAAACCATTCATTACTGACAGTGAGCACTTGATCATTTTCAGAATAACTGATGGTCCGTCACAACAGGTAGCAGATACTGTGACCTTGAGGCACCAATTTGTAAGACAGAAAAGCAGAAAATTCTAGCATCGTTCCAGTTTCTTATTTATTGTCTGGTTTGAAGCTGTAATGTAGGAGTTTTGCTGCCATTGTTTTTTAAAATTTTCTCAGGGTCGTTTTTTATGTCAGTGTGTTGGTCCCAATCAGAGGGGGCAGACCTTACTTCTGCAAATGTCCTCCCAGTCTGGAATATGTACCATATAAAGAAACAACTCTTGTAACTGCTGGTCCACTGTGAGCTTCATGGCTCCTGTGCCATTAGCCACGGTCTCATGACCAGAGGCTAGCGCCAGCCATGTTGGTTGACTGACTACCCAGCATTCTGTGCTCCACGCAGCGACCCTTTGATACTCCATGAACAATTTGGCCACCACATTACCGGCGTGAACATCTTGTGTGTGACAGATCCAATGAGGGAAGCGGAGGGGGCGGAGCCTACCACGTCGCCATGGAGTTAACGACTTTCAGCTGGTCCAGCTTTTGATGCTGCAAGGGATGTTTAAAAACTCATTTATTTTTCCATGGCTCTTCATAACTACTCTGGGGAGATCAAAACAAACAACAACACAAAAAAACGAAGACTAGTGCAGCACATGAAAACAAGGGTGCCAGTAAAGAATTAAAACGGCCATCTTGGATCTTTGGAAGTCCAATCTGCTGTCACTGTCTAAATGAGCAGAGATACAAAAGCCAAAAATAATCAAAGATTACATCCACTGATGCAAACCTTCTACGCTTTTCAAGCCTCGCTCAGTAATGTGCCAAGATGAATACCAGCTAAATTATAACTGTGATCTTGGACGGGTGTTTAAGCTGTTATGTTTTCAATGTGGGCATTTTGTATTTTTGGGCTGATTGTGCATTCATTTTTATTCATTTTCTCAGCAAATAGTTGTATTCTCTGCCCACACATGTAAGCCAAATTAATACTGATGCCATTGAAATTACTCAATCACTGCTTTAAGGCAACATAAAAAACTGGAATCTTTAGACCATATCCTTATTTACAACGTTTGCCATTTACATTAATTTCAGGTTTTGGTAGCTATGCTTTATTTATGAAAAAACCCCAAAGGACACAAAATGTCAGGACCCAGAAATATCTGACATTTGATCTCCCAGCAGAGCACAGAACAATATTCTCCCAGCCCCGGGTCAAAATGAGCTGAGTTTATTTGATCTCTGATACAACCTCCATGGACAGCAAAAGTATGTTTTGTAAGTATCTTTCTGTACATTTGGCTATTGCTTTTTGCTGTGTTACTCTTCTATTGTTAATTTGAGACCTGACTTCTTGCTTATTTTACTGTTGATGAAAGCAGCATTTGAAGCCTTGTTGCTGAAGAGCTACCTGGTCGCATTAAAACACAAAACTCCTAAATGATAAAAACTGCTAATGTGTTACACCTCCGTCTTTTACAGCACAGGAAGAATTTAATTTGGACCCAATTATGCATGTCTAGCAATGCTATAATGATAGCTCTCTACTGATAAACATGTTTACTGAGACAATGAATCTCCTGGCTGAAAGCCACCAGGCGGCAGATGTTCAGAACTGTTAAGGCCGGAGATCTGGCACAAAAGCAACGCAGTTACAGACACGCGTGCCATTTACTAAACCCTTCCTCTTCATTCTACCTGCCCTACAATGATTTCGGGTAAGAATACTGACTGACGTTTCTGAGCATTATGTTCCTTCTTCATAACAGGACAGGAATTAGGAGCATGTGTTCAACAAGTCGTTCAGCTGTCTGCTATTAGCACGTGTGCCAGTCGATATATGTACAAGTGACAGCTTCATGCCGGCTTAGCGATACAAAGCTGGCACCACAACCCAATGTCATTCTGCTTCTCACAGTTGCAGATAATGTATTCACACTGTGCAGACAGCCTTTCATGGTTGCTCATTGTCACCCAAAAAGATTATGTTCAGCAGAAGCTGTGTGTCATAGAAAACAATCTCAAAACATTTCTTTTCACCCATCCATCCATCCATCCATCCATCATCCATCATTCCATCCACCTTCCTTAACCACTTATCCAGTTGCATCAAAGGGAACACTGCATTTGTTTTCATAACACAAAGTACAGTATATAAAGTTACATTATGTCTAAAATTGATTGCACAACTAAAATGGTATAGAATTAACACAATTCAACGGGACTTTACAATTGTCTTAACATCCTCATTGGACTACCTATACTATTTGCTCATTTACCAAGAATTACCCACATAAAATACCTGTCACTTACAACATGTACCTATTTCAAGTACCTGTTTTTCAAATATTACCATTCAAAGGAAATTACAGTTGCATGTCTTCTAGGAACCAGGTCACACTCTGTAAATGTCAGCAGCACATAAGATTTAAATGCTCAAAGGAGCAACTTACTTAATGGTGTTAAGGTGGTGTGGCTTCCCACCTATACATGGAACATTTTCTTTTGGTGATACTTACACTGGCATTTTAAAAAAACGATGCACCTTAGCCCGCGGATTGGGTATCTCAGCTGAGGCAAAGTCTTCAGTTGTTGCCTTATGAGTAAATCTTTATTTAATACCTCAGCACATTATAGCAACACCTGACCAGAGTTTCATCTCTGTCCTACATCTTTTTCCCACCACATTTCCTTCTGATAAAACTACACCGTTGACCTGTGACCAGCTATTCTTCCAAGGACCTTCAGAATCAATGCAAAAGTCTCCTAAGAAGATATTTTTGGGAGAGAACTTAGTCGTACTAGGCGTACAATTTATGTATTTTAATCGACAGCTCAATCTCTGTGGTCTTTGTTGCCTTTCGTCAGCAACTGATATTGTTATATTAAGTTCAGTGCAGATTTCATGATTTCAGGCGGTTCGTCTATCACACTTGTAAATAACCGCATTTCTGTGCTTTGTCTCATTTGAAACTTGGTAACTACACACGGACGAAACTGGCCTAGGCAGCGATCAGACAAGCCAGACTGATCTCAATATGCCACTGATTGCTCTCCTGACGATGTTATTTGTGGTTGAATGAAACAAATTACTCCTGGACTTATAACGCCATGATTTAATTTTAGCCACACTGATCGAACAGGTAACCGCCGCTAATAGCCTCTTCCTTCCTTTAATGACCCATTCTGTCACCTCTTTATGTCACCTCGACTGAAAGACATAGAAGACTGAAAGCAAAAGGTAGGTCAATAAAAAACAGAAAAAAAGCTTGAGGAACAAAGGTGGACTGTCCCAGTTTATCCATTAAGAGAAAAAGGTGGAGGAGACCAGTTTAAGCTGGACGTGAAATGATCTAGCTACACGCTAAGCTATTGCTTTTAATTCTTAAATCCCAGAATCAAGGATTCAAAGACTCTTCCCACATCTGCTCCTGGGACGCTTTTAACTACCCTGTCTAGTGCTATACGGCAGGCACTTAACGTATTGCTGCAGGTCGGGGAGTTCGAGGTTTACTGCATTTACCCCTGCAAATCCAGCAGGACCGGAGTGACTGCAAGACGGACGACGGGAGATCCCGTTGAGAGGAACACAGCTGTGTCATGGCTGCGCGTGACTTAATGGTCTGCATGGGACAAAGCTGACGCCTTGTGTGGAGCAGTCCATAAAAAAATAGAGAAGAAAGAATGGAGAAGAAAGGCAATTCAATAGGCTATTGCAAACAGAGAGACAGCCTGGAATGGTCCGCATTTTCAAACTATGTACATTGTTCCCTTGACCGGTTCATAATTTTCAATTTTTCTGACCAATACAAGCCAGACAGACCTGTGACAGATTTAAGTTTTCTCTGCAGAGCAGACAGTGTGGCCCTCTGTTCCGAGGTTCGAATGGTGGCAAATATTGAATGGCAAAACCTACTTGAATGTCTCCCCTTTCTCCAAACACATATGCTGCAGTCTGTACATTCTGAGCACCTCTTAAAACCTTACTTAAACCCTTAGGGAATTACACAGAATATTCCAGCACTACATTTCTTGACGATGCCTGTAATTACCATACTACTGATAAAACTGAACTGATTAATGGTCTGAATTTGTTATTAAGTGCTCTGAGTTTAAAAGCTGTGGATTTATTATTCAAAGTGTCCTACCATTCACATTCATTTTTCACATCTGTTATTAATAACAAAGTCACATGATGCTATAATAGGATACATTTGTGCATTTCTGATAGAGTAATGGAAAATAAAATTACATAAAATGTTTTGTACTTACTATTTACTTTATCTGAAATCAAATATTCATGCTCTAAGAGTAGCTAAGGAACCATCAGCACTGTGGTGATGGACAGACGGTGGTACAATTTCTCTGAAAATAAGCTTTCCAGGAACAATCAAATGTAATAATAGTAGCTATAACGAAGAAGATGGTTTTGTGTCTCTGATCGCATCCATGTTGGTCTCTCTGCCACTGCCTAAGCACCCTCAGAACCTCAACCACATGCCAAGCTCAAGCCAAACACGTTCGGAATCGCGATGGCGTTTGAAACATGCGAGGATGCCCTGACGCGTCGTAAACAAAACGTCGCGTCTGCTTCTTTTGTGAAGTCGGCGGTGCGCGTCCAACAAGGACCCATTCAGCCGCTTACCGGGATTTCCATAATTCAACACGCCGGCCAGTAAATCAAACCATTGTTACTGTATTTATGATATCACCTCGTATTCCAAGTGAGGAAAGAAGCCGATTGTCCTCAGCCCCATCACCGCTAGCCGAACCCTCGGTGTGTACGACATTGCTGAGAGTGTGGGCCCTCTGTATGACAGCTGCACATTTTCCATTAAGCATATGGGGGGGCTTGTAGGCAGAAAGAAGGACGTCATGCATGTTTCACTTTGTACCAAATGATGCTTTCCTGGTAATGTTGCATTATTAACGGCACGCCACGGTCATCCCGGCAGGAATGGACACACAGCGGAGGCTATTTTCCCAGTGCTCTGAATAATATTGAATAATTCAGTATGTGGGCAACTCGAGCTGCTGTGAGGACGTTCAGTTGTTTTTCGGTTATCTAAAAGGGCAAAGGTCCTGGTGGGGGCACATGGTCACATGAACGACACGGACTGGCGTTCACACGCCAAAATGGTTAGCGCTTACGTTCTCATTAAGTTACGTAGTCCCAGGTAGGGACAACGTGCGAATGCCGCTGTTAGTTGGTAAATATATTGCACAACAAATGACTTTGTTGCTTGCCAGATCCTTCTAGAATCTCGCATTTGAACCATTATTTTTCCACAATTCTCCTCTCCAGTCCCAACACCATGGCCTGAGAATCTAATGCCTTAAAATCTAGGCCACCTGGTACTCTAAGACATGCTCCAAACTCTGTATATTGTAGAAAACTAAGAGCAAATGCCTTTGAAATTTATTTCAGTCAATACTCTGATAAGTGGTGGTACACAGACCCCAATAAAGTCCATGTCCCATTTAAATGCACACATTATTATGGCCTCACCCGCTAATGAAACCACAGCAAAGCCACTGAACTTTTTGAAACACTAACAATCCTTCTGGTGTTTAAAGTCATGTCAGTTGTAATATTTGTGAATGCGCTTATTGTGCAGATTCGGCCTAAAGGAGCCTAATGCCTTTTGAGATGACAGAGGTGAAAATATTAAATAAAGAATGCTCTTGAGAATATTCACTAAATGACAATGAAACAGAAATCTTGCTCAGTTATGCAACCTGACAAACTGAAGGTAACTGGATTTACTTGCAAATGTGTGAGGATTTCATTGTCAACTCTTACGCTCTCCTTTTCATTGCTCCGTTATGCAACACCAGCTCCAAAGGCAACCTGTGTTTATACTCTGAGTCATAAGACACCAACATGGGTGCCTATAAACAAAGGTATTTTCTCTTTTTTACTAATTTCCACTGGGTTTTGCCCATATAAATGAATGGATGGTCCCCACAAGGATATCAATACAAACATGAGTGTGTGTGTCTTTGTGTGTGTCTGTGTGTGTACATATCAATAAAATTTAATCAAAATCTGCTTCCACAACAACATAATCATGTGACTTAAAGTGTAAATCTCAATTTGATCATGTGACCAGGCACACAAAGTGTAGAAAATATCATTTGTTAAAATTGTGCATGCTTACAGTGGTTATGTGACAGAACCTGCTTCATTGTGAATGTCACGATACATACTCTCAAAAGTTGTAGAGGTCAAAAACTTTATTCTCAATAAACTGACAAATCAAAACAGAAACGTCTTGAGGAAAATGTAAAAAAAAAACAAATTCTCTGCCTAAAATGCATGTAATACAATTTCGATCAGATATATAGGACACTGCCTGGTAACAAAATAAATTATCTTGCATAATGAATATGAATTCTGTGGTGAATTCCCCTCCAGCACTAATATAGTTCAGTCCATCCAATTAGCCATTAAATTCCACAACAGCATGAACTATTCAGTCAAGCCACCAGCGGAGACACCGGGACAGGTGTGAATGGCGAACAAGGAGATAAAGGGATGAAGAGATTCTTCATAGAACAACACAGGACAGAGCAAATAAGATTTAAATAAGACTTAAATTAAAAAGTTATATTCTCCAGTGTTATATACTCTGCTTGTATTTCTAACGTCAGCTTTCATTCTACTGATGGCAAACACTGTAGGCATTAACATCATTTGGGAACTTTATTAAATTAAAGGAAAAAAGAACGTTATAGCAAAACACGTTCTGTATTGGAGAATACCGACAAATCAATCTGTTTATAATAATTCAAAAGGAATTGGGAAAAGAACAAAACATAATGTCAATTTTTTTTAAGTATATTAAGCATGGACATATTGTTATTTTCAAAAGGATTTTTAGTATTTAGATGAAAAGTAATGTCATATCTTGTTCATCTTTAGTAATTCTTCTCGAAACCAGCTGCATTTGTTCATTGTGATTAACCATCACTAAACTGATCTCCGACGCGTGTGAAAGATTAATGATATCTATTAATAACAGTTAGTGCATAAAACAAATTAAGAGCAAGATATCCAGGATATCCAGCTTCAATTCACATTTAGGCCGGTAAAGTAGTTAATCAATGACCATCATGTTTCCTAAGAGAAGGAGATGCCAGGAATAAATTCAAGGATTCACCTAAAGAATGGAGTTTTATGGATCTTATAATAAATCCCAATCCACTGCTATGACAGATCACTGCTATAAAGTCAATCTTCCCGAAAAATGAGTTATTCGTGAGACTCACACTAAAGTGAAACTTAGCGAAAAAGGAACCTTGACATTTGACCACTGTTAAATTTTATTAAGCATTTAGCCATGAAAAAAATCAAGTTCCAAAAACAAGAATCTTTTTCTTATATTTTTTCTAAAATATGTCAGTTACAATAATTCCAAAACTGCTCTTCCAGTCAATTTTCGTACAAATACCCCCATTGTCATGAGCCATAAGTCCTGACAGAACATTTACAAAAAGCAGGAAAGATCAATATATGTGCAACAACCAACAACTGCTCTTCATCCTCATGGAACAAGGCTGAACGGCTGAGTCCCTCTCTTCTGTAAGCTCATTTGGAAAGTCTTCAATCTGACCAAATCCATGGTGGGGCTGAAACTAACATCATGAGAGACCTACAGCAGACCCTCAGGGCCGGAGCTGGACCGGACAATCCCTCAGTCTACCACCAGGGGGCGCCATAAAAGGTGGAACTTTAGGATGGTTCCAAGGGCCCCTGAGTGACAATCTGTAGTGTCCCCCCTGCCAACCTCAACAATTTGAAAGAAATGAATGCTTCAAGGGGTAAACCCAAAACTCAAGGCTTGCCCACACCAACGCCTGCTACAGTCGAACATTTTCCCTTCTTCTGACCTCCGATGGAAACACATTGTCCCCACATAATGACATTCAGGAGGCACTGCTCTGAGGACAGCTGTAATAGAATGCTGTCCTGCTATTGACTGCTCTATTCTGGCTGTTCCTTCCATAGGGGAGAAGAATCTAAACTTGCCATGGCAAACCAACCACACTATATAATTTCTCTTGGGAGACAGCTGGCTTTTTCATTGCAATAAAGCATGTTTCTCACTATTAATATTTTTTTTTTCAAGAAAAATGAAGAGCACAATGAAGAGTTGTGGAGAAGGAATAAATAGGTTGAATATCATAAGACATGTTAAGGCTATGTAAGTAAAATGACGTGATGATACCCCTATGATCTGTTCAGTGAACATACGCAAGACTTCACATAATCTCTCGTTTCTCATAGTTGGCTGATTCTGGCAGTGATTGTAGCTGTTTGTCACTTCTTTATAAAAGGGCAGCGAAATAGATTTGTGGTTTGTATTCTCTATGACCTTCATCTGAAGATCTAGCACCAATCTCGGGGTACCCTATGACTTAAAGCCGCCCCAACCCATAGATGCAAAATTACACAATGGATTATGAATAAAGGCATCACCGATCAGCACCATCAGAAATGTGTGTCAGATCTAAGCACCACGCTGCCAATTTATTTCCGCATAAACTGATTAGCCCCCCCCAGAACAGATACTTCAAGAAACTTATCGTCTGATAAAGTCAAAGCAGGTCATTTGAGGCATAAAGGCTTGAGGTCAAATAAAAATAAATAAAATTGGAAATTTCATTAGAAAACAAATAAAAGAAGCACAATCTATATTCACTCGTTCATCCGACTGAATGGATGCAATTAAGTATTTAAGTTGAACTGATAAAGGATCTTTTTAAAGTGAGCTGAATTTTCAGTGTAAGCATGGACCAATTTCTTACATGGCTCAGGAAGAAAGCACTATGCTGCCACAGAAACTCTCCTTCAATTGCTGTGCATTCATCAGACCAAGGATCTCGTATGGTTACCTGGTAACCTCAAACAAGTTGCCTAGGGGAAATTCAACCCATAAACGCTTGTTCGTCAGCAACAGTGACGCGCAATCTGTCTGATTTTATCAAGCTATCGAGCTAATATGGTATTTGCATCAAACAGCAGGTTGCCCTGCCTTCCTATTAAAGTCACCGCTGCTGTTCACTAAAACATGCAATGACCGGGTGGTTTGTATTCACCCTAAAGGAACGACACATTTTTCTAAGTTTGTTCCCATTAATCCTTGCCCGCTTCCGAAATGCACGACCCATATTAACCTACGTCTGGTGAGTAACACTAAACGTACTGTGAAGCGAAATTCTCCAGCAGCTCCTGTTCCACCTGAACCTCCGCTTGTCGAAGGCCACCTGAACGCTTTCAGCTTTCAAACATGAGAAGCCCTACTGCACTTGAACACGTAGGGGGGGTCCCCAGCATGGCTGGTGAGTGACGCGACGCTTACGCCAAGAAGCCGGACTCTCTGGTAGCCCCTTTGCCAACAACGCCGCTGCTCGTCAAAAACCACCTGAATGTTTTCAACCCTCGAATGCATGGAGCTCTACTGCACATGAATGTGTCACCATGGCAACTAATTGAAATAAATGTTTTTGTATCTGCCCTCTCCCTGTAGCCCTGCTCAGCGCCAGACCTATTTAAGGAACCGCTCAACAGATTTTGACCATTCCTATCTCAGTACAAGTCGGGACGCATTACTACAGTGGACCAAAAGCACAATTAAGATGACACCGGAGCAAAAATCATCGCTGCGAGACATGACATGGACCCAGCGACAGCCCCTACTTGCGCTGGGAGTTGCATAACACCACATACTAGACACACTGTTTTTCACCCTCCTTCATAAATTAAAAAGGCCCACTTCCCACTCTTGTAAATATTTACTTTTTAAAACCAGAACGTTAAGCACAGCAAAAAAAGTCAAAGAAGACTAGTAGGCAAAGGATATATCACTGAGACAGGTTCCAGAATATTCCATTTACAGAGAATCCAGCTTGTCATCCATTTTCAAAATACATTTTCATGATGGCTAGAGCTCTGGACCGCTATATAAAACCATATATAACCATATATATTATCGGCATGTATGCCGATTTAACAGACAGAGCAGACTAACCAAGTGTGTAGATGGAATGTATCATGGCTGACAGGAGAACAGATGTCATTCACTTTCCAAAGATGAAGGTGACAGGAGGCAAAAACAAGCCATTGAGTGAAGGGACAGAATTGCTCTGTCAACCACAATGGAAGAAACATCAAGTCTACAAAGCCTCAATTCGAAACAAACCTCGATGGAAAGAAAAATGCCCCATTAACTACTGTGCTAATGCTGAATGTGATAATCATATCCCATTCTGTCCAATTTAAAACTGTATCGGTCACACACATAGCTATTTGTGTATTACAATGGAAAGGCTGAAATAAGCTCTCAGAGTTTGACATTGAAACAGAGTTTTCTGATCATTACAGTTATTTATCATCGACTTGCAGAGGGGGGCAATCGATAGAAACCTGAGACATTCTCCGTTTTAATCCACATACTGCACCAAGGGGGGGGGGGATTTTTTTCTTACATTTGGCAAATCATAACCATTTGAGGAATGAAGGAATAAAGGAAGTATGTCAAAAGGATAAAAAAACCCAGGATTTGAAGGCTGGAATGATGTTCTATATGCGGTAAAAAATGAACAACTTTGAAAATGGCTACCGTAGCTAAGTGGCAAGCTAACAACAATGGTTCCCCCAATAAAATACACATTAGCAATAGGACATAGTAAAATGAAACAGCTGAAAACTGACTGGCCCTTGGAGTACTCCCTCCCCTGTCACTCACAGATTCAAAACACGTGATTGGCTAATGAAAACACTGGCACCGTCATATAAATTATGGCCTCTCGTCTTATCCTGCCTCATAGCCGAAGCTTGGGATTTAAATTAGGTGCCTGGAGTTTTCCCCAGGCTTGTCTGCATTTCTGTAGGTCAATCTACTTCCCTTGATTAGTACAAAAACACTCGAGCTGTAATTAATGCAGAAACATCCATTTCCCATTCCAATTTTTGCCTTTGTCTAACAAGCTATAAAAAACTTAATCACTGTTTTCTATCAATATGCCCTATATCACCTTTTGGATGACAGCATACAATTAGAAAAGCAACATTTATAAAAAAAACAAGTCCGTTCAACTCTAAGGTACCTAAATGTACCAAAGGCAAAACCTAGCCAATGACAGCACTGTTCCAGACCAAAGTGTAATTGCTGCAAGGCTCAGGATGATAAGACCACTTTGATCTTGAGATTCCGAGTGTGCTGGTAAGTGCATAAATAATTGCAGGGCTTACTCTGCAATGAACGGCACCTTGCAGTAAATGACACAGTACAGATGGGTAATACAGCACCGAAGTGCTAGCAAACTAGGGACGTAAGGACTTGTGACACAGTAATGAGCTACCTATTCTGGAAATGGAGGCTTCCATAAGGAGTCATAAGTGCATCAAAAAAGATATTAAATTCACATGCACATATGCTATTTTCTGCTTCTAACGTGTTTTGTTTGTTTGTTTTCACATATACTGTGGTTTCCCAAAAAATGACCTATATAGTGCCACCGAAGACATTTTGGTTCCATTTTTATGTCAACATTATAAATACAGTTTGCAAATTAGTAGAATTTTCTAGATTTCAGTACCTTTTCGGTGTGATTGTCCAAAATCTATCAATCTTGATTTTTTTAATCACACCATTCTACTTTCTAATCCTCAATTTCCCAAGAATCCTTGGTGCAATAAGAAACACCAACATTTCTGAAAAGGAAGGTATAAGACAAATATTACATACCAAAGAAGTTCACAAATATCAGACAAGGTTGTCCTGTACCACCTGGGGTCCCACTGCTATGTACCAAGTTGACACTGTTAGTGCTGTTCATAATATTTTGCGTTCTTCATTTGTGGTGAATAAAGTAATTGACGCGGGACTTCTTTAATAATTTCCAAAGTATTTAGTATGTAAACATACCACAGTACAAAACTTCAAAGTTATTTCACTATTTGCCAATATTTTATA
>JAODUD010000041.1:9817531-9829391 GCA_026784285.1 Stomatorhinus walkeri | reverse complement strand
GAGGTTCAGTAGTTCAGCATAACTTAGCACAGGTCCCGTCCACACACGGGCACACAGATGCCATTCCATCCAGAGTCCATGTGTCCTCCTGGCACAATTTCATGGGAGCCGTGAGATCTTTGCAGGCGTGGTTTAGCAGATTCCTGCCACTCGCGCACACACACACCACACACCACACACCACACACACACACGCACACACACACACACACACACCGCCAAGAAGAGGCGAAGCAGCCAATTAGCAGGGAACTTCTGAAAGGCCGGCAGGTTGGCAAAGACGGAGAAAACCCTGCCAGTTCACAGAGCCTTCTGCTATTCCCGAATACAACAAAAATCTCAAAACAACATACTAAATTCATAACATGCGGCGTGTTCCTTTTTTTTCCTCAAGCATCCTATTCATCACTGTCATTTCAACACCACAACGTGGATCTGAAGTATTTATATAAAACACAGCAACAAGGCACCATTGTATTACCTAATGGTGGATACACATTACAGCCAATGATACGAAACGTTCTCGTTCCAGTTAACGACCATGTCATGTGACTGAGTTTTGTTCTTTTTTCTCCCTGCAGGTTTTTTTTTTATCATCTACACACTCCCCCCCCTCCCCCCACCCCCCACCAAAGGAGTTTCTGCCTGACGGCCCTAAGAGATGTGAAAGTATGCTTTTCCCTCGCTCCCATGCTGAAATCTGCTTTTTCTCACCAAACGATAGAAAGCGCCTTCTATACTTAAACGCCAGACCTTGGATTCCAGGAGGCTGGAATATTTATAGACAAGTAAACACATGCGAAGAGAAATCTTATAGGGAGAATTTCACAGCTCAATGACTGTGGAACAGCACAGATTCTATCAAGACGACTAACGGCTATTTAACTTGATTTAACTGATATTCTGATTATTTTCCCCACTGGAGCTTAATTTATCACAAGTCATTCAGAAGGGAGAAACTCATCCTCCTGTCTCATTTCTAAAAATCAGAGCTAAACATCCCAATGCTCCGAAAACATTTAGAGCTCAGGCTAATAGAGTTTAATAAACCCTGAATGCACGAACAAACTCTCTCAGGCTTCATTTAGCTCCAGGGGCCATTTTGCCGCACATTGATGACTATTGATATTTCCATCACTGAGTGCATCAGTTCATTTCTGGCCTCCCAATCGACAGACTGGAATAAAAACTCAGAAGGCAACCGAAAGGCACTGGAGGTAAGAGATCGGTGGCGGCTCTGCAAACATGGACGTGACGAGTCCGACCGCACGCGAGGCCTACATAGAAGCATCGGTGGGTATTTGTATGCATGGCAATAGAGCTCTTCAAAAACACTAATGTGACAAAGTCAGCATCCTCCCTAATTGCTTGAATCTTATGGAGACCTTATCTGCGGCCAAGTTGGGCAATGGACTCTTCAATGCTGCAGTAAAACGTCATTAATGCCAACTATGATTATGTACTGCGTACCAGCAGAAAAGGCACACCATGACGCACATATGTGTATTGCATACTAATGGAAAGAAAAGAATAGAATAGAATAGAATAGAACATTGTTGCTGTCATTGTATATCTTCAGTGGAACTCTGTGTGCTTACAATCAATGTTGCATCATAGATGATAAATACAATTAAAAAACAACTGAATAAAATAAAAAATAAATGTATAGAATATAGTACAGCAAGGCTCATTCCACGCCGAGTCCTACAACTGCATCTTAATGAGACCATACATCAGTAACATTACGTCACAGCGTTCCTCAGACTCCTTTTCGGGCATTCCGCGTGTTTTACAGTGTTGCTTGAGATCTAGGACCCAACAGGCAAGCCCACCACAGGAAGTTGCATCAATTACAGTCGAGTAAACAATATCAGTCGGCAGAGCTGCCACCTTGACTCATGAGTTTTGGCGGATTGATGTGCCACTCTTCCGTCAGCAGGCCGTCTCGCGACGGAATGACTCATTTGGTTATGCAAATAGTATCTCTTCCGTTCGCTAACGAGAAACAGCAGAGGAACCGGTCCTTGTGTTTTCTTGACCACTGCTGTCGCCTGCCTTTTGGTCATCAGTGGCTGTTCAGCCGTCGGGTGGGGGGATGGGGGGGGGGGGGGTATACTGCCCAGGTGCAGGCAGAACCTGCCTCTTTCATTTTGATTAGCAATGCCGTTGCACATGCGGATGTGCAAGGAAATGACCAGGCTTGCCGTTCCAGCCGGAAGAGAAGGGGCCCGGTGCCTTAATTCCTACATTCCAATTACGGCCGACAGTCAACATAATATCAGATGTAATAAAGTGCGATTTCGGAGCCACCAGCCATCCTGCAATAAAGGAAAGTACATGAGAAGTGATATATCACAAACATTATGGATGCAATCTCAACAGAGACCGGGGGTGGTGTTGATTAGGTGGGGGCGTTAGCAAGGCACGACTGCTCTCTCGCAAGCTCGCTCTCTCTCTCTCTCTCTCTCTCTCGCTCGCTCGTTCCTACTCGCTGAGGCTTCCAGCCTTTGTCCTACATTGCTATGTAAACAAGTTGGTCGAGGCACAGCAGGCCCTCAGTTTGTCTTTCCACCGGCGCTCTGTCACGGTTCCCGGAGCGGGCAGCGCGGCAGGGAGCCTAGCGGCACGCCGTGCACGTATCGTCGGACGGCACGACCCAGAAGAGCGCGGCGCGCGGGCCTGTGGCATCCTGCGAGAGCACATCCCGTCTCTAGGGGCCCTGACAGGCAGGCTCACTGTAGTTTCGGGGTCAACGGAGTGCCTACGCACACATGGGAAGGGAGCGAGGTGATTTTAACTGTGCCAGAGTGAATGCTTACACAGTTTTGGAAGAAGCCGGATGACAGAGATCCAATTCTCTGGGTTTGAGTGTGACAGAAACAGGAACACAAACGGTAACTCAATAACTCCAAGGAGCTGCGACCACGTGAGACACTAAAGATGGCTTCCTGAACATTAAAACCAAGGTCCCAGCTCCTGAAGATATTTGCGGGAAAAACCTAAATCCTTTATAGAATTATAACATATGCACTTTATACAATTCATTTATCTACAATTCATTATTCCTTTTCTCAAATTTACGTAATACACCATCACCCAGAACAATGCTCCGAAAAGATTAATAATGAATAACCATCTTCCATTTTAAGCTCAGAAGCTTTTGCAGTAATGAGGCACTTTATAAATTCCCATCCTTGTATAGTTTGGGACCACATACTAATATGGATGTATACATACAGATAAGGATGTGTTTATTCATTATGTTGCTATGCAACCAAATCCCAGTTAGAGCTACGTTCCGCACTGTAGTTAAGACAGTTCCAGGGATGTTGTGAATAAGTTTAGCACAAGCACCGTAAAATACAACATCTTGCGACTAACTGAGAGGGAAAGGACCCAGGATCGAAAGCTAAGAAAATGGCTGTGAGCTGTATTTTAAGGAGATACCTCTAGGTCAATGTTCTAATATATTCCAGATGCAAGACAAATCAGTGAGACGTATACAGTTTTGGGGGGTCTAATTTTATCACACTGCAAAGATAAATAATAAAAAACAGAAATAAAAACAAAACAGCAGGTACTTAGGTGATTGCTATAGTTGTAGAGGGAAATAAACGCGCTTCACTAACCTGGATTTTGGAAAAAAGAGAAACTGAAAACTACGGTACATCCAAATGTGCCATTCAGAAAAGCCTTAATTCAGTCTGTCTAATGTTCACATCTCACTCCACTTTATTTGAATGAAAACCACATATTAACACATATGCTTAAATTGCAGTGCAATATACCAAATTCTTCCCAAGCCGTTTCAGGTGTCACACGACAGCCCCTGTGTGAGACAGATTATTCATTCGAGCGTGTCCTCAACCCATATGTGTCAATATTGAAGCAATGCTGTTATTAATTGCCTGCTGCAATATTGATTCACCCCGTGTGCTGATTTTATGACAATTTAAACAAGAACTCCTGTGCTCTCACCCTAAACCAGTATTACTGATTCAGTACACTGAAATCATGAGCTAAGAGGCACGTTGCTACTAAAATAAAGTACACAAAACAAAATGTAAAGATAAAACTCAAATAAAAACGCGAGTAAATGAGGCAAACAAAGTGTTTTGAATCCCTTCTATTAGGAGACGGTCCCTGCCACTCGAAATTAATGCTGCATTTGGCGTCACATATAAAACATGACAGACAAGCCCAGATTCCTGTGATGTTTCCCCGATACGGCTAGCAGGAGGGGGGGGGGGGCGTTTGTCAGGGCTCGTTTGACAAGGTTTAGGAGGAACGATGGCCGCAGCGAAACGGCTGCCACGTCAGACGACATCCTGAGAGGCGGGCTGGTGACTTCGAGTGCCGTCTGTCAGGGGACATCGCAGGTAGCTGTACCGCGGTTTCGACTGTGTGACATCCAGCAGCTGGACCACAAACACGCAACATTCCATAACACTGCAATAAATGATAAAAGCTACGGCGCTGCCACCCTTCGTTAGACATTTATTTCACATTTATATTATTTAGCAGAAGCTTTTGTCCACTTGGTAGCTAAGCTGAGTTTCCGATGAATGCGCGGAAGCAGCATCTACGCTTTCAGGCACAGACACTTCTTGTTGAACCTCTTTGGATAATTTGTGGCTCACATCCCTATTAAGACATTACTCTCACGGTCACCTCTACCTTTGACTTTCCAAAATTACATCCAGAAAGCTCTCATTCCTCCACACAACAAGGCCTCCCTAGAACTAATGCAGGTTAATAAGACATCGAATGGCGGCCAGCGTCAGCACGGTCTTTACGTTTAATGACTGCGTAGCTGCACAGTTTTCTGAAGACATCCCCTCGGTACATAATCATCACTGAAGCCTCATGCTATTGATGAAGATGAAATCATTACCTCAGAGTGTGCTGGTCTTTTTCATATTTAATTGGACGTGAGCAGTTTTATATTGAATAGCATATAGATCCTTATATGAAGGTATTTCAGTCTATTTATTGTTTTACAGGAATATATTTCCTGGGCAAGAAATGGCAAGGACTCATCAGGTCCCTGTTCAAAATAGGCCAGCCACCCACACTGCTTTTAATGGATTCTTATGTAATTGCTTGTTTTAACAGCTCATGAGTTTCCCCATTAATTATAGATAATCGACAATCTATCTGTAATAAACGTCATCATCTGACTATGAATGCTTAAGGCTCCAAGTAAAAAAAGCTTGGTGGAAAATGTTTCTTGTAAAAGACAAACCTAAACAACTGCCTGAGATCCTCCCTTGCCTACCCAGGATATGTTCTGCCAGTTAGGGTTGGCCAGATAGCAGCAGGCCGCATAAGTTATTCGCAATTCATCACCTAAAGACTTTGCGCTACCTTTTTGCACAAGGAATCCCAACTGCAGTTCCCTACATTTTTTTAAAAATTCTCCAGAAATGCACACAAATAAATATGAATATAATTGTGCGAACTGTTGGCTCGGATAAGAGACTCATGTACCCGCACATTAATTAGCACAGCTACACATTTTAGCTTCTGTTAGCTACTACAAGTATTGCTCCTTTGCCTCCGTGAATGATTGTTCCAGGTACAGGAGCTGGATTTCCTTTGGAGGCGGGAATGCTATGCCCAAGGCCCAGCAGAAGGAATCAGAGCCAAAAAGAAATCCGTCTCTCTAGTGAAATGCCTCAGTAAGATTCAATTGTCCTTCCATTACAGATCAAACGATCTCCTTACTTACCCCCATAGGCTCTCCGCAAACCCCATCATTCTAAAGTCCCCCATTCGACTGCTTTGGTGAGTATGCTAAGATAAGACCGTGTGTCTTACTTTGAATGGAATCGGCTGGCAGGCCTAGGAATCTCAACGTAAGCCAAGCGAGGTCGATGCAAGCCTAGCAGGAGAGCCAGGAAAATCTCAGACAATGAGGTGTCAACATTACTGTATTCTTTAGGTGTGTTTAATTTGTGTGTGCAAGTGTGTGATTATTTTCTTTCTTTGGTCAAGTGAGAACCATTCAGTGTTTATATAAAAAACGGGAAGCTCGCTCTTTTGATGATCATCAAACACCCGCTGATGATTAATGTTTTGCTACAAGTAATGCGGAGCTGAAGGGTGCCGGTTCCCTGACAGTCCTGCAGACCTCAGCGTTTAACCAGCGGTTGCCCATTGAGCAACCAGCCCTTGCTGTGAAAATCAGAGCCACATCATTCGAACACATTCCGCTCCATTACCTGAGCCAGGGTCACGGGTCACAGCCCCCCGCCCAAATGCAGTTTAGAGGACATTCTCATTTAGCCCCAGTGTTCCTCCTGTCAGAATACGCCTTTGAATTGTGACATTCAATTCAACTGTGAAAGAGTCTCACAATCTAATCAAGCGAGTGGAAATTTCCTGCGTTGCATTGTTAGTTTCACTGTTCATACTAAAACAGCATATGATCTAGTGTTGAATATAATGCTGCTTGTAAAGAAAATGAAAATTGCTCAACATTGTTTACCACAAATTTACTGTATAATACAATGGATGTTTTAACAGTTAATCGAGGTCTGTAAAGGATAATTGTTATACCTGGAGATAACGTCCAAAAGATTCCGAATGCTCTTCGCGGTACAGATACGTCCAACTCTATTCTCCACTGGAGTTTATTGTCTTTCAGAGACAAAGTGTACCTCAAGCTCAGGCATGGTTGACATTGACCGCTACTGAATCCAACCAAGAATGCCACACATTTCCAAAATCCTTCTAAGGCTAAACACATTCCTGTTTGAGCTGCGTAAATCATGTAAGTCAAGTGGGCTTTACCATCATGCCATCCATAGACAGGTATATAGTGACGTGACATAAATTTCTCTCTAGATCAGGGTTCGAGACATAACAGCAAGTGACAAGGGGAGGGTCTTTCCACAACAGTGTAAAGTGTAAAAATCACAGGAGAATGCAAAACACGAGAATTGGCTTGAGCCAAACGCACCTTCCAACAGGAACACAGATACACATATACACCCAACACAAAACCTCACAGAAATCCCGACTCATTCTGGACTGGCCCTGGTCACTTATTTTTATTTATCTGTTCATTATTAGTTTAAGCCACTATATTTGTTCCACCCCATTACTTCTTTTTGTATATTCACATTGCACAGTATATATAAACAGCGGCAGATAGTTCAGAATCCGAAAGTTAAAAAATCCAGACCAGGATTTTGTTTCAACCAACCAATAGAGTACTCTGTGACTGTGATTCTTTATGCTCAACACGTTGATTGAAACAAAATCCTGGCCTGGATTTTTACTTTTCGGACCTAACTATCCAACTCTGTATATACATCCTTGTGTCCAGACACCCTATATTTGCAATGTCCTGTGTTTTGTTATATACATATACTATGAAAAGCCCTCCCCTGTCTCTGCTGTTGTATGTTGCACCCTGGTTCAGTTGTAAGGCTATTTCACATTGCAACAATAAAGCCCACTTGACTAGACTTGACTTCATAACTTCAAACTAGCAATTTGGCCAACTGTACTTCACAGTGAATCACACACTCAGGAAACAGATAAGCTTCTCTGTTTGCAGTAGCTGCTGCACAGGCCACAACTCTGTGCCTGTCTTCATCTCCCGGTGATCACGGGGAAAGGGTTCCCTTTCACAAGCCCCCATAATGCCATGACATTTAAATTGCTCATTTTCAGATGGAAAAATGAGTCAGAAGACGTTTTGCAGCATATTCTGAAAACACACATTATGCCTCAACAGAGGAACACAAGTGTCTCCTTACGCATGCAAAATACACAACCCAAAACATAGCAAATGACACATCTCATCCCTAAGTTTGTTTTAAAGCTCTTGTTTGGCACGCCCGTATTTTCAAATATCTATATAAATAATTAATCTTAGAAATTTACAGCTATTGCATTAACTGATCATATTTAAATGCTTTGGACTGCAACGTGCTTTCCTCAATCAGAGCTTTAGCAACGAGCTTGACTGAGCTGCGCTTCTGCTTTAGCACATATGCTAGCACCACTTTGCAGAGAGATAATGTCTTCATTTTCCCCAGGAGTAAAATGCATCCGTAATAACAGTAACACCTACATGTGGCGTTATAATACCGATGTTGAGGTTCAGCCAGACGTACCTTCCATAACGTACACCAACGACCCCACATCACCTTCCTTGATGATACAGCTGTCTTTGCCATATTCAACCGGATACATGCAATCCACGATTTCCTGGATTTGGGAAAGCTCAAGGTTCTTCATGAAGTCATTGTCCAGAATAGCTTCCTTGATTAAGTCCTTAGACCTGTAAAATGAGTAATAAAAAGGTAATTTAGAGCATAATGTGGTGTATTCCTTTAATCATTACATGTTGTATATTCTCCTTAATATGTCACTATTCAACTACGAATTTTCTCACTTACTAATGGAAAGAGCAGTATAGCCTATTTACATTTACACTTCTCATCTACTTCTATTTAGCCGATGCTTTTGTCCAAAGCATCATACAAACAGCACATTACACACATATATGCTTTCCAGGAGTTGACTTGACGTAATAGCACCAAGGCTGAGCTTACAATGCATGCACAGCTACAAGTGTAAGCAGTACTGCAGCAGGAGCTACACAACATCTTCCAAACGAAGCAAGAACTTAATACGACGATTCAAGTGCAACAGGAAGGACATTCAGGGAACACAGAAAAACAATCAGACTAATAGAGCAATTCCAGAAACAGTTGGATCTTGAAGTGCTTCTATAAATTTCTGTTTCTATATATTCTATATCTATATATTCTATATCTATGTATTCTATATCTTTTTAGTTGGTCCTGTCTTTCTATTCACGCTCCTTTATTGGCTTATTCTGTTCAAGTCCACCATTCTTCCAACCACATATAGTTGTTCTCAGTTTGAAAAAACATTGTTAAAATTGGCACATAAAGCATATGACTCAGTATATGGATGAGTATGAGTTCCCCAAAAACCCAAACTAAACTTTTGAATCATTGTTTATCTTGTCGATTAAATACAATGATAACTGCTCATTTTCATGAAGGGTTCAAGTTATTCTTATGCTGTAAATATATGTGTCACATACAAGCATATTCAGTAATACTTGGGTAACTGCAGGAGAGTCACACAAACTGAACAATGGTGCCTTATCATCAGAACAATATCACATGACAGCTTTTAATAAAATTTACATGGAAGGAAATCTACAAAACAGACTGAAACCTGCAATACGTGAGAGTTTACGGAGAAAAAATAAATGACTGTTGTTTCTCTGCATTTTCTGTACATTTTATCTTTGCAGATGCCATTTGCGATTTGGAGGGGGCCAGATCAAGTAAGCCGCTTTCACAGGAAAGCCCATTGCCCGGCTATCGGTGAGGCTTCACTGGTACATAAACGAGCAGAGGTTTAGCCAGCCAACATGAAGCTCTACTTGACTTTTCGCAATTATTGGGTTCCATCTATAATATAAAAGGATGCACTTGAGCCATTTGAGAAATGGCTATATTCCAACATAAAAAAAGATGCTTCCTTAGCGACACAGTGGCTTAAAGTGGAACATCTGCAGTTCTGAAACCCAGTGGTAATGCAGGGGATATTGAAGCCCATCAGAGATTAGAGAACAGCCCGATTATAGCGACAGAGCATTAACTCTGCCCCACAGGCTGATGAAGACACGTGAATGATGACACTGAATGAGGCTGTCTGATTTTCGCCAAGAAAACGCAAACTCGTGTTGTGAACGGAGGGGAAGCTGCAGTATTTCTGAACTTATTTATCCCCAGGACTCCAGTGTTTAATCCTTACAACCAAACTGCGGCATAGTTTTCTTCAACAATTGCTTAAATAGATAAGTGCTTAAATACAGTGGGTACATGTATACCATTGAGGGAGGAAAAAGTGATTTTAAGTAGGGGATTTAAGGGTTAATTTAAGGGTAAGTTATTCCGAAGGAATCCTGACAATATAAGTTGAACATGAACTAAAATGGGGGTGGCATGGTGGTGCAGTGGTTAGCACTGTTGCTTCCCACCTCTGGGACCTGGGTTCGAGTCTCTACCTGGGTTACATGTGTGTGGAGTTTGCGTGTTCTCCCTGCGCCATTGTGGGGTTTCCCCCCACAGTACAAAGACATGCTGAGGCTGATTATAGTTACTAAATTGCCCGTAGGTGTGCCTGTGTGAGTGAATGGTGTGTGGGGGTGCCCCGTAATGGGCTGGCCACCTGTCCAGGGTTGTTCTCTACCTCATGGCCATTGCTTCCAGGTAGGCTCTGGACCCCCCGCGACCCAGTAGGATAAGCGGGTATAGATAATGGATGGGTGGATATTAATAACACACTAGCGCACCCACACACACACATATGTTTGTAGAAGCAGTCTGCATGCCTAGGTGCTTGATTTTATACACCTGTGGCTATGGAAGTGACTGGAACACCTGAATTCAGTGATTTGGATAGGTGTCCCAATACTTTTGGCAATATAGTATGTGTGTATATATATGTGTGTGTGCGTGTGTGTGTGTGTATTTATGTATGCATGTGTGAATGTGTGTATATATATATTCTTCCTTATCTGGTCTGAATATGACAGACCAGAAGTTCAACGCTATTGATAAAAAGTTTGGTGAAACTGAAACTTTTAAAATTAATTTCTTTTTTTAAACTGACCTAGTTTATATATTTCACGACAGATTACTTTAGGAGGAGACCAGTTGACCAAAAAAAAGTCTATTAGCAAGTCCTGCAGTCTATCTCCTGACACATCCCTCAGCTCTGGGTTGCCTCACAGCATCCGCGTAAGTAAACGCAGAAAAGTGGCAGCCGCCGCGGTCTCGCGGGAATTCCGCATGTTCGCCCACGTCGCCCTCGGAGACGAGCGAGGCGCGCATCCGCTCTTAACGCGCTTACGTCGCTATACGGCTTCGCCATTGTCCGAGCTTATCTTCGCTACCGCTCGTGTGCGACCGCACAGATGCCTCTTGAAACACGTGACGCATTGCTGGAGGTTGGATCGAATTAAATATGAATAAAAAAAAATGTTTATTAAAAGACCAAGGAGAACTAACACACTTATAAAAGAAAAAAGGTTGACAGTCACAGCTGGGAGCTGGGAGACACTCCAACTTTCTGATTCTAAAATCATTTAAATTTTTATATATCGTACAGTCAGCACAATAACTAAAAATAGCATCTAAAACCATCTGATAAACCTTGTTTCCTAACAATGATAAAAACGTGAATTGTTTTCTGTATAGACTATGTGGTAGATATTGTTCAAAATTCTTAACTGAACAAAAAAAAAGGCTACTAAAACGAACCTTTCCAAAGACAACCAAAATTATTTGTTTTTCGTCAAGCAACATCCACCAGCAGATGCGCATAAATCAAAAAATCATTTTGGGACAGTTACCATGGAGACAGCCAAAGTTATCACATGTAAGCTATAGATACATGATTAAGCATGATTTTCTCAGCAAGTAGATGATTTTTTCCCTAAGATAAACACATCGTAATTGATAGTGTATAGGTTTTACCATTAGCGTAGTAATTTCCCTAGCAGCTAATGCAGATCTCTGTGATCATGTGGCTTTTGGGCAGAACTGGGAGACAAATGATGCTGGAGATGATGTTACAATACTGTGGGCCATAATTTATTTTGTAAACAGGCAAGCAATTAAATTATTCTGTAAGTAGTTTTCTAGAAGACTTTTTCTACACGTAGTCATTCTTTGTTCACAACCTTGAAAAATAATAATAGTAATAATAATAATAATAAGTCTTTTATTTGCCATTTGCACAAGAACATTGGAGTTGTTCTCTTTGCCTGTCCCATCTGGGGGGGGGGGGGGTCACGT
>JAODUD010000041.1:9798602-9809278 GCA_026784285.1 Stomatorhinus walkeri | reverse complement strand
TGTTTGTGTGTGTGAGAGTAGATATATGTATATGTGTGTGTGCATCTTTTATATATGTACATATATGTACATGGCTAACATATATATGTACATCTTTTCAGTTTTTCATCTAAGTGAGTCTTTCACATGAACAATTATTAATAATTTATAATTTGATTTTTTTAGGGAAATGGTAGATTACTAAAGTGTAATTACAAAATCCATTAAATGATACAAAATTACTTCAAAATTCATTCATTCATTCATTCATTATTTTCTCTTGCCCTTTCATCTTGCCTTCATCTAGGAGAAAAGCATGAATGAAAAGTACTAAAATTACATAAATATTTTCCCTTAATACATGCCGTTTTTATATTTTCTTAAATGAATAATTGCCTAATGGTTCAATCACTTTTTGGTATAAACCAATAAGAACGTCAACAGTAAAAAAAAATGGAAGATCATAAGCGCCCTCTTGTGGTCAATAATATATGCCCTGTACTGTATTAAACCCCATAATTTTGTGGTAGTTCAAAAGTTTGGGGGGGAAAATGACAATGAACGAATTCAAGCAAAAATCATGGTTGTTGTGCTACTCAAAAACAGTACATTTAATCAGAAAAATATATATATCTCATAACCACCAAACAACAAGGTAATACAGAAGACTATGTGCAACACAAACCAATGACAACTGAACCTAAGAATTCTTTCATAAAGTGCAATTGATTTTCATTCCGTTTCAGACCTTCAGCTCAGTTCAGTTAAAGGACGTCTGATGAGATGGTGTCAATACAGCAGAGAGTCACCAGCAATCCAGATCAAAGTGAACATTTGGACCGCAGATAGGATGCTAATTGAAGACCTGATCCCTCACTGGGTCTCGGTTCCGTATAACAGGAAGGGACATCGCTGGCCTTTTATCCGCCTGATCAAGATCATGCACTTTCCATTCTGAAGTGCGCTTGAAGAAGCTTGCCAATTATGAGAAACAGGACAGCACAGCACATTGTCTACCCTAACCCCTTCAGTTTGTCTTTCAGTCGGGCCTGGACAGAGCCAAGTCCCCTTTGTTTAATCCGTCTGTCATCTCCAGTGGCACTGCAACAATCGCCTTTAAGTTTATTTCCACCTTTTTTTTCTCTAAACCACAGAAAAAAATATTCTGAAAAAGTACCTTTCTTCAGACCACTTTCATGCTGGGAGCTTGAAGGAAGAAATGATTTCATATAACATAATTTTGTCGTTTGTTTAACAACAGTTTTCTATTGAACCTGCCTGAAAACTTCTATTTCATTCTGATATTGTGTGTGTGTGTGTGTGTGTACAGCAGTACGTTTACCACACTGTTGGACTCTCAAAGGAAATGACTTCTTAAAATACTACAAAATTACATTTGTATCTACATAACAAAAATCACGGATAACTACTCATCTGGAAAGTACTTCGGAGAAAAGATTATTAAAGCACTTTTTCATGAATGTGCTAAACCCAGACCAGCCTTCTGACTTTCACCATAAACAACGCCATAACCATCATTTCGGTTTGACTTTCCAACCCTAGGCCATATGGAGCAGGAGGTTCCTACCAGTGCCTCAGGAAACAATTTGATAAACTTTCTATAATCGGGTTTATTTCATTGCCTCCTGACACAAGGTGATGAAGAAACATTGTTTTTTTTAGCTTTGTCAAAAGGAAGGTAATGAATAAGACAATGTTTTTGTGGAAGACAAGTTTTGGACTAATCTTTTGTTTTCTGGACAAAATTGAGTTTTACAAATAATTGAATTACGTCTGTTTAAATTAGCAGAAATTTGTGATGTGATTTGTATGACGTGTAATTGTTGGCATGAGATTACTGTATAAAATAAAGATAATATAAAGTAATATTATTACGATGTACAAAAATGAAAACACAGTTACACATTATTATATAACATAGGTATTACACGCCTCACCTCATCATTATTTGTTTCTGTGTAAATCTACTCCTGAAATGAATGCTGCTAACATTCACTGAAAAACTATGCTAGAGAGCAAGGTGAAGGAATATTTTCAAGATCTGCATCACTTTAAAAACATCTTTCACCAAAAAAAGCCATCATCGTTGCGGATAATATTTCCCGTAATATTGCATAAATTAATGGCATAATCTTTATCTGTACTTGCAGACCTATGTATTTAATTATAAATAACCAACATAAAAATATAATTTCACGAATATCCTGTCAGAATGAAAGTTTACCTTTCCACATGTGTAATAGACGACTCAAATACTTCGTATATTAATGTGTCTGAAATAAAACTGATAAAAGTTTCAAGATTCAAGCTATTCAGATATACTAACCTGAATAAGGAAGAGAATTTTTCTGCCATCTTGTGGTTACAATATGAATGGATCGATAGTTTTTTGCCGTAAATTACACCCTCTTTTCAGAGATGTGTAACTGTTTCAACTAATGTATAATTACTGGGGGTCTGTTCATTGACAGAATATTTACCATATATTGGTTATAAACATGCCTTACGTGTTGTTGTGCTGAACAACAACAGTTTATAAGAAAATTGCTAAACTGCCGGACACGACAAGGGGGAAAAATATATCAAAGATTTGGGGGAAAAAATCCAGAAAAAAAAATTCTTGATCTTCAGGTTCCAAACATGAAACAGTTAATGAATGTAAAAGCAGGACGCATATAGAACTGCCAGACTCGAGAAACTGTTTAAAACACCAAAGATTAATTATGCCCTACAGTAAAATGGATGACTGATTACCTACAGCGGTCAGCCGTCCTTCACTTTTTGCGTTAGGCGTTACCTTGCTCATGTCCAAAGAGTCACTTATTGGCAAAGCCGTTATTATTCCGCTGAATAAAAAGTAAATACTTATTAATTACAACTTTCAAGCGCTCGATGTTAAAGGTAGAATGAATATAACAAGAACAATTGGCCTAAACTCTTTTGAGCAGTAATTATCTAATCACTGGAAATACTACGTGTTGTCATAAAGCAGAGCAGTAGGTTTTAAATTTGTGTCTGTGTTAATATTACTTGTAGTGGCACTAATTTAAACGTCAGACCTCCGTCTGCTAAGAAGGCAGGTTGTTGGTAATTACTTGTTTATGGTAATAAAGCGGAGAGGATATTAGTTAACTGACTGTCAAAAGTATAGGTCTTTACATTAAACGGTTCCTTTTAACACGGTCCCTGACCGGTCTGAAATTATCTAAAGTGATCGGCGATAAATGTCGCTAATCAAGCTTAAACCTACTTCGTCTCATAGCCTGGATTATCGCGCATTGTCTGTGTTTATTTATACCTGAACACCATATATAGTCAAAATTTAACTACAGAAGGACAATGACGGCAGACCTTATTTATGTCCATTCTGGCGAAACACATTGAAAAAGCAATAAAGACATTGTCGTTACTATTTATGTGCAGAACACATTTTCCCATACGAAAAAAATGAACGTGACTCCTTATTTTCACCCAAGCGGACATACAGGAATCCACACAAAATGTACTTACACAGTACAACAATTTCATCATGATTATGATGATTTTATTAGTACCTTAAGACACACGAAAAATACACACTCGGCTCATTTTGATGTAATAATTCCCATCTCTATGGTAACATTCTACGATATCAATGCAGGGGATGAGAGTTGTCCACGAAGGCTGATTTTCTATAGTTTTAATCGCTCTCTGAGACTTTCTGAAACGCCGGTGTTTCAGATTGGCAAAAAAAAGCCATAGGCGCTTTGAAAACAAGAGAGGAGACAGAGTGCAAAGAAAGCGATGGAAACATGTGGGCGCACCAGCGTTTTCTAATGGTGTATTAAATATCCCTAAACATGCATTTCAGCTCTCAGCATCCTTCCACTAAGAGCCAATAAAGCCTTGTACTTCCTGTACTCAATTTCCCCCGGGAATTCAATAATGGATACGATCAATTAAACTCCAGTGCCTTGTGTTATTCTTCCCCTTTCGAAACCCCCATTGCAATTCTGAGCGAAAATGCAAGCCGGTGACATTTCAGAAAGTCTGAATGTGGAACTCGGAAAGTACTTTTTATGCCAAGTTAGTGTCTCTTTGCCCAGAATCGCTTGCTGCGTACCATAGGTCTGCTGTATGACATAGGGTACATGAACAATAACAATTCATTAGAGTCGATGCATGTTAATAAACATGCATCAAAATCTTAATGTGAATACCCCCAAAAAATACTCAAGTCTATATCTGTCACAAATTTCATGCCAGATGTTTAAGTTGAAGAAATGATTTACCTGTCAGACTTGGCGTGTTTCCGAAAGGCTTGGCTGGTAAGATCTTGGAAGGACCTATATGTCTGTGGTTCCGCCGAAATTCCTTGGGCTCGTCTGGTCCTGGGTCCGATGATCTGAGCGCTCGGCAGCACCGACTGACATTTGTGCAGCTTTCTTTTCAGTTCATGGATCTCCTCTTCTTTCTCGACGAGGCGTCTCTCCATATCCTTTATCCTCTCATCCTTCAGTACAAGGAGCTTGGTGAATTCTCCCTGCAGATCACTCATTTTCATTGAGTTTCAGCTCAAACTTTTCTCTCCCCCCCGCCGGATCACAGGCGAACTGGCGACGTTGAAGATCCAGGAGTCTCCTGCGTTTACGAGTCAAAGAGCCCGCACAAATGGGCGCTGCGCCGGGCTTTTCTTATTGCTGAATAGGCGGAGAGGTGAAGCCGGGAATAACGTTTAAAGCAGCCGGCGTTGGTGCGCCTAGTGCTAATCCTCACACCCGTGGGAGCTGGCGGTCATCTGCGGAAGCCAATTAGAGATAGTTATCCCTCCTCCAAGAGGCTCGGTCACTTTATGATGGAGCGCGATGGGAGCGCGAATCGCAGCCGGCGTCCACCGTGTTTTCCAAAGCACGGGGGGGAAAAGCCAAGAAAAAAAATAATAAAAACTTTTGACCCAAGACTTAATGCCTGAAATAGCAACAATCACCATGTGATCCAGAGGCTGACGTAGGGCCGGTGTAACCTGATCCAGTTGTTATAGGCGGCATGGGCCGGTGCCTTCATTGGGGTCGCGGTCCTGTTTGTTTTCAGGCTCCGCATTTATACCAGCCTTCGCACCGATCATGACACGTGTGGTTTTCAGGAACATCGCGTTTTCAGTTAGATGTGCTGGATATGCCTATTCATTAATTTTCTACACCCCCTTGTCCTACACAGGGTCGCATGTCACGTGAACTAGATTATGTATTATGCTTGCTGATATTATGGGGCACTGTGCTATCCCACGGACAATACTGTCAGAATAGGTACAGAGTAGCCTATATATTCACCATCCTCAATATAACGGCATGTCTATTGAGTTTTTTTTTTTACCATTTTTATTTAAATCATAACACGAATGATTGGATTTTCAATCTTTCGTTTAACTTTGTAGTTTTTGTTTCTCATACATATTATACGGTGTACAGGCATTTTTTGTTACCACGTTGCTTAATTTCAGTAACATGATTTATTACAAGAGTTGCCTGATGTCCAGAAAGATTGACTGAAATAGAAACAAAAAAAATCATCTTGGGTAAATACAGTATGTCGCAAATAAGATTTATTCAGGTTTGGTTTTATAGACTGGCATATGCTTCCTTTAAATATTTTATTTACTCTTCTTCCTCCTTTTTAGTATTATTATCGGTGTTGTTATAATAATAATAATTATTATTATTATTATTATTATTAGTAGTAGTAGTAGTAGTAGTAGTAGTAGTAGTTTCAATATTTCAGCAGTATAGCGGTAAGATGTACTAACCCAAAAACAGTACCTGATTAATAGTTTACTGTAGAGGATAAAATTATTGGTATTGTGTAATATATACTGTACAGCTGGATTGTATTTCTTTGGATATTTTTATCTGGTGTACTTTCCAGTAGAGAGCCTGAATGTCAAGTGTGCCCTTGTTAATCAATACCCTACCCTCAGGTAAGTGGAATTGCCCGTGACTTGCACTGCTAATACTGGTGGCAGATATTCTAATTATGCACAGATGCAAAACTTCCAGTCTATTCCTGTCTTAAGCTTCAATGGCAGTGACCAGGCTTCACAGACCCAGAGCGTGAATGGCATTTATGATCCCAAGTACATTCACAAAAGTCCAAACCATTCATGCAACTGCAAAACTAGTGTGGACACAATCACAATAGTTTACGGAGAAACCCACCGTAATTACAGATAATAGAATATTATGACAAAGCGCAGCTCAAGTTTAAAACTAGATTAACGTGTAATTGCAGCATTTGTCTGGACAGACAGGAAGTACATGTCTTCAGCAACAGTATAGATCTCAAATTCAGACCAGATCAGATTCAGCAGAAAATGGTAAATGGACTTTGAATCAAATACGTTTATACCTCAGGAGAGGAAGTAGGTTTGCACCCTTAAAGTATAAATCAGTGAGTATTTTGTTTGTAAAGAGCTAGCAGTAATACTAAACAGATAACATCTTTAATCACTGTTTGTACCCAGGGAAACAGCAGTCTGCCAAGCAACTGGATGTGTGCAGTGTGCCATCCATTCTGGAGCAGAAGAAGAAAATGTATGGGCATTTCTGCAGAAGTGAAACTGGTCAGAGGATCTGCATTCTGGTTTCAGCACAGAGTAATGTGATTGAACCTGACAGTGCTTAGTGGTAAGGTCATCTGCAAGACAGTGCTGATGGTCTAGGGCTAGTGGGGGGGGGGGTGTCTCTGTATCTCATTCAGTGCACTGTAAGACCCTTTCCTACTCTTTCATGAAAACCTTCTCTGGAACACAGCTCACATTATATATTAATATATTAATTGTTATACATAATCCTGCCATCCAACTTCCAACATCATTTTCGTTAGAGGCTTTGGGGCAGCATATCCCAAGCAGAAGGCGGGGGCACACCCAGGACCGGATGCTAATCCATTAATATTATCCATCCATCCATCTTCCAACCGCTTATCCTGTTCAAGGTCACGGGGAGGGGGGGGCTGTCCCAACAAGCCCAGGATGCAAGGCATGACTCACTCCGTGGATGGTTGCCATTCCAGTATTCTTTGCATAGCTATTAATCTGAGTTTGTGTTCGGCAGTGATTCTTGTAGTCATGAAGTCCAGTGACCAGTGTGCTGTTAAACTCAGGACATGAATGGGACGTCATCATCTTCAAAATCCAGCCTGATTGTGCAACACAGTCTGTGGTCACGCTGTGTTGAGAGTAGTGCTTGTAACCTCAAAAGAAGCTCAGGTATTTTTTTAAGGTCCATTTTAAACCAAGTAAAAGAAAATGTAAAACATTTCTTTGTTGCCTCTGTCGCCTGTATGCAACCTGTTTCCCTAATCTGCCTTTTCAGCATGTTACCTGTGTCACGCCAGGAAAACGTGAATGTAATTCATGCTCCGTCCTGCTCCTGCGTAAAGGATGTGTTTGGCGCCAGCAGTATCTTCAGTTACCAAGAGAGGCCCGGGTAATTCACAAAATGCAAGCATTACCAAACATCACATCAGAATAAACAATTGCCCCCCGAATTTCCATGGGGGGGATCAGTTTACAGGAGAGCCTGGGTAGACATTAGTCATCCTCTTCCTGTAACGCTTGCCCCCCCCCAGTCGAAACCGAAGAGGGTGTCCAAGTGGAGACAGCATTTTTCAAGATCAATACTGTTTATTCTTCGAGCTCTTCCAGCAGAAGTCAGAAATCCCCTCCAAGGACGGACTCAGCCTCATCTGCAGCTGTTATTTTAAAATGTAAAAAACAGAAACGGTAACACCGCAGTAGCCGCTCAGGTGCCGCACGCACTTCCAGGTGCCGCTGAACGACTTAATGGTGTCTCGCCCTCATTCTCAGACACCAGCGGGCTTGTTCACAAATGAGGGGGAAAATCCTCTGCATTAAACTGGCATAATTAAAAGATTTTATTGATCCCTAGGTCGCAAATAAGATGCATTTGCACCCATAAAAATATGCCATTTGTAAACATATTTCCTGAATGAGCTGCTGATTATTCAGCGTTTTTGTCTTGAGGTCTAATTTTGCGATTCATTCTTGTGACTGTCAAAGACCATTTTTTGCCCATTTATAATAAGGCAGAGGCTTTCCGCGGCTTTCGTTTCCCAGTTGAGCGACACACTCAGCACAGGCTGCTCCTCTTATGCTGTTCTTCTGAATGGAAGCTCATATTCTCCAACTTGATGCCTCAGCCGATTTGAAGATCAGCTGGTTTCCTTTCTATTTTAAGTAACTTGTCGGCTTAAAAACACAGTAAAGGGACCTTTTTCCTTGGGCTTATGTGTGAATGGGCTGAGGGGTTTTCAAAGGACCTTTTTCAATTGGTGCAAAAAATGAAAGCAGAAATAAAAAAAAAGGTAAAATGGCTAACTGGTGATTTGATGAGTCCTGCAGCACGTAATTGGCATGTTAATGCGTTTTTTTGGCCCGGTGATTCGCCTAATGATGGATATTGTGAGAAATTAGCTTATTCCATCATCGTTCCTTATTGTTTCTGGGCTGTTGCAGGTCCAGTATAAATCCTAATTAGACAGACTAAGTAGACAGGCTATATATATCCCATTTTAACTTACGAATGGATGCTTTTACGGGCACTGTAAACTCATTCTCTGCCAGCACATTTTAAAAAGATAGAAAACGTAAAGATAATTCTTAAATGGACATAATTTATTATCTAAAAAATGCATTTAGATATTTATTAAAATTTATAGTATGTATTATTTTAGAAACTGTTTGCAGGAATAAATATTATATTTCATTTTTTAAAGTATGATGGAAAAACCTATTAAATGCAAACTGATTAAACGCAAAGAAAGACATTTAAGGGGTGAGTAAGAAAAGAAGCAGATAGACTAAAGTCAGTGGGACAGAAATAAACTTAGAAAAAGGATTTTAATACACCGTGGTAGCAAAGACAGCAAACTCCCTTGTCTAGTTGTTGCTGAATAATAGCCTAAGAGCAGGTGTGATAAAACAGAGTAGGGCTTTTTAAAAAAGAAAAAGAAAAACAAACTCTGATATCACATTTTATGAAACAGCGCGTGTTCCTCTAGCTGTTTTTTGTGCAGATTTTATTGCAGTGCAAATCAAGGGAGGCATGATGGATACATGTTCTGCGATTACAGGCTTGTCCAGGAGCTGAAGCTCACAGAGAATGTGCTGCGGATTAATTATGCACATTCGCTGTTCTTTTTTAGCAATACGTGACATTTGATACGGTGCCTCATCGGTAAAGGCCATAAATCTTATTTCCATTTAACATCAAGCGGGTTATAAATTATTTATCGGAGCTGCGAACCTCGTTATTTCAAACAAAGAGAAATTCAGAACTGGAAGGTATTTAGTGATTCTCTCTGATGGGGACCCTTGATCTCCTAATGCACTGGGCTTTAATTGAGAGCAAACTGGCTTCTCGCGTGACATCATACTCTTTTGGGTGGACCATGTGTCAGTTACTTGAGAGCCTTCAAAACATGAGCGTGTCTGGTTCGTTCAAGCTGTATATGAATTGTGGCCCAGAGGCATGCAGAGTGGGGGCTACTGGAGTCCATTTATGGGGCCATTTGGTCATGGGCACATAGAGGGGCGGGGCCACAGGGACACTGGCCCCAGCTGAAAGCTGATTGGCTCCCTTTCTGTCACTCACCAGTTGAAAACATATCATTGGCTAATGATAAGGCTGCGCCCACTGTATGAATTACAGCGTGGATACCTGTTGATGTTCAACAAGACAGTGTTGAAGCCCTATAAAAAATGACATCAGTGCCTCTAGCAGGGTCCCAAAATAAATGGGATGCTGGGATTTCCATGCCTGGAGATAAAAAGATTGGGGCTGGAGGCAGATTGGAGAAAGCTTAGTTTCAGTGGGACAGAGTGAGGCAGCTCTGTGAATCTCCAGGTAGGAGGCCTGCCTTGCGGGCCGTGAGCCAGCAGCACTGCAGATCACACCGTCCCACAGCCGAAAGAACACGGCACATCCCTCTCTCCCTGATGCCGATCCAGGTCTCGGCTCTGACCCAGCACGACCGCTCGTTAGCGCTCCTCTGCCTGGCTGGTGGCTTCATCCGGGGCAGCTTCCGACGTCACGCCTCGGCGGCGCCAAAGCCGGCTTCCCGCTGGCGTGTGCGGCAACAGCGACGGCTCAGCTGGAGTGTAAATACCGAAGCTGCTGGCCTAGGGGCGCGCGATGAAAGGAGGCCTACAGGCTGCGGCCTATTACATCAGGATTCAGAATCAATTTTATCAGCTAAAACATTTGCCAAATACTTGTGATGTAACCTTTCTTACAGTATGTGTTCCCCCATACATAATGATATTATTCCATAATGTTTAGCTGCTACTAAACAGCATGTCAAATAACGTTCATTGCATTTAAAAGCATTACAGCAGGTATTTTTTATTGATGATTTAAAATTGCTATTATTGTTATTATGTATGGCAGGTATGCGAAGTAAATTAATCTTAATGAGACAATTAATAGTTATAAAATGAAAAATAAATCATCCATCAAGATAAACCTGGGTTGGTGTCAAAACAAGGAATAATATTATCATGATTTATTTTCCATGTTGGCTCTAATTAAAAATAATTATCCATCGTCTGGTCATTGATGCAGGACAGTGTTGGGGGGGGGGGGGGGGTGCAGAAGCCAATTACAAAAACCAGGGGACAC
>JAODUD010000041.1:9765572-9797088 GCA_026784285.1 Stomatorhinus walkeri | reverse complement strand
TCTCCACGCCCCTACTGCGCCCCTGTAAAGTGCTGAGGGCCCTGAATCTGCCAAGGTATCGACGCCCCTACTGCGACCCTGTAAAGTGCTGAGGGCCCTGAATCTGCCAGGGTATCCACGCCCCTACTGTGGCCCCTGTAAAGTGCTGAGGGCTCTGAATCTGCCAGGGTATCCACACCCCTACTGCGGCCCCTGTAAAGTGCTGAGGGCCCTGAATCTGCCAGGGTATCCACACCCCTACTGCGGCCCCTGTAAAGTGCTGAGTGCCCTGAATCTGCCAGGGTATCCACGCCCCTACTGTGACCCCTGTAAAGTGCTGAGGGCCCTGAATCTGCCAGGGTATCCACGCCCCTACTGTGACCCCTGTAAAGTGCTGAGGGCTCTGAATCTGCCAGGGTATCCACGCCCCTACTGCGACCCTGCTCTTCGGCAGTGGTCTACTGGAACCCAGCCACACCCTGAAACACAAGACATCATGCTGACCCAAAAAGCAATCTGGCACAAAGAGGACCCCCTTGAGACTCAGTGCTCCGAGATCAGACTCCAAGAAAGCCTGGGGGGGTGTATTACTAGAGGTCACAATTCATAATGCGATCCTTTGCCAAGGGGTCTGCAGTCCAGAGTGCATTCACCTCAATGAATCTGTTATAAAAGTCAAGTTTCCGGGGGGGTGGGGGAAGTGAGGGAACGATCAATAGGATCAACCACTCCTGGCAGCCTCTCAGAACCGCGGAGCTCTGCTCCCACAGGATATGCAGTGGTCAGGAAGAGAGGAACCCAGAGAGCCACTGCAGTCTACCTCATAACCGGCACCGGATGGCTGTCGATATTTCAGCTGCTTTCATTTCATCCGCTCCTTTGAGGCCATTTGGTGCCAGAAACACGCTAAGCTACATGAGGGCTGGGTACACGCACAGTTACTGCTGGCAAAAACACGCTAAGCCACGTGACGGCAGGGCACATGCACAGGTACTGCTGGCAGAAACACGCTAAGCCACGTGACGGCAGGGCACATGCACAGTTACTGCTGGCAGAAACACGCTAAGCCACGTGATAGCAGGGTACACACACAGTTACTGCTGGCAGAAACACGCTAAGCTACATGAGGGCTGGGTACACACACAGTTACTGCTGGCAGAGACACGCTAAGCCACGTGACGGCAGGGCACACGCACAGTTACTGCTGGCAGAAACACGCTAAGCCACGTGATAGCAGGGTACACACACAGTTACTGCTGGCAGAAACACGCTAAGCTACATGAGGGCTGGGTACACACACAGTTACTGCTGGAAGAGACACGCTAAGCCACGTGACGGCAGGGCACATGCACAGGTACCGCTCACAGGATCACGCTAAGGCACGTGTCGGCAGGGCACACGCACAGTTATCGCTGACAGAAACACGCTAAGCCATGTGATGACAGGACACATGCACAGTTACCGCTGACTGAAACACGCTAAGCCACATGATGGCGGTACACACGCACAGTTACCTCTGACAGAAACACGCTAAGCCACGTGATGGCGGGGCACACGCACAGTTACCGCTGACAGAAACACGCTAAGACACGTGTCGGCAGGGCACACGCACAGTTATCGCTGACAGAAACACGCTAAGCCATGTGTTGACAGGACACATGCACAGTTACCGCTGACTGAAACACGCTAAGCCACATGATGGCAGGGCACACGCAGTTACCACTGACAGAAAGACGTTAAACTATGTGACAGCAGGGCACACGCATCTCAGTTTATTTTTATTCCTCGACTGCACAAAATAAACATCACACAGTTGATGGCACTGCTGTTTCCCGGCCAGGATAAATGTTCACCTCTGACTTCTTCTTCATCGTTTCACTTCTTTGACAGGATAAGGTAGTCGCCTAGAATAAACTATCTGCAAGCCAGCACCCTGGCATCCCAGTGGTTGGCCCAAAGCAAACGGCGAGCCGTCCTCGCAGTTCCATTGAGTTCTGAGAGTAACAATATTAAAAAATGAACAAAATTGAAGGACGCTGGACTTCTGACAGGCTTGGGCAGCTCTGGGCTCTGGCCTGACAGGCCCTGGGTACACGGCACAGGATGACACGCACTGTCATGTCATTCTCGCTTCAAGTGCATTTCCAGATCCTGGCTGGAAAACTGCCCCCGAAAACTGGCAACGCATGTGCTCGCCACAAGATCCGTCCCCTTATTCAGCTTTACTCCCACCCTGCTCTGCTCAAAGGCACACACTGTCTTTAGCACTTCCTAACACTCTATGTTATTGCTAAGCACGCGGGCAGTGACTGGGCCGACCTTCAAACAGGACTCTGTGTCCTTCTCGCTCGGCGTGGCCTGTACTGGGTATGAGAGGGAGAAAGGCGAATTAGGCCAGGAAAGCCCTCTTCATCTGTGATTGGTCATTAGCATTCACCAACCCCAGGTCCTGGGAAGGGGCGCCATGTCAGGTCTGCACAGACCTCAGGTGATCCCTTCAAGGGGGAGTACATGATAATGTAGCAAACGTTGCTGAAATATTGCAAGATCAAGCTCTGCATAAGACTAGTCCAGAAAACTAGACTAATGAGGTGTAGGCACTGCTTAAATCCACAACCCCAAAGCAAAGAAAAGCTTATTACTCAGTTATTCATTCATATTTTTTTCTTTACAAAGCCTCACCACAGGGGGGCGCAAGATCTTGCAAAGCTCTACCCTGTTTTACGTCGTTATGACATAATTATGCTAAATGGCTGGTCTTTGGTGCACTTACGGAGTTTATGCTTTGAGGGAACTGACCATTGAATGCTCACAGTGAATCCTAAAGAGCAGATCAAAGATAGTTATGAAAGAGATAACTAAAAAGCGACCATCTGCACAAGGCGTATATTTCCATTAAATACAAAAATTCATACATAAAAGTTTGATTTCTTAGCATCGTGCACATTTTCTGTTGATTAAACTTGATTAAATATATGCTATATATTAGACAAATTGCCCATTTGCACTTGGTGACTGGTAAGAGGCCATTAAGACTGTGATCGGGATTATGCTACTCATACTTTAAAGCAAAATCTCTCAGTGTAAATAGCCGTCTGTACTTCATGTACAGGGCCTGTAAGTGTCATGTAATGCATGTCGCAAATGATCGTTGATTTGCAAAAAATAATCTACAGCTCATGAAGAAAACGACAGGGGTGCCCGTAGTCAAAATAGCTACCACCTCAGGGTTTCTCTGGAAACCCCCCCCCCCCCCAAAGTGTAAATAAAGAGAGGAGAAGTTTTATAGAAAGGCAGTTCCCCAAAAAAGTCGCAGGCAACTCAACGTGACACCAGGAGTTACCAAGGCAAAAGGCCGAAACCTCGAACATCTGGACGGCGGCCGGTCCGGCAGCGGCGCTGGGAGCAGGTACAGCTGCCTTGGGATCACACCATATTCCCAGCAGTATCTAACTCAAACAAACAAGGTTCCCAGACAGCAAACACAGCGACACGACAACATCTGCGGTAGCCTGTTTACCTGGTCAATCATTGGTTTCGCTGGACACAGCGAGGAAGGAAGAGAACAGGACAGGAGGTGAAATAAATATCGCGTCACCTCGGCCGACTTGATGAGCTTTGGAACCGATCGTCTCTGATCAATCAAAATGATGAGCACCATTGGTGTGTAATGTAAGCTGACCATTGTTTCGAAGATAGCCCCCCCCCCAGCCTATTCATTGATTATATCAGTCAGATGTAGTTTTTGGTCATGCGATGAGCTGATGACCAAGAGCGAGATGCGAAGCCGAGGCCCCGTCTCTGCCAGTCGGAGACATGATCCCTCGTTCCAGCGGAAAATATGGCGGCAGGCGTGTTTATTCAGTATCGCACACAAAGCCGGCCATGGCTGTTACTTCCCACCATGCGGACGGACACATCGTGCCACACCAAGGCTGAAAGCGCTATGGTCTCCTGGACAAAGGGCCCCCACAGCTAAAGGACAGGAGTGGGGGTGGGAGGGATTGGGGAGGGGGGGGGCAGAGATAGTGCTGGTTAACGTTTAACCCACTGGGCTTGTAAAGCAACCTCAGGACAGTGCACCTTTGGAGTTTGATATTATGTGATTACAGAATCACCCCAGCGACACGGTGCCAGACTCCCCCAGAATGAACGTGTGAGTGGTCCGAGCGGGTAGCTCCGAAATTGCTCAGGTAAGCCTTCCCGCTAGAGCCGACATCCAAGGGGACCGGTTGTTCTTTCCATTCCCTGGATCCTCTTTTAGCTGCCATTCCTTTTTTCCTCCATCGGGCTTTGCCGGTCACCTGTAAGCAAACACGGTAACCAAAGCTGGGGGTTTGGAGTACTTAAAGATATGGTTAGACGGAGTTAAAACTCAGAAAGTAGTATGTTTTGTGGTAATCGTTGGTGTGGGTCATATATGTAGTGATGTTATATTTGTTACGGGGAGGAGATACAGAATAAAATGGTGATTTGTGTGATCTTGTGAAGAATAAAGGTTAACACTGAGTATTTTTTACCTTTTGCGATAGTTCATTCCTTTCGAGATACATCGACGATCAAAGTTTCAAGAGTATTTTCAACAATTTTACTTCAAATAATGCAGGAAAGGGTGTAAAATGGCAGCTACTGAAGCCTCATTTCTTACATTGGAGACAAATATATGGAAAGTTAAATGGCCTTTTTCTGAGAATGTGTGTTTTTTTAACAGTAAGATTAAAACTGGGGCAAATGGATACTGACAGTATGGGGATTGATTTGCATTAATATATAAGTAGAGCAGATCTGTCGTAGTCAGCAGTGAAATGACTCTTAAGTGAAATAAAATGTGCCACTGTCCAGGAAAAGTGTTACAGGGAGTTTTTTGATAAAACTGGCCTAGTCTGTGGCCTTCGGCCTCATGTGTGTTTAGTTTCAGTCAACAAACATTAGAAAAGCAGGCATTGATTGCATGCAGATAAGCGCCTGTCTAGTTATCTTGTTTATGCAAACGGTAACCAAGTTGTCTCGGAAAAGCAGCAGCAGAGCTAATGGAACTCGTGCACCAGTTCTCTCCTTGAGAGCTTTCCATTTTAATGACACCCTCTTTATCAGTCACCAAAAATAGAAAGTATTGTGCCTCTTTTCACCGGCCCAGGTAGCTTCATCTCGGACTGAAACGGTAGCGTAACTTGAGTAGCATAAATGCATCATGTTTGTTTTATTTTTCCCTCACTCAGTAGGTAAGAACCTGAAAGACTGAGGCGCCTATTTCAAGGCCACGCTAATGGTTTTTTAAGCAGGGTCCGCCGTCTGCTGGAATAATTCATCGGTCCAGCTACCATGTAGGCTAAACGTAGGGATTTTAAGACAACCCTCAAATGACATTGGTCAGTGGCCCCCAGCTGGCAGCTCCGCAGGACAGATCCAGTCGCTATCAGTTTACATCGACCTGCGGTCAGCCTGAGCTCGAAGGGTAATTCTGGTGTCTTCGGTCATATTTGCACTGCCAGCACGGTAGCCCGCCCTGCGGGGGGTGCCATCGAGCAAAAGACTCAGATATCCGGGGCGACATGCAGTTCCACTGCCATCCCCTGCCGGTTTTTTCGTTCACACTCCACCCAGTGCGGCACAGTGCGAAAATAACAACTGGATACCGTCACAGCTGGATGTCCTGTCCTGTGTCACCAAAATGGCCGACTTCATCGCACACAGGGTTAAATAAAAGCGAGGATAGCAGGACAACTCATGCCTACGAAAACAAAAAACGGCCTGTTTAAAGTGGGCTGTATTACCATTTCTTCTATATTTAAATGTGTGAATGTGTCTCTAGCATCCAGTTGTAATGATTCTGCCTTGAGTGGATACGTTACTAGTGTTAAAACACTTTCAAGAAGAGACTTGGCAGTGACCCACATATTTGGTCTGGTACAGTCAATAATTAAGTAGCACTCCTTGACTGATACACACTGTTCTCTCACATTGCATGTTTATTAACGTGTACAGAGATAGATGATTTTTTGGTCAATCCACTTTCTATTTTTTATGGTTTCATCCATGAGTGTGGGCAGATACCAAAAACAGATCTTCGAATTAAAATTAAATTCAGATTATTGTGATTTTTTTTTCCTGGTGATGGAGTGTTGGGAAGTCTTTAAGCGGGTGACAGGGTCACACCATGACACGTGTGAGAAACCCCGGTTTCCCACGGGTGGTGTGTCCAGGGCATGACCGTCTCGTGTTTTTCTCGCTCTGTCATTCACATGTCTCGAACTTTGATTTAATTTCAGTGAGCACCGTTAATTTCGCTGATTTATTGCTGATAATCACTCACAATGGAAACCAATCAAAAATCCGGGGATGGACTGACTGGCATGCAGAAAGAGGCAGCGCTGCGCTCACTCATCCAGCGCACGGGATATCGTTTGCTTCAGGTAGGAAGCTGACCTCCATCGCCCGCTTTGGCATCGCGGCCGGGGGGATGACGGGAGGGGGGCGGTTGGGTTTGTGGCGGAAATGGGTAACCAACATATCAGCGTTGCTCTCAAAGTTTCCTTCCCCTCTCTGCCTTGACATTGATTTGCTGTCCATCAACACTCACTTATTTCATATCAACGACGTGCTCTGGAATTTTTGCAAAAGTATTGTGTGTGGATTAAATAAGATTATTAGTATGATCCAAGCAATAATAACACAGGGTGTACACTGCCATCTAGTGACAGGAAAGTGTATTGATATTAGTTATTATTCTACGTAAATCGGTGCGAATACTTACCAATATAGGAATTTAAAGCTATCATTTCGAAGAAACGTATCTAAATTGAGTTAAATTGCTAGCAAATGTATTGCAGTGCATTAATATTTATGGATATACTTGTAGGAAATGGAACAAGACAGAATATTTTCTCCGCACCTTTCAGTGCGTGTACTCAGAGGAATCAGCAATCAACTTGTCAACTCAGACTGATGGATCTATGCTCATTTAAGTCGTTTTACACGTTGACACATTACCGTGGTATGTGGCTGAGGGATTCAGCTCGTTTCTGTTAACAAAATTAAAGAACAGGCGTTGTCTGTATGTGGAGAATTGACAATGAGCGTCTTAAGCAACAGAGAAACCTACATTTTGTTTTTTTTTTCCCAATGGCTTTATTGACGTTGGTTTTTTCAAGCTACTGTGGTTTAATGTGTCATGCTCTTGCTGTAATATACTCTGTGAGTGCAGGACAAATAATGAGACCCTTGTAGCCGCTGCAGGATCTCTGTGGAAAAGTACTAGCAAGCAACAGGTTGAGTCTAACAATCAACCACAAGCACATTCGCCGCGTCCACGTTCCTCGCTGTGGTGCTTGCAATGGTTCGGTGCTTATGTACAATGTTACTATGGGCAACCCAGCTCAAGGGTACGACGCAGTCTGCCACCTACAGGCAGTTGATCTGGCAAAGCGGCAAAGTAAACGTCATACGCCGCCGTGAAACAAAGAATTTACACACTTTTAATTTAGTTTTAAATGAGCGTTGTATGCTAATGTCCAGCAAAACCAGTCACTTCTGTAATTGTTATGCTTGATCCAGATGCTTAAATTGGGAATGTGCCATAAAGTGGGGGGGCTGGGAGGGGGCACGTAGGATGATTCCAAGGGCCCCTGAGTGACATAATTGGATCGGTCTGGCATAGGGACCCAAAATCTCTAGTGGTGTCCCTGGTTCAAGGACACATTTCAGATGTTTTTTAGCCTTTGGTATAAATCAGTGGCCTCTAACTACCAAGGTGCTGCAGGGGCCATTGTGTGCAAATTTGACAGCTAGCTTTAATAACTAAATGATAAATGGCTAACTGAGTTTAGTTATGACAGTGATTCCCCACCCAGTCCTCAGAGATCCACAGCGGTCCATGTTTTTGGACAGGCAGTCCAGATAGTTTACACTTCTGTCGGGAGCTGGGAGGGAGCAAAATTATGGACTGTCTGTGGATCATCAAGGACCGGCATGGGACATACTGCCTTACATAGATGCTGAGCAGCCTTGATGGCCCATGATGAAGTTCCTCATTATGTTCACAGGAGAATGGGCAGAGGCGGTATGGTGGACCTCCCCCAGGATGGGAAGGCCCTCCCCCTGAGAAGGGCAGCGAGATCTTCGTGGGGAAGCTACCCCGAGACCTCTTTGAGGATGAGCTGGTGCCGCTCTGTGAGAAGGTATGGGCCGCTTGCTGCCGTAAGCCCAGACTGGTGCCTTCTGAAAGGCGAAGCACCTCAAAAGGCCAGAAGGCCAAAACGTGTGCCACACTCACCAAAGCACCACCTAGTGTCTGACAGATGGCTTGTTTAACAGTTTGGGAAAATCTACGAGGTGCGGATGATGATGGATTTCAACGGGAATAACCGAGGCTATGCATTTGTAACCTTCAGCACCAAGCAAGAGGCCAAGAACGCTATGAAACAGCTTAATAACTATGAAATAAGGTGAGGCCCTTTCAGCAGGATGAGCAAACAGCTCCTCACACTCCACATTAATGTGGGCTTTCAGTGCAGTAGACGGAGATAGATATTGAGGCTTCTATGTATGAACTTAAAGCAAATGTAATAAAACATTAATGAGAAGGCAATAAATGCACTGGCATTGCGTGAGGAGTTCTCAAGCCTTGTACTGTCTGGGATAGGGTGCACGCTCACCATAACCCTGTAGTGGAAAAGCAGATATAGACAGAATGATGTTGTAAATACACAAAACTCTGTGACTGTTCTGTCAGACGTTGCTCAGGAGTGAAGTACACTTATATCATGTTCATCACTGTTCATGCGCATGATTTTGTGGTTGGACGAAGGATTGGTGGATGGATTAATGGATGGATGGCTGGAATGGAGGAATGTGTGATGGATTAATGGATGGGAAGATGATTCATGAATGGATGAATGGAAGTATGGATTAATGAAAGGATGCAGTAATGGATGGAGAGGTGGATGGATTAATGAATGGATGGATGGATGGAAGAATGTGTGATGGATTAATGGATGGGAAGATGATTAATGAATGGATGGATGGAAGTATGGATTAATGAATGGATGCAGTAATGGATGGAGAGGTGGATGGATTAATGGATGGATGGATGGATGGATTAATGGATGGATGAATGGATGGATGGATTAATGGATGGATGGATGGATGGATGAATGGATGGATTAATGGATGGATGGATGGATTAATGGATGTATGGGTGGATGGATGGATGGATGCAGTATCTTGAGCGCTTTCCGTGATGCTCTACAGGAATGGACGGCTTCTCGGTGTCTGTGCCAGCGTGGATAACTGCCGCCTCTTCGTCGGGGGGATCCCAAAAAGCAAAAAGAGGGAGGAGATCCTAGCAGAGATGCGGAAAGTGACGGACGGCGTAGTGGACGTCATTGTGTACCCCAGCGCCGCGGACAAGTCCAAGAATAGGGGCTTCGCTTTCGTGGAGTATGAGAGTCACCGGGCGGCAGCCATGGCCAGGCGCAAGCTGTTGCCAGGTGAGACCCGCGGGTGGGGCGAGGCGGGGCGGAGCCCCTGGCCACCAGCATGCATGGACCGTAGAACTCAGAGGGCACCTTTTTGGAGTATCATGCAGAATTAATTGATGAACAATCACAGTAAAATTACCTACAAATAATTTAATGCAAACCCCTAAAACTTGATGAATAAGCCCAGATAATATCCATGTTTTTTTATTTCTAAACAAAAAGTTATAAAAATGGGTAATTCCGGTCCAGAATGTAAAAGACCAGACCAAGATTTTGATTCAACCAACCAGTTGAGTACAAAGCGTCACAGTCACAGAGTACTCACTCGCTGGTTGAAACTAAATCTTGGTCTGGATTTTACCTTTCTGGATCTGAACTACCCACTTCTGGATGTATCAGCACCCCCATGCCTGCCCTTATTTACAGGCGTTCCACGCTCCATGCCAGCAAGAACAGGAGATATCAACAAATGTCTCAGAGATGATGTCATCTGTTCGACTTGCACAAGCTTGGATAAAACATTTAGCTCAGATATTCTTAAAGTAGCAGCTTTCTTAAAATACTCAGGCGATCTAGCCGAAGATCTCATGCATCGTCGTTAGATGAGCTGTGAGTGGGACCTTGTCCTGCGGCAGACATGATTCATCGTTGCATTTCTCCATGGCTGAATCACAGCTTTCCATTCCGACTGTCTGGTGCCAATGACATGCTTCCGTGGCGCAGGGCGGATCCAGCTTTGGGGGCACACCATCGCGGTGGACTGGGCGGAGCCAGAGGTGGAGGTGGACGAGGACACCATGGCCACAGTGAAGATCCTCTATGTGAGGAACCTAATGTTGGCCACCACAGAGGAAACCATTGAGAAAGAGTTTAACAGCATTAAGCCAGGTCAGCAGGGTTTGAATAACCTGTGTCCGCATATATTACATGGTTAGAATCAAAAGTAAAGTAAATCTTTTCTGAAGTATACTGGCTGCAAATTGTAAAAAAAAAATTGCTACAGCTGAGGTAATGAGAATTTTAAGAAAAAAAAGAAGTATTTGAGGACAAATTTCCTCCAATCCCATAATGCCCTGCTGTCCTTTCTGCTTAAACGTGTCAAGGGTATGAAAGGCCACTTTGCTTGCAGGTGCCGTGGAGAGAGTGAAGAAAATTAGGGACTATGCTTTCGTCCATTTCACCCAGAGAGAGGATGCTGTAAACGCCATGAATGCTTTGAATGGAAAGGTGAGCACAATCACAGTTCATTTATATAACAGTGATTCTATTTTTTTTTTTGATAAACCTTCACCAAGCTCTATTGATCTATTATATATTAGTGCCCTAAGTAATAGAACAGAATAGAATAGAATAGGAGCTTCAGGTATGATAAAATGCAAGGAACTGGAATTGATACCAGAATTGATAGACAGAAAATAAAGTTATATATTGTATTAAGTAAAATGACTATGCAGCATAAATGTATACTATACTCAGAGTTGGGTAACTCAGCTCTAGAGAGTAAAAGTTCAGACTGTGACTCTTTATGCTCAAGTGGTTGGTTGAAACCCAGTCTGGACTTTTACTCTCTGGCCCTGAATTACCCAGCTCTGATTATACATATATACATATTCAAAATCTAACGAATGTGGTATAAATGATGCGTGCCTTTAGTTAAAATAGCACACAGCAGCAGTAAACATGGAAACATAATGGAAACATAGCGGAATGGTCAGGTTGGCAGTGCCTGGTGCAGCCTGGTAATGACTCTGGTCAAGGAGCTCTTCCTCAGTCTTGACGTAAGGAACCGACATCAGACACATGAAAACCTCAATGTGTTTATTCGGATGCCATTTTCTAAAGGTGCTAGACGGCTCCCCTATCGAGGTGACCTTGGCTAAGCCTGTTGATAAGGACAGCTATGTGCGTTACACCCGGGGGACAGGAGGACGCGTCGCCGCCCTACTGCAAGGAGAGTATTCCTACACGCTGGGGCAGGTGTACGATCCCTCTGCCGCATATCTGGGAGCGCCTGTCTTCTACGCCCCACCGGCATACGCCGCTATCCCTAACCAGTTCCGCTTCCCGAGCGCCAAAGGCCACGTTGGCGGTCGGAGCCTGGTACGCGGCCCCTCCGTCAGAGGTGGGTACCCCGTCCCGCCGGCGCCTAGTCACATGGCTTACCAGCAGGTGGTGCTGCTCACCACTTGCAGGCCGCTGCCAGTTTGCGGTTGGTCTTCACCACACAGTGCTCAATCCCTTCAGGCAGCACATGGGCCCTCAGAATGATCTTAACCCTCCCTCCAGGGTAGCCCTACACATGTAGGAACCTTGAATCTGATTGGACACTGTCCAGACCCCACCCTGATGAATTAATCATGATTCACCTTCTGTGTATTGGACCCGTCCTCCCTTTGTATTGAAATACACTCTCACATTCAATGTTTAGCAAACCGGGGGGTTGTTCCACAAAGCAGGATTTCTCAGTTATCTGGGTTAACTTAGGCTGGAAGTAATGATTGCCCAATAAGAGTTTAGGTAGGGAGTATTCCTATTGGACAATCATGTCTTCCAGCTTAAGTTAACCCAGCTGGGTAATCCTTCGTGGAACACCATCCTGCATGTATAACTATCTGACTCGTAAACATTTTCAGATGTCGGAGCGTAGCTTATATTTGATATTATGCCCCACGTTTTGTCTTAATAGCACACATTTAGGTTCCCAGCACTGAACCTCCATCTGGTCACTGCAGAATTAAAATACTTCTTTCAGAGTGCCTGACATGCATCGTAACCCTGCATCCCAACCCCAATGCTATCTTTAAAAAATATGAATGTTCTGAGGCGCTCAACATGTAATTTGTTGCCCTAATTAGAATATAAGGCTGATGCGACTGATGTAAACGTCATGTTTACACTGTACTTCAGCGATGAGGCTCGTTCCTACCTTGGCATCTACTTAATGAGATGTCATCACGGTTAGCAATTAGATCCTATGCAACCTTGTATCTCTTTTGCATTTTTTTAAAATTATTAATTAGAGACACAGTGATATGTAGTTTAGTTTAGATGCTTTATATCTTATGGTGACTTCCACACCTGCATAGTACACCAAAATGGGGAATAAAATTGAAAACATTTTTGGGACCAGAACAAATCAGCGTAATCATGACTTCAATTTGAAGACACCAATCACCGTGATCTGTCCTCTAGCTCAAAGCTACCCTTGATTGTTCAGTAATATCCAGTTGGAAATGCCTGGACTGTGCAGGACTGGAATATGTGAAGGTGATTGAAGCCTTGATTTCCGGTGATTTGATTTGATTTACTGCCTTCTTGCATTCCTAGACATTTACATGAATGTACCTGTAGGGGCCGCTGGAGTGCGGGGCCTGGGTGGACGGGGATACCTAGCCTATGCGGGGGTGGGCCGCGGCTGTGCCGCCTACCCGCTAAAGGCGGACAAACGCCCCGACGACAAGCTGTATGACCTCCTGCCCGGCATGGAGCTCACCCCCATGAACCCCGTGACCCTGAAACCCCAGGGCATCAAACATGCCCCCCAGGTAATAACCTGGATGTGGTTCTGGGCCTGGAACCCGGGCAGGAAAAGACAGGAACACACGCCAACACACACTTAGGATACCTTTGTATGCTACAGCCAGGAAGTGAGCTGCATGAATACCTTCCTATTCAGAATACATCAAGAGATCAAGACATCCATATTGTCACCGTGGAAGTACATCAAGATGACGTGTGGGTCATCCTGTTGAAGCCTTAATAAAAACTATACAGGCTAAAAGAACATTTTGAGAAAAAACAGATAAATAGCATTACATGAGTTGTAGCATTACTGCCAGATAAAAATCATGATCGACAGTGTTTCACGATAATGGATTACATAGGAAATCACTGCGGTACTAAGACGAATGTGGTAAATTGTCATACAGTCAACATGGGTGATAGTGTTACAGTTAAGAGGCATTCAGCTATGAGTGGAGCAAGTGAATATGCGGCAAGCTTCTGTGTTAATATAAGGGACAGGGGTGAGTCATTCACACTCAGATATGCACTTCACCGCCATGTCCTTCATGCCGAGAGACCGTAAAGGTGTGTCACAATGTTAAATGTAACGTTTTGCAGATCCTGGAAGATGTATGCCAAAAAAATAACTGGGGACAACCTGTTTACCAGCTCCACTCAGCTATCGGGCCGGACCAGAGGCAGTTGTTCCTGTACAAGGTCACCATCCCGGCGTTGGCCACACAGTATCCCAACATGTAAGCTCCGGTGCTCAGTGTTACAAGCTCTGTTTAACTCTCCATCAAAGGCGGGATTTCTCAGCCGACACTGCTCTTCATTAAGTGGATTCTCTTACTGAAAGCTTCCAAGAAGGCGCTCGTATTTATAATCGATTATAGGAGGCAGTCAGATCTTACCCTTGTGTACGTGTGGATTTATTCTGGATTAATTCTCAAGCCTATGAAGTATTTCTGTCAGTGAGGTACGCAGTAGGAGGTGGGAATTTGAGGCAGCCGGGAAGCCTCCACTGGCAGCGGAACCGGACGTGTTCTGGCCAGAATTAGTTCCCATCGAGCGCCTGGTGTTTGTCTGCTAGAACCATGTGCCGCCATGCGACGTGGCCAAGATGATGTTAAAAAACAAGACCAGCGCCTTCGTCCCCAAAAGGGCCCGAAATTATCATGTGTGATATGAAACCACATGTTCTGGGAGGGCCCTGCTTTGTGTCCCGTGTTTCCCAGAAGAAGCCCCAGGATCACCCTAACCCGAACCCTAACCTAACCCGAACCCTGCACATGATAAGAAGCTACAGAAAATATTTATGGGTGGATTATGAAAGAAACTGATGTTCTCCTAATGTTCGCATGTAGCCTCCTGAGTTTGATACGACGTCATCTTCTGTAGTGATTTTGCATTTTACCGCAGCAGAAAGAGGTCTTAAGTTCAAATACTTTTTACTGTTGCGTGCGTTCCGAGGAACAGTGCGAAACTCTTTTGCTGCAGTAACAGGGGAGGGGAGGCGCATGAGGGGACAACGGGAGTATATAAGATACAAGACAAAAGAAAAAAAGACGTACAAACCTTGGAAGTTAAACAATATGCAATAAATTATCGGTGCATCAGGACAGGGACAGAACAACGTGGAGAGCCTCAGCTGAACTTTCTGCAAGTAGCCAACATGTAATAGCATCATCTCACTGGCATCAAGCGAGTGGTCAGAGTACAAATTAGCTTTGACCGTCTTTCTTTGTGCCTGTCGGAAGAGTATAAGGTTTGACAGCCCGGTCAAAGTGATGCAGCGTTTGTCTGGATGTAACTGTAGGGGACGTACTCAAGCCTGCCAGCTGCGATCACTGGGATGCGAGGTCCGTTTTCCGAGTAGATATGACACATAACTCAAATAGATGTAAAGTGTGTGTGTGTGGGGGGGGGTGTCAGGTTTGATAAACATTAATCTAATCTCGTTTTAAACACGTCATTCACACTCACCATGCATGCGTTCCTCTGGCTTCCCTTAGCCATCCGTTTACACCAGCTAAGCTGTGCGAGGCTGTGGACGAGGCCAAGGTCTACGCCGCCGAGAACGCGATGCAGATCCTGGGACTGCAGGCCGAGACTCCGGACGCCGCCGCCGCCGTCGCCGCCGCCGCCGCATTCCCAGGTACGTGAAGGTCCGTATGGCTGCCCCTTTTTCTCCTACTTCCTCATAACGTTCCTAATTCTTAGGGCCCCCGTCACTGGAATCGTCCAAACGTCCTCCCCTTTACAGTGCCCCCGCACATGTAGGAGCCCGAAATCCACTTGGACACTGTCCACCGCCCCTGAGATCAGCGAAATAAAAATCTCAAATTATGCAATGGCTCATTTGCAGAGGTGGAACTTAAGAATTTTTTTGCTACAAGCCAGCTGGTCTAGTTAAAAAAAACATACAGACCGACATGCGATTTAAAAAAAAACAATTTTTACTAGCCAGTTTTTTGTACTCGCCCTTTGGGTAAATGACTCAGCCCTGCTCATTTGAGAAGATTTTTATTTCTTAGACATAAATACTCCATTTAGGGTGTGGCAGCTGCTCTTCTGAAACTAACCAACATTTCTGAGGCTATACACCAAAGGGTTGGGGTAGCTTCACAAATAAAGAATATCAAGCTGAAAATACTGTACCATGACATCAGTTCTGGATGCTTTGTAAAGCATCACTTCATAGTCTGGAGACACTCCTGGAATTCCTGGAATTATGCTTACTGTGGTGAGCATTAAGTCAGGTGCTTCTAGACAAACACTAATGAATTATTGTAATGATTTTGTTCTGTTTAAAAAAAATGACCAAATCCTTCGTGGCTTGGTACCACTCGACCCTCAAAATTGTTTTCACAAGTGTTTATTGTTATTATTATTATTGTTGTTTCCATTCATAAAGAAACGCAGTGATGTCACAATGGCTTGGTCATTATTGTTTTTTCCATTTATAAAGAAACGCAGTGATGTCACAATGGCTTGGTCATTATTGTTGTTTCCATTCATAAAGAAACGCAGTGATGTCACAATGGCACAATGGCACAATGGCTTTGTCATTCCTACGCATGCTCTCCATATTCCTCTGCAGGCTACACATTAGCTGGCACCACCGCCCCAGTGGCCGCCTCTCAACTCAAGCAAGCCGTCACCCTTGGGCAGGATCTGACTGCATATGCAACCTACGAAGGCTACCCAGCGTTTGCCATAAGCACACGTAGCGATGGCTATGGGGTTTTCTGAAGACTAGTCCACGTTCCCACACATTCTTGGTTTTATCCGTGATATATTTAGACTAGAATGTAGAAGTTGTTTAGTTCTGTACTATTGATATTCTTCGTTAAGCGACAGCTAATCATCTGAAATATGCGTTTAATCTCTTTTACTGGAGAGCCTTGTCAGTCTTTGATGTCCCTCGGGAATGGGGTTGCTTTCAAAAGATGTTTACAAAAGAAAAACATCCCTTAACCTCTATTTTTTTTCTTTATTTTAATTTTGTTATATCTTGTTTTCACCCTTGTCCTAGACAGTAACCCCTAATTTAAATTGCTTAAATTACAGAACTAGCAGTAGTCTTGACTACAGTAGCAATTATACGAGAAGTATCTCCCTGTTGACATGAGTGCGCATTCCTTGAAGGAAATTGAAAAGCAGGTTTATCGTTTGGATTTTAGACTTTGTAGCCTGTTCATTTATGGGGACTCTCGGAACCTGAATGAGGTGCATCCCCTCAACCAGTGAGAATTTTTTTTCTGTGCTTATGCTATTTCTCAGTATTTGTGGACACACAGAAATGTGATTTCCTTTGGCTGGTATCCCAGTGCAGAGATATAAGGAACCATGCAATAAGCTGTGAAGTTTTGCTGTGCGTTTGAAGGCTAATCTTTGAGATGTCAGGAAAATGCCAAGCTGTCAGTAGGCGGCCGGTCGTATCCATCATTTCTGAGAAAACAAAGACCTCCTGATGTGACTAATGAGATATTTATTAGCTCTCATGTCGTCTTTTAAAGAAACACTCAGAGTTCCAGCCCTAAGCATGCACAGTTAAACGCAAAATTAATACAGAGGTACAACAACCATTTTCTCTGTAACACGGAACTATAAAAAGCCTGGGCTGTTTCTTACAGTATTAAAGTGTGTGTAGCACTTAGTTTTGCTTTATTTTATTATTTTTTTTTTTTACCAGAAATACAACACTATTTGTATAGCGTTCTGTTGTTTTGGATATTTGAAGCTCAATGACTCAATCATTATTCAAAAATAAGAAAATTCACAGCCATTAAAGAGATTGAATTAATCAAAACTGGATTAATGAGAAGTGACATCACTGTGCTGCAAATGGTCTGGTTCTGTATGGGAAATTGCTACATGTCGGGTAATTGCTCTCTGCAAAGTCAATAAATGTATTACTATGCAAATGTGCGCGTCTATTCTCAGTTTATTTTAATGAGGTGCTTGTCAAAAATGCAAGAAGTTGACAGCAGTGCATTAATAATTACACTCAAGGTTTTTATGTATTTCTTCAACTGTGACTTATTGTGACCCTGTAAGAGATAAAAAGTCCTTGGAAGGCATATAGATAGATAATATGAATATTATAATACAAATTAGGTATTGCCCAGTCATAGGCTGTGATACCTATTTGGGTTACTATCTGCCTGAGATAGGTGTGTTTCATCAGAGACCAGGTAGGATGGAAAACCTGCTGGGTACCGGCACTGCAGGATCCGGATTGCCTATCCCAGCTGCTTGAATGATGAATGGAATATTGAATATCTTAAGCTCTAGTGTAACTTCTGCATGTTCCCCTCACCATACCGAGTGTGTCTAGCAAGCAAACAGAAAATGGACTGGGGGTATATTTCACATCCCGTTATTTTTAATCAGATTTACAAGATGAAAAACGACGTAGCTAATGTACATGTTTTTACCAGTACCAAGAGTGCTTTCAAGACGACTTCTTCTATGAGACCATGAACATATCTGAGGTTCCCTCATAGGAAGTTACAACAGGCTTCAGGGCTACCATCTTCTTAAAATGGCCGAAATGGCGGATTCGGTAGGACCCGGGCAGAGCGGCAGGGGGAATATGCCATTCCACGGTGGCGTTGCTCAGCTGATTTTTGCCCTTCACCCAGTGAAACCTGCATGGGGAGGACACACTTTTACGCGAATCCGTCACAGCGCAATCGAACGTGGCAGCGGCGCCATTGACCGCTCCTCCCCTCCCCTCCACCGCGACCCCCGAAGCCACCGACTGTGTTAACGCCAACCCTGATCGAAGGGCGGGTGACCTCATTACTGTCATCTTATACGTGGTGCAGCTTCCTGCCCCGTCATGCCTGAGACTTTCAGTGCACGACTTCATAACTAAGGCATCAGCCCTTTAACCCCTCTCACCCAACCCACAAGCAGATGAGGCTATAACTCAAAACCACAATCGAACCTCAGAAACATCCCACTTCCTCATCTCTCCTCTGGCTTTTACTACTGTGGGGAATAAGGGTAAAGAAAGCTTCTGAAACACGCTCCGACTGATAAACAGATTAGCCGAAGCCTTTGGACAAAAGTGCGAACATCTTGCGTTCCCTGGCATCTTTATCTAACTGCGATTTATGTAAGTCCATATATGCAAGTGCAGACTTCACCGTAAGGGTTTTACTGCAAAACCACAATGACTGGACTTGACTCAGCTTGACTCAGCAGTATTTTTATTGTCAAAAGGACTTAGGAGGATAACAGCAGGACAAAGAGGCATCAGATAAGTAAATTTCCCTGTGGTGAATTAGGCTGTATAAACACTACCTGGGAACGGAAACCTTTGTTAAGAGAAAATTATATAAATAGAACTGCTGTTACGTTATTCCTGCGTTATCAGGAAGCATCTACAAAACTGCGACATGAAATCTCTACTGCACCTTGTCTCCCACGAGGCATCTGTATGGACAATTTCCCACATCTGTGTTTTGTTGTCATACTTCTCCACGGTGACGAACGTCTTCTCCCTCTGAAATGACACCATGGGACAGGTGGGTGGGCTGTTGAATCCCAAAACGGGCGAAAAGCCCGACCCAGGCTGCAGTTCCTCACCACGTCTCCTGAGTTCCGGGGATTTCCGCTGACAAACGTCACAGACGCAACCTCCCCCTGGAAGGGTGGAAAAATCGCAAGAGATGGTCGACCCAAAGGTGCATCGAGAAGGACATCAGAAGAATAAGTCCATGCCCTTGTATCACGGTCAGCGGTGCACTAGGGTCATGGATACACTGGCCGATTCAAGGGGCCCAGCATGTATAATGGCCCTTGAATATGTAAATTATACATCACATTGCACATGTGGGCTCAAGGTGACATTTTTTGGGGGCCCAGAAATTCTAGCTATGCTCCTGATTACCCGTCTGTAGTTCTGCATAACCTGCTCCAAGACATCCCCGAACGTGGAGTTGGGGGGTGCTTTGTCCGCAATGACAGCAGGTAACAAGGAGATGAGCTGGTTCTCTGCAAAGAACGGGGGCTCAGGACCTCTGGGAAGCTCACCAACCTTACCCTACCAAAAAACCACAACCATCTCTAAGGTAAGTCCATATTCTAACTCCGGTTGCCAATATATAGTAAGACGATATACATCGATGAGCCAAAACATTATAACCACTCCCACGTAAAAAGGCATGTGTCAAGGTGTGGGAGACGGCAGAAAATTTTGATAATAATCATGGGAGTAATGAGTCAGTACACCGTGACGCGAAGTGGCTGCAGGCCAGTCGGATTGCCCATACTGACCCATGTCCACTGTCCACAGCACCTACAATGGGCACATGAGCGTCAGAACTAGACCTTGGAGCAATGAAAGAAGGTCAAATGAATCCCATGTCCTGTTGCATCATATTGATGGTGCATGTGATTGATGGACCAACAAGTCCGACCTACAGCTACATACACATACGCAGCAGGGCTACATCTGCTGATTGATGTGACACATTATTCCAGCGATCATCATCGAAATTACCTGCCGTCTGTGCTACCATACATACCTGTTTGGCAGTTTGTAGTTTTTCCCTCACTGTAGTTGGCCAGGGGCACCTCACAAGCCCCAGAGATGCTCTAACCCAGTCTGGTCTCGCTAACATCTTTATCCCTATATCTTCTGCATTCAACATGTGTTGAATGTTAAATCAATGTCTAATATATCCCAGAACTTGACACGCACGCCTTCAGTGCAATTTCTGTGGACCTGTTTTGGTTCTTCAACAAAAGTTATCCCCTGAATTACACTAGGACTGAGTGCGCTTTGCTTCCCAGTACTGTACTGTATGATAAGGAAGCTGGACTTTGGCAGTCATTGGCAGACACATCTTAAAAACAACGAAAATGGGCAGAGAGAGTTTTGGAAATTCCCTCTTCGGATTTGGTTTCTCAGTTATCTGTTATTATTTAATGTACATGCGCAATAATCACCAGGACTTCAGATGACAGATGAAACATTTGTCTGAACACTGGCTTTTCAGTACCATACGTACATTTACTTTATACAAATTACTAACTTTTGGGCATCATAATTTGGATCTCATTAATATTTTAGACACACAACTAATCTGCTTACGAAATTGTGATCAGTAAATGTACATATAGAACAGTAAATGTATATATATAGTACAGTACATATGTACATAGTACTGTTTCACCCGCCATGTAAAGACCTCACACGTTACATCGTGATGTGAATGTAGCAGGCTTCATGATCGGCCTACTGAGAGAGGAGTGAGCTGGGTGGTGTGGAGTATGGGCGTTCCGCCAGGCCCTACCTCAGCGATGGCCTTGGCCAGACCTCTGTAACGCTGAATATAAGCTGAGAGAGTATGAGGGCCATAAATGGTGGACGCCCCTTCGTATCGCTGGATCTGCCGCAAACAAAACATAAAGTCCTTTGCATCTAATCTCGAGAGAAGCATAATATCTGCAATATCTGAATGATCAACATGCACACTCTACCATAAACCATTTTTTAAGAGTCACCAGTTTGTGGAGCCATCGAGATGGTGGTCGTACCTGATATTCCTCGTAGGTGGTGATGTAGTGCGTATAGACATTCGACAGTCCAGCGATCACAACCTCCACGTTGGCAAAAGTGGAGCTCTTCTCCATTTCCTAGGCAGATCGCACATCGCTCTGATTTATGGATGTAGGAGACCAAGTGCAACCCCATCTCCACCTTTCAGAAAAAGCTTAATATGATGCTGGGTTCTGGTGGTGTTGATAATCCTCACCTGCTCGACTGCTTCCCTGATCCTTCTTCCTGACATTGTCCTACAAGCACATCATAAATCTGTTTTTATCATAATAAGATTGTTTATCTAGCTAGACAATCTGAAGAACAAACTTCAATTTATTATACATTATTATTTATGATGTGGTGATAAACCATTAGGACCGCTTTGGACTGACTATCCATGAAAATCCATAAAAACTGAACTCAAGCCTCCATTCAACAACATGACACTGTCTGCAGTCTTGGCGAAGCTCACGTCATCTCTCCAGGTACGGCCACGATGGCAAGGGAGCCGATGGTGATGATCTGAACGTCCACGATATCGGGATGCCACGGGAGAGGCTTCTTCATCTGGATACAGGTCATGGAGCCACTTTTATCATCACAGTAAATGATCCAAGTGGCTCGATTCAGTTAAATTCAATTTCGTGTACCATCCTTCACGATGCAGTCACCCCAAAGCACTTGACAAGATGGTGTGCCAATCCATTACTACATCATGCGTTCAAAATGGTGCATAACAGGGAAGAGGGAAAGAAACAATGTCAAAAGACAATGGAGGAGAGGAACCAAAAGCTCCAGCGTAAGGAGAAAAAATTACCTATGAGGCTTCGAAGGTCAACCGGCAGCCCAACCCCACCAGGAATGCTACCATTATACAGTACAAGGAAAGCCTGCTTTAACAAAAGCAAGGTGTAAATTGTGATGATAATCAGAGTCTGTCAGAGAGCCAGTCCTCCGTGCAGGTCTGCGTAAGCTGGTAAATCATAGGCTGCACCCACGATGTCGCAGTGTGTAAAGTTGCCATCCAAGATTAATGGACAAGGGAGCATTCTGAGGGAATGCTTCATAATGTGATACGTGCTCTTAATAGGACAGGAGAAAGCAAGCAAGCTCAACACACACGGGCATACCGGCAGGACCTTACCTCTCCAGTGCTGAAGAGGATGGGTTTGGGACTGTGGCATTTCTGGGTCTCATTCGACGGCACTCCCAGCAGTGCATCTCGGATGCCGTCCCAGAACGGATCCCCTTCCACCATCCCTTAACGAGACACGCAAACTCTCATATGGTGATTTTCTGGATTCACGAACGGACCTGCACCGCCCCTGCAGTGGGTTTCAGGATTGCTTACCCTGTGTGAAATTGAGGTCACCGCCTCCGTCGATGGTCCCACCTGCGAAGCTGTAACCCAGAGCAGGTTTGCAGGTTTTACCCTGAGGAGAAACATCACGCAGCATGACAGAATGCTAATGCGCTGGAGACCAGAGGCAGACATTTCAGGTCCAGAAAGTAAAAGTCCAAACCAGGATTTTGTTTCAACCACCCAATTGGGCATAAACAGTCACAGGCACAGAGTACTCAACTGGTTGGTTGAAACAAAATCTTGATCTGGATTTTTACTTCCTGGACCTGAAATGTCCGCCTCTGCTAGAGACAAGAAACAGATGCGAGTCTACAAGAATGCCAAGGCCTTCATTTTAATTGCCTAAATGTTACTCTTTTCCCACCAAAAAGAAGTGATTCTTGTGTTTTTGAAAAACAAAAACATTCCATTCAATTAAAAGAAACAGGAACAGCTAGAACACCAAACTGAAGTTCAAACTTTAGTCCAGAACTCAACAGCAAAGAATAGGAAAGGCTGTACAATAGCAACAATAGTGCCATGGATAATGTCCTGCCTACTACAGGAAGGTCAATAGGTAAATAACATTAGTCTTAATAAGTTAGCAGACATTCTTTCAAAAATATGTACATTCAAACACATCTACAAATGCACTACTTTTTTCAGCTGAATGCTAATTCACTGTGATATAGGTAATCTTCACAAGTAACTTCTGGTCAAGAGTTCTATAAGGCTTCAGTAATTTTGTTTCTCAAAATGCAAATTTGACTGTTTTTTGTGTTCTTGCATACCAATTTTACATCATCTGCAGTCGCTGAGGTATATTTCCAAAATCAAGAACAGAGGTGCAGAAGTCCCGAGATGTCATTCTTGCCCCACCCCAAATATCAAAGTTGCTTTGGTTGCACCGCCAAGCCAGAATAATCCCATGATTCATTGTGTTCCAAATTCATTCCTGGGAGGCAAGTTAGCGAGACCGCTCGTGTCAAGAACACAATCAAGTAAGATCGTTGCATTCTTAGCACTGAGAAACACCTTTGGGTTCAGGACTCACCGTGTGTGTGGTGTTGATCTGAACCATAACATCTGACATATTAACCCACTGATGGGCCCCGTGGACAACCCCATGCAATTCCTGATGCATGTTCCTGTACAGTTCCTGAAGGAAATTTTTCATGAATATGCAAATGAGCTCACTATAATCAACCAATCATCAAGCTTCATTGCCAGTATGCCAGCTAGGGATCATCTATTAATTCTATATCATCAAGTCTGTGATCCATACCCTTCTGGGATAATACTACCTACCTTTGCCTTATTATACATGCTTTCTCCAATAATCCTTGTGCTTTCAAACATGTCTGTTCCTGGTCCCAGAGCGACGCACATCTTAGTCTGTGAAATTTGATATTAGATCCATGGTCTTGACATTGAATGACAATGAATGAATGAAGTAGTCTGGACGGTATCTCAACGCATCACAGTACATGCAGAAACACCTACATTTAAACTTGCAAATATTCACATGCTTATCCACCATTCATATATGAAGACTTAAGGTTTTTTGAAGGAGACCTACCTGATCCTAGAAGAACTTTGAAAAACCTACAGACCTGGAGGTGTTAGCTGATGACCTTCCCTGCAAACTGTACACACTATAGTATATACTAATACCCTATATATCATCTGTAATCAGTGTACTATTTGTACTCTATTTTGACACATAGAGTCAAACCAAGGTTTTTGTGGAAACATGGCATTGACGCCCCACGTACTCCACCAATAGGACAGGAACTGTTGAGATAGTCACATGACTCTCCCGTGTTGACGCAGTAAGGGCCTTTGGTATTTGGAGTAACGTCTCCCTCATTGCTAGAGGAGAAGGCTGCCACAAAAGCCCCCTGGAAAGAGTAGCCAAAAATGAGTATCTGACCACAAACACAGTTCAGTCTAGTGTTCCTACAGCTAGATACTATCATGCAATATAGCTATTCTTCAGCTAATTTCAATCAAACAAGAAAAATCCATAATCAACTCATAATTGCATTTTGAGAAATTGTAGATATATAACAATAAATCAGCTGTTGTGTTATTTATAGTACAGAAATTGATGCATTACTGTTTTGTTTGGACTCGGCTACTATGCACAAAATTGGGGTTCATTTGGATACAATATTGATGAGTCACATGAACACGCTGGATTAAAAAGAACTCACCTCTCCAGGTAGGGAAGTAGGGTGTTTCTCTTGCTCAAACAGGTAGGAGGCATACCCCAGGTTGTCCGAACTCACCATACGATTGGTTAAGTTCATACTGACAGAATGAACAGCAAACCAGCTAGCGGTAGAAAGAAATTGAACCAATCAGATTTCTTTGGTGTTATATCAAGCAATACAAAAAAACGATAGGATGGAGTGTCTCAATGAAGGGAAATAAATGCAGGCAGCATTGACATGTTTCATACTCATAAAGGCGGCCATTAGAAGGTTGAGGAAAACAACCTACCTGAGAGCTCCCAATCCATCTCCATCCATATCTGTAAACTTCAGAACAACAATCTGGTTGTCAGTGTTGGATCTATACCTGAAGGACAGGTGAATTTGTGAGCGTGTCGCCAACCCCTCAAGTCCAGATGTTGATTATAAGTAAGCAGTTGTGAGAGGAACTTTTGAAGACCTCCACTCAAGCACATCTGTTATTTTAGATGCTTGATTCTACCTGTCAGAGGTACAACACTGCACTATGCATTGACCCAAATATAATGGGGTAAATACACTATATGGACAAAAGTATTAGGGCACCTGGCCATTATACCTACAGGAACGTCTATGATATCACATTCTAAACCCATAGGCGTCAATATGGAGCTGGTCCCCCCTTTGCAGCTAAAACAGCTGCCACTCTTCTGGGGAGGCTTTCCACAAGATTATGGAGTGTGTCTGTGGGAATTTTTGCCCATTCATGCAGAAGAGCTTTTGTGAGGTCAGGCACTGATGTTGGACGTGCTGGAACAGAAAAGGGTCTTATGCAAAGTGTTTCCACAAAGCATAGAATTGTTCAAGATACCTTGGCGTGCATTTAGAACGGGACGTCATAAAAGTTCCTGTGGGCATAATGACCAGATGTCCCAATACTTTTGTCCATGTAGTGTAATTGAATTATCACTGTGAAAAATAGCCTTGAGGCGACATGTGAGGGGTCGTGCTGTCACACCTGCCACGCTCCTCTGCAGGGTTGTTCAGGTATGCCTGTGGACTCCTATTCAAGTTACTCCCGTGGATCTCCCCTTTGTTCATGAAGATTCTCCCGGGCTTCATATTTCGGTGAGCCCTGTCGATGCTCTGCGCAGGAACCATGAACTTAATCGCAGCGGTATCAAAACGCCAAACCCCGTGCACCTCTTTTGTCATTTTCCTCAATTACAAAGTTAGCAAATAGGAAGAACAACAGCAGAGCAGGACTCGAAACTATAGAACTACAGTTTTTTTTAAATAGTTTTTACTATAAAAATCTAATGCCACCTGAATCCATTACTATCTAGTATTGCTTTCCCTTAATCTCATTTAAGCAGGTTCTTGCACAAAAGGTGAACAGATTTTGGGGAGGTTTGACTACCTTCACAATGCCGTTGACCAGGGCTTCGATAGAGGACTTTATGTAACCTTTGCTGGTAATCATGAACAATGTGTACTGGAAGTACCCAGCCGGGCCGGAGTGTGTGTGAATCCCACTCAGGACCACGTTATCCTGTCTGTAAAGGTCACCATATTTGGCCGTGAGCTCCTTCAATACCTAAGCCAGCAAAAGAGAATGGTTGATAGAATATATCAGATGCGAACGCAGTTGAAGTGTTTATGGTGGAATTGTTCTGTCCTTGACATCTGGAGATACCTATGTGCTGATTACATCACGCGTGTTGATATAAGCATTCATGATGCATTCCTCATGAAGGTGTTCATTCGACTTCAAGAAGAACCCTTCACAGAAGAACAATAGCCATTGCAGTCTAGTGTGAAAGGCTGCGCTTCTCCTGGTACCTCCAGCCGCAGCCTCTGGGAGACCATCCCTATGTCCGCGCTCACAAACACCACCCGTCTGCTCCCGTCATCCACAATGAAGGCTCGGCTGAAGAGGCGAGTGTGGATTCCTCCAGCAGTCTGGTCCAAATTGGCATAGCCCATCTGAGACACGTGACAGACAGGTGATTTGTTCTCCTCCATATATTACATAAACTAACCTGTTACTCCAGATAATATCCAGGGTGCTGTAAACGGGTCATCGAGACAGGCTCCAAGTACTTTTCTGCGATTCATTACCAATTTAAAAAAATCTACACCGATAAAATCACCAGCTGACAGAACGCCAGGGTTACCGTCTCTCACCAGCGGAACCTCTCCGACGGGTCCTGTACAATCTGCTCGGCCAACACCGATGACAAACGAATTCTCACCGGGCTTCCAGGTGGGCGTAGGAATAGGTTTCAAGTCTTCCACAGCTGAACATCAAATAGAAGATTCCCTTGTGAGTCACATGACGAGACCTTTCTCTCGCTGGTCTTGGAAAAATAACATGGCTGCCATTCTGTTAAAATCAGTCATAGCAAACTTAAAATTGCAGCCTGTATTGCTCATTCGCACTTTCGAAAAGCACAATATTGTAATATACAGTGGTACCTCAGAACTCGAACTTAATCCGTTCAGAACTCCGGATCGAATCCTAAAAAGTTCGGGTTCTGATCGAATTTTCCCCATAAGAAATAATGGAAAACCAATTAATTGGTTTCTGGCCCCAAAAAATTACACCTAAATATGTTTTTTTTTTTTTTAAGCATTTAAACACAAAATGAACTGGATAAAACAAGAAGAGCATATACTGTACTAAACACATCGAAGCACATTTATTAAAACAGTCATTTGTAAAGTAAGAAAACTAATGTATCCAAACAATGTGTCCTGCCTCGATCGTCCGCTCCTTCCGTGTGCCACACCCAGTGTGGAAACCCCATGCGATCAGCTGTTTCTAGTTGTTGTCATGAGTCCTCTGTATTTTGTCCGCATTTCAGTTTGTTTCCCAAGTCCAGTCATTGTATTGTCCGTCTGCGTTTTGCCTGCCTTTCCTGTAATTAAACCCTGTATTCCCCGATACCCTGACGTTTGCGCCTTTGTCTCCGTTCCGTCCCCACTTGGCACGACAATATTATTATAATTAAATACAGTAATGCTTTATTATTAATATTAAAATAACTAATAAGACATCTTTATTTTAGAATGTATTTTATTATATGAATTTATTTTAAGAAATTCGAGTTCTTATGAGTTCCAGAACTGAGGTACCACTGTATATGACTTTGTACTTTACATTCTATTTTTTTTTTTATTATATGCAGCATAATCTGACATAGCATCTGTGGAAACGTCAGGAAGACTTACGTGCGTCGGAAGTCAGTTTCACAGCCAAAACGACGATGAGGCTGACGGAGACCCCGGTCATTAATACGAAGAGGCAGATGAGCAGCACTTCCACAGAGGTCAGATGACTGCATGCTTTCTTACGACCCATGACCCTAATGGAACAAAGCACCCAGACTCGCACCTGAAGCTTTGATTCGTTCACCTCCCCCCAAAAACAGCACAGGATCCTTCCCAAATTCCTTTCCCCTACCACGGTTATTCCTGTTTCACTCTGTAAACAAAAAGAGCCGCTCAGTACAGAACTAACAAGTGCTTGGTTTGGTTCTCCAACATCATCAAGTTTAAGACGCGATTTCGTGTCGCTTTTTCTTCGGCACATCTGACTGTCGGTGATGCATGAGAAAGCCTGACTGCGAAAATAGCTACAAATAAGTAAAACGCAACCCATACCTTAACAACCAAATGTGTTTTCGCTACTCGCAGCAAGTTCCGACACACTTCTCCCGATAAAATTAATACATCCAGCAGAACATACACAGAGTCAGCCCAGAGCACTAAAAACATTTATACCCCCCAACGGGCACAAAGATAACCATGTGCTGTTTTATGATCTTTGTCCTTCTCCTGTGCCAGAAGACGGCTCGGTTAAATCACTGTAAGCAAGTACGTAAATAGAAAGATAAATAATTAAATCTCTCTGAAAGATATTTAAGCCGCTTTTGTATCAAAGGTCACATCATAATCTTTTGAGGCACATTTGACCACGTACATGAAGAATAATGTGACCCTGTAGAGAATGCAGTTCCTAGTATATAATCACGTTTCAAAGCCCAATCAATTATAAGGCATTATATTATCACATTAATCCCATAATTCTCAAACAATTGGTTTAGTTCTGCAGTGCACGTCATTGGCTTAATAGAGAACAATGATGCAGGAAAATGTATACATTTTTTTCTGTTTATTATAAATTATTTTCAGCTGTGAAATGTTTGATCATTCCTGGTATCATTCTTCTCCCACATTATATGAAGTCAAATAGAGAAAACAGACGATGTACAATTTACCTCTCAATAGCAAAATCAAGCTGTTCAAAATAATTTTAAAAGCCTGGATATAAAGAAAAAAAAATAACCAAAAGCAAATGCAAGTCACACTGTATTTCAAAATGAGGCATCATATTTCAACTTTTAGAAAATTCAATGTCATTTCAAGTGAAGTGCACGCTTGGCTTCTGTTTGAAATGTCCTTTATCGTCTTCCTCTTCCGTTTTGGCCACCACTGTGTGTACAACTGCCATTCATGTATTCCGTTTGGCGATAGACTGATTTTGCTACACTTTGACCAAACCCAACAACACAGTCCTCTCGATCGCCACCTCACCACACGAGAGCACTTTCAATGACAAAAGGAGGAAATAAAATGCTTAAAAAAAAAATACAGAATGATAGACAGACAAAGATTAAATTCTGAGCAAATATTTGATTTCCCCCCTCTGGTGGGTTTAGCTCCCGCAGCCCATGGAAACAGTCAGCTACTGATACAAACCAGCAATTTGGTGAACAACAGAATAGTGGATACACGTTATCAAAGTGAAAGACCCAGACAAAGCTAATGTGACTACAGTACTTAGAAGACACATTTCAGACTTTAGTGGTCCCAACTGTACAAGCTGAAGAAAAACTGAGACTTCACACACTCAATGCTCTTCAGCAATGACACGAGTGCAGCGGCACTTGAAGTGTTTGACCACTCCTAAACTCAGCTAGCAGACACCCTACGCGCAGGCGCAGAACCAGAAGGGAGCCAGTCGCGACATTCTGATCAGCCTGCCCCCCCGCCACGAGGCAGCTCGACCAGGGTCAGGATTCCAGGAATCTCTTAAGAATTCTTAATGGGGTGGGACAACTCCAATGCGCGCATCTGTTTTTCCTTGTGTGACTGCAAATTGGCAGCTGCAGCTCAACCCAAACTAAAAATACTAATGTCGAACTAAACTGTTTATCGTTAAAAACATCACAAATATGTTTAAAATAAAGAAAAAAAACATTATAGGCACAGGAGAAAATGAGAGTAGAAGTCCCTGTGAAACACTGTAGTAATATATTAACTATGTATATATATATATATATATATATATATACTGCAGGTGGAGTAATTATTTACAGTAATTTGTTCTGATACTGAATGGGAGTTCATAGAAAAACGAAGATCCAACAGGGTAATATATGATACTCTGAGTACTTCTGGAGTAGGTCACCAAGGATGCAAGACGACTGGGCATCCGGACAGCATCACGAGTACTTTTCACTCACACAGTAAAAGGTACGCCTTAAATTTAGCTGTTCTACATTGCCCTGAATGTCCCATTTAGTCTAAGCTTACATGTGTTTAAAAGAAAAAAGTTGAACGTTTTAGTGTAAAACTATAGACAAGAATCTAAAAATATAAAAACCTAGGCTAGGATTTGATTAAGACACACAGATGCAGTACAGCCTACAAACAGCACATCTGAGGGTCAAAACAGAAAATTATAAAAGGACACTGCCAAAGGTAACCCAAATAAACAGAAGCTTCAGTCAGATATTGTAGCTTATGCTGAGGTTTATCCATTTATTTCCTACAAGATCCACCCACATCCCTCCCCCACCCCCAAGTGTGACATCACTAATAGCAGCTCGTCTCGTCAGATGGCATAATGGTGTACAAGAGTTCTGAGGTATAGGCTGGAGAGGCGACGGGGATCACATTCTTTTTGGCATATGTGCGGGCGCCAGCGACGAGGCAGGACTCCGAGAGGACCTCTCCGAGCGGCGACGTGGTCGGTTACGGCCTTTCTGTTGTGCAGAGCTTAAACCCTCATGGTGGGGCAAGCCCAAGCCATACAGCTATTTGGTATAGACAGAACAAAGACGGGACACGGACAGAATTATAGCCTCCCGGGGAGTGTTACATTGCATCCTTCAATGCCTGTAAAGTAAAGATGGTTTCTGTGAACTTCATTACCTTGGAGAGACATTTCTAAGGCTAAAATCGATTTTACATTCAGACAATTAGACCGATTTTGGGGTTGTCATCCTCCAATAACTTCTGAAAATTAAAATGAAGAGAAAGAAGAAAAAAAAAAACAGCTTTGGGTCATGATCTTAAGAGGCACCCTTTCTATGGATCGAACAAAGACAATTATGTACCACTTTACATTGTCACAAACAAACATATCAGCAGACTGTACAACCAACAGGAAAGGCACTATAAAACATTAAATACCACTTTAGATTTGTCAGCTTGCTTTCATTTTCAAATGTAAAAATCTAAAAGTTTATTTTAACATTAATTTGAAAAATAAACCTGTGAAATATTTAGAAAAATTTTTGCATCTCTTGCCACATTTAGAGAACAGTTACAAAAATGCTAATCATTTTTAACAACAACAAAAAAAAAAACTATGCAGTAATACTTTCAGACTGGTTGACATTATCTCCTAAACAACTTCACTTTGTAAATGGTAGACCTTCAAATGTGGGTAAATGGCTTTAGGCTCAGCGAATGGGCCTGTGATGATTCTCTGCAGACTTGGGAGAAGAAAATAAAATTAAAAGAAAATTTAAAAACACTAAAGCAAAAGGTCTACAATGAAGCACCTGCTAATGGTTAAAAGAAGAAAACATTGATTAAATGTAGTGTTGAATGTACTCAGTTGTGATCCAGAAAGTAAGGTCTGGGGGGGGGGGGGGGGAGA
>JAODUD010000041.1:9708221-9726715 GCA_026784285.1 Stomatorhinus walkeri | reverse complement strand
TGGTTCCTTGTCATGTCCAGTGTCTCCTGCTTCACCTTGTTCTTGTGTACTGCTGTCTTAGAAATTTTCAACCTGTAGGCAGCCTGCTGCTCAGCGCGGCCTTCTGCCAGGGTGAACCACGATTAAAGTAGGATTCAATAATGCACATTTGTTAAAAATATAGAGTGGTCTCTTAATTTTTTTTTCAAAGCTGCATATTCACACACACACACATACAGACGCCACTTTGTTAGGTACACCTTGCTCGCTACTGGCTTGGACCTTCAGAATGTATATAGTTCTTCATAGCATACATTCAGCAAGGTGCTTGAAACATTCCTCAGAGTCTATGGTCCATGTGGACATGACGCAGTCACACAGTTCCTGCAGATTTGTTGACTCCACCGTCATGATGAGAACCTCCCCTTCCACCACATCCTATAGGTGCTCTGTTGGATTAAGATCAGGTGACCGTGGAGACCGTTTGAGTACAATGAACTCATTGTAATGTTCAAGAAACCAGTCTGAGATGATATGAGCTGTGTGACATGGTGTGCGATTCTGCTGGAAGTAGCTGGGTATCTGGGTACATGGGATGGACATGGTCAGCAACAATAATCAGACAGGCTGTGGCATTTAAATGATTCTTAATTGGTACTAATGGGCCAAAAGTATGACAGGAAAATATCCTCCACACCACTACATCATCACCAGCCAGAATTGTTGATATAAGACAGGATGTATCCATGCTTTCATGTTGTTTGCTGCAAATTCTGACCCTACCTGGAAGGCTGAATGTCGCACCAGAAATCGAGACTTTATTTGACTAGGCAATGTTTTTCCAGCCTTCTATTGTCCAATTGTGGTGAGCCTGTGGCTACTGTAGCCTCAGTTTCCTGTTCTTAGAGGAAAGGAATGGCACCCGCTGTGGTTTTCTGCTGCTGTAGCTCATTTGTTTCTAGGCTTCATGTGTTGTGCTTTCAGAGATGCTCTTCTGCATACTTTGGATGTAATGAGTGGTTATTATGGGCCTATTCATTTCAATGAAAAGGCCCATATTACTCTTCACCTAGTAAACAATACTTTCCAAATTTGTGCTTAGCCATTGACATGAATGGGACTCAATTCTGTGTCTAGTCTTAGGGCTTACCTAGATGGACAAAGGGCTTACCTAGATGGACAAAGGTCTTACCTAGATGGACAAAGGTCTTACCTGGATGGACAAATGTAAATGGTAAATGGACTGCATTTATATAGCGCTTTTTCTACTCCTACGAGTACTCAAAGCGCTTTACATTATGCCTCACATTCACCCATCCACACACACACACCGGTAGCGGAGGCTGCCATACAAAGGTCTTACCTGGATGGACAAAGGTCTTACCTAGATGGACAAATTGACATATCGATTGTCCCGGTACACCTCACAGATCACGTGCAAATCACTTGCAAAGTCGAAAAAAACAATTATTATTATAATTATAATTATTATTAAAAAAAAAATTTTATTATGGGCCTATTCATTTTAATGAAAAGGCCCATATTACTCTTTACCTAGTAAATGACACTTTCCAAATTTGCGCTTAGCCATTGACATGCACAGAGATGATTTCACTGCCATCAATACCCTAGTAACCACCTATAGCAATGATTAGCAAAACCATAGCAATTACCTAATGGCAGCATAGCAACCAGCGAACAACATCCTAGCAATCACCTGGCCTGACACAATCCAGCCACTTAATTAGGAGCATCAGCTCTTCCACGGTCAGCAGAATAGGCCCATTACAAAATTCCTTCAGGAATTTTTGTTCTAGTTTGAGTTACTAATGACTTTCTATGTGCCTGAACCAGTCTGGCCATTCTTCTCTGGCCTGTCATTCACAAGACATTTTCACCCAGAGAACCTTCACTAAATATTTTTTCCTTTTCAGCCTATTCCCTGTAGACCCTGGAGATGGTTGTACATACTGAAATACTGGTTGATGGTTGAAATACTCATATACCAGGCCATCTGGCACCAACACCCATGTCTCATTCAAAGTCACTTAAATCACGTTTCTTCCCCGTTCTGGTGTTTGATTGCTTGATTTGAACATTAACTGAAGCTGCTGACCTGTATCTGCACGATCTTATACATTGTGCTGCTGAAATATGATTGGCTGATATTTGAGTCAACGAGCAATTGAACAGGTTTACCTAATAAAATGCCCAATGAGTGTATACTTTTTTAAGTTAGTCCAAAAAAGTTTAAGGTTTACAAACGTCTACCAAAAATCTATATAGTATATTAAAATCTAGCTGCGGTGGACAGTGTGAACATGACTAGTAGAATATTTCTTACTGTACTCTGTATTATGTAAGATTAATGCTGGGATCACTTTGTTTTCCTTCTGGGTATCAGGGAATGTTTCTTCATTTTAATTGACAGCAACAGTTGAATTTCTTTCAACCATGTTTCTCAACCTTGGTCCTTAGGAACTCCCATGAGATCCAAGTTGGACCGTAGCAGGGAGCTGGGAGGGAGCAGAAATATGGTCCATCTGGGGGCCTCTGCTTTATACCACAGTGCTGTATACCAGATAGGACCTACGGGTCCTGTCCTGTTACAGTTTTTGGTGAATATGTCGTTCCTTTAAAGCCACGTCTGGAATGCTGCTTCTGTGGTTAGCAAGGTATGTAAGTCACCGGTAAGTGTTTGTGTGCGCGCATGTGTATCAATAAGAATTGTTGCCATTGTTGTTGGCTAACAGATCTCAGTATGAATGAAAAGGCCCATTATGACTGGTAGTTCACTATACATTATGGGCTGCATTTAAAAGTGCCAATGAAAACAGCTGACAAAACGGTCAGTCTTTCCTTAAAGGGTAAAGACAGGCTACGTTACAGATTTAATTAGACACTGATGCTGTCTGGAGTGGGACAGTTACTTAATTTTAAAAATTAAGGCTCGTTTTCACTGTCCTTTCTTACTAAACATTCAGCTTGGGCCCAGGGATATAAACATTTTCTCAGTACTTGTTGATTTTGAAATGCACTGGTACCATTTAACTTTACAGGGCACAAATAAATAGCTGTTTAGTAGTATCTCAGTTACTACTGAAGTACAAATCACGAACAAATATACTCACTATTTGAGATAAAAGATGCGCCATGATTCAGTAATGATGAACAAACATGAGATCAGTGTTACACTTGCGTTATTCATTACTTTTTCCTTCTGTAGTTCCTTCAGTATTTCGCGAAGGTTTACAGACATAAGCTATAGCAACACATATAGTAACTGCTTGGAATAAAAGATGCATCGTGATTCATTGATGAACAAACATGAGATCAGTATTTGTGTTATTCATGACTTGTTCCTTCAGTAGTTCACAAAGGTTTATAGAATGAACAGGTACAGTGATAACTATAGTAACTACGTGAGATTCACTATTCATTAATAATGAATTAATAGGAGATTAGTATGTGGCTGTGACTTAGTTTGTGGTTCATTAATACATACTGTAAGTAACAGCATAATATTAATATAGCATAACTATATTGTTTGTGCACCATCAGGTAAAATGTTATCAATGTACCTTTATTTGCATTATTTACATAATTACATAATATTAACACATATATACATAATATTTACATAATAATATTTGGTGCCACTTTACAATAGAGCTGCCCATATAAAGGGTTTATGAATGGTTAATAATCTGGCTATGTATTAGGTTTTAACGCTTTGTAAATTATTAGTAGACAGTTTTAAACGAGTTATAACACTTTTATTTTTATTCATTAATTACTACCATTTACATGTGGAAAAAGGGAGTAGGTAAAGCGGTACCTAATATTTTGTTTTGTAAACAGCAATATTTAAGTCATATTTGTCAGGTTACCACCTTCAGTTTTCATACTTCTATTCTTTACCTATTTACAACAACAATTCAGTTTCTGTTCTAATCTTCTGTGTACACAGAATTTTTATCAATCATCTCATATCTCCTGCTGAAATACGTCTCTTCTCTAATTCTCTACCCGTGTAATGCTGCTGGCCAGTTCATAATTTGATATAGAGGAAATCTGGACCTTTCTGGCCTACCTCCCTATCTTCCTTCCTTTACAGACCAAGCCTTTCAGCCGGCATAGTTCTGTTTAATAACTAGAATCATCATGTATAAATAAGGAATCGTTTTCTATTATATAAATTACAAAGCTTATTAAATTACGTAGGCCACTGGATTTGCACCGGAGCCCACTGTGGTTCATTTAAACGTAAATATTGAATTGGCAGGAAATTTCCATGCACGCAGCTGACAGCCTTCATACAAGTATTGTCTACGATGTTAAATACGACAATTAACACAGTTACAATATTGCATAACCTAAAGTCGTATTTACCAATGCCTGATCGTGATGACGGGGGGGGAGAAACTGGCGATGTTATTAGTAACATTTGAAGGTAAGTAAAACGAAAATCGAGTTTCTAGGGCACTTTATAAACAATCTCCACCCGGTGCTCCGCCCTCGTGCCCTTAAGTCACATTTCCAGTATCGTGTAGAGTCTGTTGCCGACTAGTGAGTGTTAAAGGGTATTGCTTGGGAAGTAATGTAACACAAGAACAGTCTATGGGATTATTCCATGAAGCCACGAAGCAGGAGGTTGTAAAGAACCCCTTTCGGGTTTATTATTGCATTCAGGGTTGCCATCTCACGCCAGAAATCTTACGGCAAATCAATATTATTCCGTTGTAAATGTAACAGCTACATCCGAAGCGCTGGGGTGATTTACAAACCTTACACTATTGACAAGGCAAATCAAACTGTTCGTATTCAGGCTTGTCTCGAATTGACACCAGTTGACAACCATGTGCATTTTGGACGATAGTTTTAAACATTAAAGTAAAGAAATGCTGTGTACACTCCGAGTTTTGGGAAGCCATGCTTTTAAAACAGCGATCTTTCCCGGGAACTGGGGAATCCAGGGTTAGTTTTCAGTTGGCCGCCTTCGGATGTTTGGGTTCAAAGGTCGGAGCAGAAACAAATCCAGCATGCAGAAATTGTGAGCGGCTCTAACTTCCGTGTTTTGATTTCGGTACCGCAGTATAAAGAACGAAAAGAATATAAAATACTTAGGAAAATGATAGAGGTTGTATCCAGAAGCCTGGTTTTTACAGCCTTCAGCATCTCCATAGCTCGTTTTTATTCCTGCTGTGTCGGCAGCTCCAAAGTTGATGTTCCAAATATACCCGATATTGCGAAGCGTTTTGGTACTAAAGGCCGCTATGAAGAAGTGAATCCGTATCTTCTCGATGACATATTGGCTGTCAACAAAACTGTTTTGAAACCACCGCCTGGATGCGACGCAGTGCACCTCACTGTAATCATTCGGCACGGTACACGATTTCCGACGAAAAAGAACGTGATAAAAATGCACGACATTTACAATCTTGTTATGGCAGAGGCGAAGAGCAATGCAGGATGGCTGCATGAGATCAAAAGCAAATGGCAGATGTGGTACAAAGAGGAGATGGATGGTCGCATCGTGGAGAAAGGCCGAGACGATCACAGGCATCTGGCCGTCAGACTAGCCACCGCTTTCCCGTCGTTATTCTCTGAAGGAAACTTGAGAGGCAACCGCATCAAGTTCATCACCAGCTCGAAACACCGGTGCGTGGACAGCATCGTGGCTTTCCAGGAAGGCCTGCGGAGACTCTGGGATGTCAGAGGTACCGGTTTTTCCATGTTCCATCGCAAGGATGTATCATTTTTGGATGCTACCCTTGGCTGAACACCACTGAGTATTTAACATTGCTCCCGATCTGGAAAAGCTGTGCACGTTCCTGTTAAGAATATGTTTATTTGTTATTCCCCTAATGATAAATTTGCAAAACAGAAGTTACTCAGATACTGTGGTTGTTTGCCTACAGGCTTACTTTCTGGTTTATTATTAAGATTCCATTGGGTAAACTATTTTTGGCTTAGAGACATAGATATGCTTGATGTGCAGTGAGTGTAAATTTCCCTTTGATTGCTAATCATTTCCCTTTAATCTGATCATTTTAAAAATGTATTATTATTATTATTATTATTATTATTTACCTCTACAGATGTGGATTTCAGCCATGAGATCAATGATGACCTGATGAGATTCTTCGATCACTGTAGAAAATTTATTGAAGATGTGGAAAACAACGAGTCTGCCCTTAAAGAGGTGGATCTGTTCACGTCCTCAGCAGAGATGAAGCAGGTCCAGGAAAAGATGGCTGACCGCCTGCAGGTTCCACAGAGTCATATCACACCAGGTTGTTTATATGTCCCTTACCGTAGCCTGTTTGCTAGCACTGATCTTTCTCACCATTATAACACTTAATATTTATCTTTAGATATGGCTGAAGCTGCTTTCTTCTTGTGTGCCTACGAGCTTGCCATTAAATCTGAGAACTCTGCTTGGTGCAACCTCTTCGACGAATCCGATGCCCAGGTATGTGCAATGGGAAGGAAATTCCTGTAGTTGAATTGGAATGCTTTTATTATCCCAGAGGCAATTGTTTATAGTTGTCGTGGCATCAGAAGGCTCTGCTAGGTTTAAAATTGCAAATGTGGTTCTTTGTCTAGTTGTATGTACAAAGGGTGCTTTAATCCTAAGTGACTTACATTATGGAGAAGGATGGCAGTTCATGTGTGCACCTTAAAATTTGAACCCACAACCTTGTTAGCGTTGTTAGTGCAGTGCTGTACTTGAGAAACAAATGGAGTTATATAAATATAGAAATCCGATTCTCTTATATGTTCAAGGTTTAATGGATATTTTCACCCAGTTGTATAATGTTTGAGAGAACATTCCTTTAAGATATGAAGTCAGCATCTTGCCACACATATTTGCAATGATGTAATCTGACTTGTTTAATTAAACTGCATTTTGCAATTGGATCAGCATAATATGCTAATAATAAACGTAGCATATCCTTAATTACGTCCCGAGCTTAAGTCATCATTTTTCCTTGTTCCACCCTTTTTCATCTGGTTTCTGTTGTCTGCAGCTGATGCATTCCAAAACACTTAGGATTTCACCAAAATGAACCTGTTTCCTTTAGCGAATAACTCTTGGAAGAAGAGAAAAAAAAACGTTCCCGGCTGTACTTGTGTTTCTTGTATGGGGTCCAGAATTTGGGACTGAAATAAATGAAATATCTCAGTGCTTCCCAGCCGAAGCCTGACGCAGTTCCAGAAATTTATCTGTTTGACCAAAATAATTCTGGCTGACTCCTGTTTTGCTCAGTACCTTTGTGGTAGAATTTTAATCAGTACCATAGTTGATAACCTGTCTGTCTGGGAGATTTATTCAAACTGAGTTTAGATTAAAACTTGGATTAGGAAAAAAAACAAAAGCCATCATGTTTTTGCTTTTTAATTGTTTGGAGTTCCACTGTGTGGAACGTTAGCCGTGAAATTTTCTGGCTGAAAATCTTTCCTGACATTTAGTTTTCCCTCATATGTATGAATGTTCTTGCAGTAATGGCTACATTTCTTTTTGTTATTTCTGTTGTTAAAATGTTGCCATTGCTAAATATGCCAGTGTGGGATACTGAAAGCTGAAGAAGGATCTTCATTACATTCTCATTACAACTTGTCGAGTTTGGATTCCTAGGATTGCCACTGACGTAGCCCCGTAAAGTCATCTAAATTGTGTCCTTTAACAGGTGCTGGAATATAAAAACGATCTGAAGCAGTACTGGAAAAGGGGATATGGCTACGACATCAACCGCAAATCCAGTTGCACTCTCTTTCACGACATCTTCAGTCGTTTGAACCATGCTGCTAATGAAATCAGGTAAATGGGAACAAAGTGAAGGAAGGTGAACATTTCAAATAAACGGAAAATGTCTAGCTGCTTGATGTTGGTAAAGGCGTTTTAAACTTTGTGCATATACAGTACTGTGCAGAAGGCATAGGCAGTAAAATTGCGACCATCAGTCAAATTGTTAAAATGAGTTTCATATAGGTATAAAACTGATATTATATCTCTTAAAATGTGTTAGCTTAGCCATTTCAATATCTCTGCTAGATAAGTAAAAGACCTCAGTGTTTCCAGCAACCATCCAGCATAAACTGTATTTGTTGACTTGAGCACTAGCATATCATGTTTGGCTAATCGATATCTTATCACAGTATTTAACTAATTAACTTAGTTAATTAATTCAGCTGGTGGTGAAATTTGAGAAATACATGGAATGGCTGAGCTGCCTCAGAGGAGAGGTTTGGGAACTGAAACGCTGTTCATCTAGCCATCCAGCGAGATATCAGTAACGTTTTAGAGAACAGAAGAAAATGAGAAGTTTTCTTTATCATTTTACTGTTCATCTGAGCAAATATACACCACAGTGGAAGACTGAACCTAACGTGCTGAGGCTTATGGCCTAGATTTTCCATGGTGTTTCCATGGAGTCGATGTGTATACAACTACTGTAACAACAGTTAGCAGAATTGCAGGAAACTGTTGAAGACAACTTTTACCAAGTGAGATTTATGGTAGTGTGTTGCTTTTTTCATTTCCCGGTGATTTTTCACAATGTGCGTTTGTGAAATGAAATTGGGAATTTAGCGTAATACCATTAATCTAACCAGCAGTTCAGCTTTGGGTTTTTCTTTGTATTTATTTCTATACAAATCTTTTAACTGAAATTTGTGGGCAACATTGTGGCTCCGTGGTTTCACAGCTCCAGGGTTGCGTGTTCGCCTCTTGCCCTGGCTCATTGAGGGATTTCCTTGAAGTAGGCTAGGATCCTCTCATAGTTGAAGCATGTATGGGTAGCTGAATTAGTGTGTCCTCATTACTTTTTATGTGGTCGGGTGAGTGTGTGTCTGTGGGTGTGTACTGAGCCACATAGGGCTCCCCCTGCTGGTGTTCCTTGGGATAATCTATTGGTTCACCACAACTGTGTAGTACTAAGTGATTATGGAAGATGGATACCAAGAAGAATAAAATATCCAGGACATTCTTTCTTTGGAGCCTCTTACTAAGTATTATATAATAACTACTGATTTGTCGTGGTTATTATGGTCGTGTCTGCATATGAAAAGCTACAGCTTTGCGTGTTGTATGTGCTTAAAACCTTTGGCTGTCTGGTCGAAGTCACTGGACACTCCATAATGATATACGATGTTTTTATGCATTTTACTCAGAAAGGTTTCAAGGGATCTGTTAAATTTTACCATAGGGAGTGTTAATTAGTATGAAAGGTGAGCTTTAAAAAGCTTTCATGTACTGATCATGGGCTGTTCACTGGTTTAATGAATATACCTGTGATTCTGTGCCACAGTACTGAGTGTTCATTAGAAAGTACTATACATTCCAGGTGCAGTTTGAGCGGGGAAAGAAAAAACACACACAATGCACATTGTATAAATGTGCAGTCTGTTCTTTTGAAAGTACACTGCTTAAAATCTTACCTCCCACTGTCCGCGTCATGGTTTTTGAATGATAAATGCATTCTGAGCGAGACTTACCTTCAGTCACTCAGCTGGAAAGACCTGTAACACCAAGGAGACAGACAATATGTAAAAAAGTAATATTTTAACAAGAAATGCTTGCATGAACAAAGACTAAACAGTGCAAACGTGGAAAAGGACAGAAATGATCCCTGTTGGTTTTACGTGCAAAGTTGTTAATCCATATTTCGCTGAAATGGCATGAAAGGACGGGGAAAGAAGTCGTCCTACGCTCTCCAAGCAGTGCTCTGGAACGGATGTTACCTACTCTGTGCGCAAAGTAGATCTACGAAATAAGTGTTAGTGCATCTCTGTAGACTGCTGGGGGTGGTTATCTTGGGATTTAAAGTCAATAGAAGCAGCATGAAGGAACATTACGTAACATTAAATAACATTTAAGTATGAAATTGAACGAAGAATGATTCGCGGATTTTGTTTGTTGATCAGGGCTTGGTGGGATTGTGTGATTGGCCCCAGGTCTCTCTACGCCATTATCTGTCAGATTTTTAGCACGGAGTAGTGTCGTGATATTTTATTCATCCCCGTGGGGAAACACTCTCCTCGCCTACCCCATTTTGCTGTCCATGAGACACACGGCAAACTTGGGGAGTGTCACGGCGCTGCCGGGCGGGCGAACAGAGAGCAGACTGGAGGCAGCGAAGTAGCAGGAAAAGGGTTTTATTCTCAGGGAAGCACCAGGATAAGCACACTGACCGGAAGACAAAGCACAAAACAAAATGACGGGTCTGGGGTTACTAACTTGGACACGGACTAAATACACGAGACAATCAGGCACCGATAGACAACAGGTGGTTACGATCAGGATCCGACACGTGGTAACGAGGGGGGCGTGGCACACACGAGGCTCTGACAGGCGGATCGTGACAGGGAGTCGCTGCCCAGCGTCAGCCAGCAGACAGGACCCCTGGAACTGGGGTTAAAGGCCTTGCTCACGTGCCCACAGACGCGTGACTCGGTCATGGCGAACTTCCAGTGACAGACACAGAGGCTTAGATTGCTGAATCACAGTTGCAGTGAATTTCCCAGTCGGATTGAGTCCTTTTAGGTTGTAACTGTGTTCAAGCCACTTGTGTGGATGTTTGCTTGTTTGTTTGAAGGCATCACAAACACGACTTTGATAAACCGAAAGAAACTAGCAAGAGAGGTCTTTCAATCTCCCTAATTCATCTGGAAAAACACTAATCAAATGTTGACAGACCTTTCTCACACAAACTAATCCTTTCATGTTGATTCAAGTCTTTCTAGTTTGTCCTTGTATGGTAACTAATGTAGACTAGGTGAAATGTTCAGCAAACTCACCCTTACACAGCAATTTCGTTACTGTGCAACCTTAGTCTGACCTCCAACTGTGAATGCTGCACATTGGACCATAAAGTACATTACTGCTTTCTGCATGAAGCTCCTTATCATTTACCATACTTATCTTTTCACTTGTCCAATATGTACCAGTTCTACAGTTTCTTCTTTTCAAACCTTGTACCATCCATACAAAATGAACCCATTAGGCTACAGTATTTAAATTATTTAGATGGGCAACAGACATATACATTTTGTGCATTCTGATGTAAGGATAGTTGATCATTATGCTTCTCAGTTTTAAATATTCTGTGTTTTTTTTGATATTGATCTCGTTTCCTACTGGATTCCTTCTGTAAGTTCACAATAGCTCCAGTGAACCATAGAAACTGAACAGACCGGTTTCGTCACGCACCTTCTACCGTTTGGCCTACTTTTGAGTTTTTTTTTTTTTGGCAGGTGATACTCTATTGAACACTAACTTTGTGGTAGAACTGGTCATTGCTACCTTGCAGACACTCCAAACCTAGCTGCCAGATGCAGAGAGTTGTGCACCGACTACACATGTCCGCCTTGTCCCTCCACGACTGGTTGTCTTCTGGATTTGGAATTCAGTTTTTTAAGTTGGATCTCATTCAGGCAGACTCTCCAGAGATCTTTGTCAATGGCAAGGGTTAGCAGGCAGAAGCTTCCTAGTCTGGGGTGGCCGTCGTTCACAAGGATGTTGAGCTTTGGTCTTATATAATCTTATTCTGTTACATGCTGGGTAAATGATTGATTAGCAAGCTGGTATAACAGCTGTTAGGTTAACTCTGATGGACAGTGTGACCCCAGCCTTCTGCTCAGTCCTGCCTGGAATATGTTCCTGCAACCCTGATTACAATAAGCAGTTTGAACAAGGAAAATGTCAGGTTACATTATATCTCCTTTTTATACAAAGAATAGTTTCTCCTTTCAAACGGGCTTCAAATGTAATTATGAATAGACGTACACGCATGCTTGTTGTCATAAGGTGCGTCCTTCAAGTTACTCCTTTACTTAAAAGATACACAATTGACTTAACCGAGCGTGCTTATTATCAACAGAACAGTGCTTATAATGGGGAGAAAAGCATGCTCAGAATGACTCGGCATATGACCAGCGACGTTAAGGCAGAAAAAAAAAGTGTCGAGTTGCAATTAATGTAGAGAGTAATTGGTAAGAGGCTCATCAAATTGGAAGCAGAGACCTGGCAGAGAGAGCAATAAGGAGCAGGCACTGATTACAGCGTGTTGCTGCAGCCGGCACACGATAAACCACCTCAAGGATGAGAACCTGAGCACAGCCATGTGGCAGGTGACACCTCATCACCACACTAGTCCAAATGGACCTGTGTCAGTTTTTTCTGGTGGCTGGAGTGACAATCCTGCACCCAACCCTCAAGTCATTCCCTAGCCTCAGAGCCATCACTCTGTCCCGGTATTCTTCTGTGTTTATTACGGTAATAAGGTATACCGTAGTATACCGACATCTGCGACAAAGAACATTTCTTATTCTGCTAAATATGTGATGGGGGAACCTCTGCATCGCGAGTTTTATCATCAAGATTCCAGAATGGTGTTCATTTTGAAAATACCGTCAACATACTGTATACTGCCGCATAATGTCTAGATAGTATGATGGTATGAAAAATTAGATACCGCTGAAACCTAGATACTCCTTAGGAGCAAATGTAGCCAGCTTTTTTTTTTTTTTTTTTTACTTAACGTTTTTATCCGAATTATGGTCACTTACAATAGGGATTGATTTGGGTTTGGTGTGGCTAATTTTAATCGCCTGAATTGCGTAAAAGTGCCACGAAACAAAGCGACGAGAGGTCCTACATCCCACGCCAGATCTAAAAGGGAGGCGAGTCTGTGTCTGTCTGGTGGGGCAGAGAGAAAACAAGTATAAATTTTACATCCTATGATTTAGGGGACTGTGATTTATTTACCTGACAGCTACATGGACATAGATTCCTTGTACAATGTGACCCTGGGTTTCTTCCCATTCCATCCCATTCCATTTCAGAACATCTGGAGTATTCTGATGTGGTTCTTGACAGTTGGCGCTCCGCTTTCATTTGTTTCACGTCATCTAACTGGAGCGTTTCCATGGACGATAATCTGATGAGATCCTTGGTGCCCCTTTAAGTGGAAAGAAGATGTAGAAGTTCCTCAGATATGGGAGATCCCATCTAGCCATGTACCCCCCCACCCAAGATGAGCTGCCCCCCTCACCCAGTTGGCAAAGTCTGAAAACGTGGCGCTTCTATGAAACGTTAGGAACTAAAGTGCAAAGGGAAGCCTTATTTATATATTTTTTTTCGCTTTACATTTATTTATTTAGCACCTGCTTTTATCCAAGGCAACATACACTTGGGAAAGTATGGAGAACCAGATCAGTTATTGCCCAACAGGGAAATCACGCTGGTGACCACAGGATTCAAACCAGTGACCACCTGATCGTGAATCACGATCGGCACACCCATCATTTTCCGTCAGCTTGCAGGATGCGTTGGCGTTGAAGCGCAGTCTTGCGTTTTTCGTTGATGTTGTTTTTTTTCTCTTTCTGTACTCTGCAGGTCAGGTGACGTGACGGAGCCCGTAGCAGTTCAGGTGGGCCATGCGGAAACCCTCTTGCCCCTGCTCTCACTCATGGATCTTTTCAAGGTGGAAACGCCCTTAACTGCAGCGAACTTTGCCGAGCAGTACGACCGCTCGTTCCTCACCAGCCGCATGGTGCCCTATGCTGCCAACCTGGCCTTCGTGCTGTACCGCTGCCGCGAGGGCCTGCGGCTGCAGCTCGTCCTTAACGAGAGGCCCCTGGCCTTCCCCGGGATCGGCGACCCGGTGCCGCTCTTTTGGGACGTCAAAGAGCAGTATGGAGAGCTGCTGAGCGGCTGCGATTTCGACAAGGAGTGCGAGTTGCCGCCCTCCAACTGCAGCAAATGCTCCGAACTGTAACCTGCGACCTGCAGGAGGCAGTATTCATACCACTCATGTTTAGGCTTGGAAATCCCAAATTGTATATACTGTGGGACATGCTTTAATACGGCTGCTGGAGCTGATTATTTTTAATGCACTCTCTGTTTTCCGTACATATTCTTGTCATGAAATTGTTCATAATTCACAATGCTTCTTTCACCAAGCTACTAATGACCAAACCATCAAACTTGAATACCCCCCCCCCCCACCACCAATACACACACAGATAAATGTCTACCTCCTGAAAATATGTAGTGTTGTACTGGGACCTTTTACTTTATATTTATAATAATGGTGTAATCTGAGGCCAGAGGTAGCGCTGGACATTTTGGGCCCCCAGACCAGTCCAGTTATGATCCAAATTTTTCTAGCGCCCATCACTTGGGACCCTTGTAATGGTCCTAAATTCCCTCCCCCTTTATGGTGTCCCTGTCTGAGGTGGCTCAAAGTTGTAGGTTTGAATCATATGTCTATGGAGTTTGTGTTTTACCTGCGTTGTGTGGGTTCAAGAGTCACAGTTAGGCTAGCTGGTGTCTCTGAATTGCTCGTATTGTGAGTGTGTGAACGTATGCACCCCCTCACCCCTCCATAACACTGACCAGGATTGGTGGGTGGGTGGATGGATGGATGGATGGATGGACAGTGTAATCTGAGCAGAAAGTCTAGAAATATGTTTAAGAACAATGTACTGAAATGAATAGGTTTTTTAAAACTAGAGCTCCCTGCTTTCCCATTGTATCTTTTGATTGACTGATTTGTTCAGGAACATTTTTAAAAATGCTCTATTTTATCCAAAAGTACGGGGCTTTGAGGTGATACTTTAAGTTAATTCAAGGTGTTTTTAAAGCGCAGATGTGATTCTTGTATATAATGTGCTACTTGTTTAACAAATAAAATTGCTTGAAAAGACAACCTAAGCGACTTAAAATGCAACATGAAGCGAAATGTTTGGAATGTTTCCACATTTGAGACACATCTATATACACTGGTGTGGTGCACTTTGTAAATCTTAACGTCAAATGGGGGACAGGCTTCATATGCATGAATTCGTTTTTCTTAAGAAATAAACGCCGCAATCGCGGTACAATCATAACACCGCATGTGTGGTTAATTTTGTAGCCAGTGGCGGCTTCAGCAGTTAAATCGGCGAGTTTTCGCCTTTTTTGTAACGCGTACGGACCCGCGGAGCTCCGACGCGACTGCCGGCCGGCTTCGGGACTCCGCTTCGGCGCAAAGTGGCCCCTCCGGCTAAGCCGAGCCCCATCCAAGCTCCGGAATGCTATGATTTCCGAGTCGCCGGGGTGCCGCTGAGCCCTGTGTGGGAGGGTGAGGGGCAGGGAGCTGCTACGTGTCTTATAACCCCCCCCCCCCCGGAGGTCTTCGGGAAAAAGGAGGAATCAACCCCCCACCGCCCTCCTCCGATTAATAGGAGCGAGCGGATCGAAGCGCCTCTAGAGGATCGACGAGCTGCAGTCCGGCCGCCTTCGAGCACAGGGGAGAAAGCGGGGACGGAGAAATCATGTCCGGGAACAAAAAGCAGCGCACGGTGAGGAGCACCGACATGTCTAAGGCTTGTGGGTCCGAACTGTCTCCATCACTTTAATAGGACATAAACTAAGACGGGTGCACGTCGGGGGGGTTTAACTGTTTTATGGCGAAGTGACACTAATTTAGGATGTTGTAGCTGCTTTCCTTGACATGTTTTTTAAAATGTTTTTTAATATTTACTTTTACAGGCGATCCTCTTACGATTCCTCCTGAATCGGTTTATAAACCGCACTGCCGACAGATATCTAGGATCTGCGGTGTTAAAGAAAGTTATGTGCCAGTCTTTCTAATTTATGTCGCGTATTAGTAAATCTTAAAAAGCACAAACTTTATGTCGTTTGCATGATGGGACACTCGGCTTGGGTTAACATGTACATTGTACTTTTTTTTGTTGCGATCGCCCTGCATTTTCCCGATTACGTGTCGTTTAATGTGCACTTTCGCCGAGCTTTCCGTGGTGTCACCCCGGGCCGAAAACGTGTACGGTGCCGAAACAGTGGGGCTGTTGTGTGCCCCTCATGAATGGCATTACTGACATTTTATTTCCAGCCCCTGTAAAGTTTCCCGGTGCGTGTCTCCGTCCCCCTGGGAAGCGCTGGCACTTTCCCCCATCAGTCCAGCCTCAGTTCGGGCGATGAAGCGCCGAAATATGAGGAAGTTGCTTAACTCGGTCCCCAAAGTTTTATCAGTGCCTCGGCGTGTGTCCGGCCGGTTCCTATCGCTGTCGTTATGCAAAAAAATTGCAGGTAATCCGGTGGTTTTTGTCCCTCTATAATATTTTGAAGAAATGAAAACTCACGTCAGCTTTCAGTAAACTTTATTTCGACTCGCTGTGGTTAAATATTACGTTGCGCTTAAACGGGTAAGAGGTTAATGACGTGGACATGCGGATCCTCTATACACCTTTAGCCAAGGTACTGAACGCGATCAGCCTTCAGTCCGCCACCCCACACAGGCTGGTACGGTGCACTGACTAACTGATGGATTTAGGCTTTTACCTAAAAAAAAAAAGGGGGGGGGGGGGGTGTTGAGTTGGCCGGCCTTGGACCCCCAGAGGCAACTGTCCCTCCACAAATAGAAGACAATCAATAGAATGTTAACAACTTGCCTTAATCAAATCCTCTATTATATATTTGTGTTTGAGTTCTGGCAAATCGATGTGAGGTTTGTACAAAACTGAAAAGGCAAATAAAAGATGCTTTTGTTATGCAAAGCGTAGTGAAGCAGCGCCAAAAAACTTTAATGAAGCCAGATCTTTAAAGATGATTTATTTACTTTTTGGCACAGTTTAAGTAATAACGATGATCACTTAATGACAATATACGTAGATACAGGTCTTATACAGAAGGCGAGAATATGTATGCTCATGGATGAGTTTTCGATTGTGTTTTATATGGTTAAGAGTTCTCCTTCATGCAGGAAATATAAGAATTCAGACCAGGAAAGGGGGCCCATTTCGTATTGTTTAGTCTGTATGGACTTGGTTTGGAAGTCCAGTAATGGTACAGCCCTGGATTAAAAATCAGTTTTATTTTTCCTGTAGAATGCATCTTATCTATTGAGAGCTTGGACTTGGACCAAGTATTTGAATTGCATAACAGTTTTATTTTGAACGACTGAATTTTCTCAGCTTTAAATGTGGAAGTTTTTAGTTGAAGATAGTGCATCGGAACATGAGGTACAGCTAAGAGGTCAGGCTGGACCACTTTGCGCCAGTCACTTCGCCATTGCGTATTAATTTTTTTAGCATGATCCCTTATCTGGAGAGGCCATTTTGGGCCAGAGGAGAAAATAAAAACCTCAAAAACGTCGTGTGTGTCTTGGAGAAGTGTCCGTTTTGCCGTTGAAGACCTTTCTGACTGTGGCTTTCAACTGATATCCGCAACTTCTGCTTTGTTAAGGATTTCCTTCTTTTTCTTCTTTCTACGGATTTGGGGAAGAAGGAAAAACATGTATTTGAAACACACACCATTGGGGTCCTACAGGACGGCCGTCCCCTCAAGATGCCTGAACACACAACTCAAACTATCCATCCTTTCTCCTTTTCTTTTCTGTTTGTTTTCTCTCCGCTGTGTAGAGGTCGGAGAAAGGTATTTCATGAGTATCACATCTGCATTTCTTTGTCTCTCCGATGTCATACTGTCGTTACAAAAATCCGTCATCATGGGGAGTAAATTTATTTAAGGTGCCTGGTTTGTGTGAATGAAATGCTGTCGTGCGAATGTCAAATTGACACAGGGCAAGCGCGATGTCTTTGCCGAAGTTAAACCTCTTGGGCAATGACTGTATCCTCTGTGCCGGTGGGCAGCTCAAGGAACAAGGATCTGTCGTTAAATGTAACAGATGAGAAATGTGACAAAGTAATCAGCATGAAAATACAGGCCTCGCTTCCGTCCTGGAATCAGGCCTCTGACCCGGTGGGATCCCAGGCAGAGGAAAATCAGTATAGCCTATTTTTTTTCATCGTAGCTCTGCGTTTCTGCTCTTGTGTAACTTTTATGACTGGTCTTTTCTGATTATCTCCCTGTATCTAAGCACAACTGTCATTAAGTCAGAAAGATTGTAACCTCGATATAATGAGTCATGTGATCATTAAAAACCATGACTGTGCAGAATATGAAACCAATGAACAGGTGAAACGTCCTTGAAACTTAAAAAAATAAAATCATCATCTAAAGCATGTATTAATATTTTTTTAAAGTAAAGTTTAAGGATTTTTACATAGTTTAGCAGGCACATTTATCTCTCATTCTGCTGACCCAGGGATTTGAACCAGCAACATTTCGGGATCAGTGTCTCATGTTGCTGTGCTGCACTCCACCCTCTTTTAATTACTGGAACTTGATGAAGATTAAAACAAAGTTCTGTGTTTCAGGAAAAGAAAGAACCATTATTATTTTATTAAAATATTGGCTTGCATATTTTTATGTGTATTTTTTTTCTGTAGTACGTCGCTGTTTCCTGATTTCAGCCAGGACACATCAGTCGAGTAGCATCTTCTCTATTTGGTTTAGAATAGGTCTTTGGACCGAGCCAGTGTGATAAGACACGGGCCCGGTAATCTTACAGTTAGGCCTCACTTGCTCCCAGTGTTGGGCATTTCAGGTCCAGAAGCTACAAATCCAGACCATGGTTTTGTTTCTCCCAACCAGTTGAGTACTC
>JAODUD010000041.1:9682726-9701913 GCA_026784285.1 Stomatorhinus walkeri | reverse complement strand
TCTGTCATCATTTTAAGTGGGAGAACTTGCACAATCGGTGGCTGACTAAATACTTTTTTGCCCCACTGTATGTGTGTTTTAGATGGCTTTGTGTGCGTGTGAGTGAGTGTTATATTGTGTGTAATATGTACCAATGAGCGTCTGCCAAATTTTGATTCGGCCAAGAAACAGTTATTTTATTCAGTTAAACTTCTGGTGCAGTTGATGTCGTGGCTAAGCGGTTGCCTGTTAGATCAGGGCAGCACAGCTGGTAGCTGGTATGAGAGCCAGCAGGTGAAATCGTGACGGTTTTTGTGTGCAGACCATTGTCCCCACTGGCGTCATGGAGGAAGTCAATGAGCTCTTTGTACCGGAGAATAAGCTGAATCTGGCACTGGCCGATGCCGCCACCCTGCCAGCCCTGAGCATCACCGAGGTAACATCTCTCATGAGTCTCACCGGCCTTCAGTCATCACCTAGCAACGAGAGCCTCACACACCTTCCTGAGGGCAAAGGAAGACCAGCACATTTACGAGCTTTCTTAAATACATGCACTATTCGAGGATAAATTCATGATGTAAATTGTCCTTTATCCTTTATGGTACATTGTTTTATGTTATGGCGTGATTTTTCTTGGGACAGCTATTAACAATCGAGGAGCAAATTTCCAAAACTCACTCAGCCCACAGGACACATATGTATATAAAGCCAGGGGTAGTTTGTGGCCCAGGGGGTTAAGCCTCTGTAGCCGTGATCAGACGGGCACCAGTTCAAACCCCAGCCTTGGCAGTGTAGTCAGGGTTCTGAGGCTCCCAGCTCCATGGGTGCTGCTGCAGGGGTCTGTAACGTATCACCGTCATTTATATATGGACAGGATAATTGTACAATAAGTACCGTTCCTGACTGAGTTTTGGAAATTTAAACAAAGATCTGTTTTGACGCTGCATCATGTCTGATGCTCTGTCAGTCTCCACTAAAGCTGGTTCCCTCTGGCTTTTTGCTGTTCCTGTGTTTTTGCAGCTGGACCTGCAGTGGGTGCAGATCCTGGCCGAGGGCTGGGCCAGTCCGCTCAAGGGCTTTATGAGGGAAAGAGAGTTCCTGCAGGTCCTGCATTTTGGAACGCTTCTCGACGGTAAAACTGGTTCTCACGCCGAGTTCACGCCTCTTTCTGAAGCATTCTGAATGGAACTACGATTATCACACTGACATTCTATCTCAGCAAGATTTGTTAAGTGGGTGTTTAGCTGTAATATATATATTTTCTTCTCTTTCTTACTATAGTTATCAATTCCTATGTTTAGCCCAGCCGTAATTTCATTCTTTTTTTTACGATGTTTTGAAGTTGTTCTTTGGATTCACAACAATTAGACGGTGCTGGAAATGCTGTTTCCTGGTGACCAAGGTAATCCTGCTGATGAAGTTGGCGTTATTCTGGTTTTTTTTGGCAGGTGGAACCGTCAACATGTCCGTGCCCATCGTCCTGCCCGCGTCTACGGAGAACAAGGAGCATCTGGATGGCTGTGCCGCCTTCGCTCTGGAGTGCAAGGGTCGCAGAGTGGCTATCCTGCGCAATCCCGAGTTTTACGAGCATCGAAAGGAAGAACGCTGCGCTCGCCAGTGGGGCACCAGCTGTCCGAAACACCCCTACATCAAGGTGTTACCATGTTTGCCAAATAGCATTTTCTGCTAATTTGAAACAATTTTATTGCAGACAGTTGCAAACAAGAATGTTTGCTTGTCTTAAAGGACGTGTACAGGTCATATGACTTAGCTTTCCTTGTTTGGTTGACAGATGGTCATGGAGGGAGGTGACTGGCTGGTCGGCGGTGAGCTGGAAGTGCTGGAACGAATCAGATGGAACGACGGGTTGGACCAGTATCGCCTGACTCCACGGGAATTGAGGCAGAAGTTTAGAGAAATGAAAGCAGGTGAGTGCAGTGCTCCTTCAGTCTACTGTACATGAACATCAGAGATAAAGACTTTTCTTGACCTTATATTTTAAACCGTCCCTGCCCAGCTTTGCTGCCATGTCTATGGGTGTGTTAGTTAGCTGGGAGAAGTCCGCTACTCATTAAAAAGGCGGATAAAAGTATGTTATGTTTGACTGTAGCCCAGGAAATATAATTAAAATCTGGAATTTAGGCCACAGTCATGCTTTGATAAGAACAAAAGAGAGTAAAAACACACGGGTCACGTTATCTGGGAACAGAGTTACACAGTCAGATTGCCAAACAAAGATTGGCTTCAGCACAGGGGAAACGCACACAGGGAAAGGGTAACAATGCTGGGTAGGGCAACCGGACACAGGGTCAGGTGCAGTGGGGCTACCAACCAGAATTTGTCATTCTAGACTGACCACCCCCCCCCCCCCCCCATATTATTTGACCTGATCAGTATATATATAGTTTTACACACAGTTACAGAGTATTCAACTGGTTGGTTGAAATAAAATCCCGGTCTGGAGGTTTACTCTCTGCACCTGAATTACCCAACTCTGTCTATATCAGTGATTCCAGGTTCCAGTCCACCTTTTTACTCCCTCCCAGCTCTCTGCTGGACACTTTACATATTTGTCCCCTCCCAGCTTCTGTCAAAACATGGACTGTCTGGGGGTCCCTGAGGACTGGGTCAGGAAACAGCTCTACATTAGATGTGCAGCACAAACATCAACACTGCCGGAAATGACCACCTCCTATTACAGTTTCCATGTTTAAGTTTTCACTCTCCAGTGTTAATTGTGACATATTTTGATTTAGTTTTAGTTTTAGTCTTTTGATGAAAATGCAGTTTAGTTGTAGTCATGATTTTTTTTTTTTTAAGTGTAGTTTTAGCTGATGAAAATTACAGGATATTTATTCCACTAAATTTACAGTACATGCAGTCAATGACACTAAAAGGTTTTGCCATCATTTTCACATTTCTTTGGAAATTTCACTTTTCTGTCTGCACACACACTCACTAACACACACACACTCACTAACACACACAGACTGGTCTGCCCCTGTCCACTCTAGATTCCTGAAAGAAACATATGCTATGCTGTTACTATGTCACGACGGTTTAGGTATGAACATACAGTCTTTACCTCTATTTCTAAAACGGCTCTGCATGAACTTTATTTAGCAATAAATAAAACAAAAATAAAACCACAATTTAGTCTCAAACAATCCGCATTGTACATGGGAGAGTTTGCGACTGAAATTGTAACATTTCCCAAAGAAAAAATGATAACAAACAATATATAGTCTTATTTAGTGTATGTACACTGGATGAGGTACAGTCAACAGGAACAGTATTTATAGACTGAAGTCTTTTTAGAACTCTTTGTTCTATCACTTAGAGTATACCAGTGCCTACATTACCAATGTAAACATGTGTCCATTGTGTTTGGGTCAAGAAAACAGAAGAGTGCGCATGACTGGAAAGACTAGCCAGGCTTCACTGGGTGGGATTAAGAATGTGTCATAGTCCAACTATCCAATCACCTACTAAATAGAAAGTGATGGGAAATACATCGTCGTCTGTTTAGCTTAGTGAAGCAGAAATTGTCTTGCTTCGCTGAAGTTCCATTTATCCCCAGGCGTTTTGCATAATACCTTTTTTTGTACGCGTTTTTTTTGAACCGCTGCACTTTTTTTGACGTCTCGTTTGATGATTGGCATTAAAAAGATATTTTAAGTGATATGAATGTGACATTTTACACGCTTTATTTTCAGAGAGGCACTGTCACAATGCCTGTCTTAAGGAAACCTCCAATGCTCAAATGCCAACATCTGGGCCGTGTGATTTGAGATCGGGAGACAAAACAGACACCCATTTTATTATTTCTAACTGGGCTTTGGCGATTCCCTGTCATTCTTGAGACATTAAACTAAATGTGAAAATGATCACTTTATTGTGATTCACGCCATTTCGTCGTGATTTATCGCGGCCATTTATAGGCGACCAAGCGAATAAGCGCCCCTCGACCTCACTTCCTGTCTCCGCCAGATGCTGTCTTCGCGTTCCAGCTCCGCAACCCGGTGCATAACGGGCATGCGCTGCTGATGCAGGACACGCGCCGTCAGCTGCTGGAGCGCGGCTACAAGCGGCCTGTCCTGCTGCTGCACCCTCTGGGCGGCTGGACCAAAGACGACGACGTGCCGCTGGACTGGCGCATGCGGCAGCACGCCGCCGTACTGGAGGAGGGCGTGCTGGAGTCCCAGTGCACCATCGTGGCCATTTTCCCCTCCCCCATGATGTACGCGGGACCGACGGAGGTACATCCTGGCTTCCAAATATGCACAGACACCTTCCATTCACCCAATCCCTGCCCGTGTCTAATCGTATAGCGTTTGTGCGCGCCCTACAGGTCCAATGGCACTGCAGGGCTCGCATGGTCGCCGGGGTCAACTTCTACATCGTGGGTCGAGACCCGGCTGGCATGCCACACCCCGAGACCAAGAAGGACCTGTACGAAGGCTCGCATGGGGGCAAAGTCCTGACCATGGCCCCCGGGCTCACCTCCGTGGAGATCATTCCCTTCCGGGTCGCTGCGTACAATCAAGTCAAGAGAGCCATGGACTATTATGATCCGGACCGGTGAGGCACCGAGGGGGTGAACTTTGGACCACAACACCGCTGGGGCAAACAGTACACTATAATACCACTGTTACATAGTCGCTTTAACGACCCTAAATCAGGGCTCTGAAACTCAAATAACCTGGGAGGCGCTCAGTAGAAGCTCTTCACTTGAACTTTTTAGCCAAAAGAGGCTACGTAAATATAATTTGCTAAACGACCGGGGCCGACCAAGTTTGGTGCCACCACTGATTTATGTCATGACACTATATCGTTAATTATGTCGCATTAGTGAACAAAAAAACATGCTGCAGGCAAGTACATTAAGACCACCACCCTGACTGTATTAATAGATAATAAGCAACTGAATTTTATTGATTTATTTAGCAGGTGCTTCTATACAAAGTGATATATAATTGAGACAGCAGGGACAACCTGTCCCTGTAGTATTAAGGATTAGGAGCGTATGGTGAAATCAGTCTGGAGATAGCAGGATCTGAACAGCGGACCTTCCAAACCTTCTAATCACGGGCACGGGGTTCTAACTCACAGAGCTATACACCGCCCTATAGAATGATTAATTCCCATCTTTAATTCCAACTTTCAGGCACAGTGAGTTTGACTTCATTTCTGGCACCCGGATGAGGAAGATGGCACGGAGCGGAGAGAACCCACCCGATGGATTCATGGCCCCCAAGGCCTGGAAGGTCCTCACCGAGTACTACAAGTCACTGGAGAAGGACCAGTGAGCACCCAGCAAAATAAACATGGCCATCGCCTATCCTTTTAACGTTCATTTTTTAAATGTCATAAATGAATATTTATAGTCAACATATTTTGTAATGAAAATGTAAAATAGAGTATTTTAGTGGTATAACTATCGGCAGTTAGAATCTTCTAGTCTGCCTGTCTGTTGGTCAGTCTGTCTGAGAACAATTGCAATCCTAATGTTGCTGATTTTATTTAATATGAAATTGTTGGAGAAAAGGGAAGGTGTGGGATGGAACCTTAAGGAGAAAGAGGCTATTGGCCATTTCCGCCACCGAGAAGAAAATGGGTGCGTAGCAATACAATAGTGTGTAAACTGTAAGACTCACAAAAGCCAGTGAAGACCTGCTCTCTATCAACTGTTTATGCCCAGAGATTAGCACTAAATATCCCTGTATTCTCTCGACTGTTATTTTTATGGTTCCATTGTCTTTCCTAGTACACAGACTTTCTTTGTCCTGACATGCAAACTTTACCTCAATGTATTTGAAAATAATATTGAAACATGTTTGTCAAAACACTCGGGAAGTCTGTTAAACAGAAACAGTCTGAAATTTTGAGCGATGGTAATCTTATTATTTTTTGTTTTAAATGAAACCGTTTTGGGAGCCCCTTTGCTCTCAAACTCAAATATTTTTATGTAGTTAAAACTGCACAGAGTAACATTGAAAATGGAAAAAGTGCCTTTTTGATATTGAATGTCAACATGACTGTACTACTGTTCATGTGGAAAGAAAAAGTATTTATGTATTTTAATCTTGCCTTAACCTGATTGCCTAATAATAATAATTATTATTATATTATCTACTAAACTCTTTGACATAAGCTGGGTTTAGTTTAAAAAGTCTTTACATTTCTTAAACTCTTTAAATAAACTTAAAATTGATTCCTAATATCATTCTTTGTTGCAAATTCTTATTTTGAAATATTCCAAGTAAAATGAACTGAAATGTTCACATACACAATTACAATAAATAAACTGATTTTCAGCTTGGAAAATTATATTACATATGGATATTTAGCTTTCTGGGAATATTATCAGTGTTACCCATTGTTGCCTACTTTCTTTGGGTTACATTCATGTCTTATCCAAAGTGACAAACATTTTTGGGAAATATATATCACATATATTGCCCATAGAACTGAGGCAGCAGGGAAGGCACACTGCACTACTTCTGTTTCTCTTTTTTTCAAAGACTCAGCGGACAGGTGTTTGCGGCTGAAAACCACACTGATATCCTATACCGCAAGTGAGTGGGTGGGTGTGTAGACTATGCATTGTTTTTTCAGAAGATGCTGGAAAACTATATTGTTAAGATGGGTTTCAGCTGTTATTTTTATTATGATCACTATACTATTCCTGGGTAGGGCCTCCCTTGGCTCTCAATACAGCTGCAATATATTTCTGTAATGGATTCCATAAAATATTGACAACATTCCCTTGTAATTTTGGTCCATGCTGATAATTTTGCATCACACAGTTCCTACATATTTGTCAGCTGCACCTCCCATTAGAATCTCCCATTCTACCACACCAAAAAGATGTTCTGTTGGATCCAGAGTCTTGGACTGTGAGGCGGGCGGCACACAAGCCACGATCGATTGGTATTAACCGATTCAAAGTGAGCCAAGAAAAAATTGCCCATAATATTACACCACCACTACTAGCCTGGGCTGTTGACACAAAGCAGGTTGGGTCCATGGATTCGAGCTGTTGATGCCAAATTCTGACCCTACCATCTGTGTGCCGACAGCAGAAACCGGGGTTCATCAGACCAGGCTATGTTTTTCCAGTCTTTGAAGTGTCCAGGTTTGTTGAGAACGTGCTCACTGCAACCTTGGCTTTCCATTTTCAGCAGACAGGACTGGACCTTGGCATGGTCCTCTGTTGTTGTAGTTTAACCATCTCCATGTTCGACATATACATTCTGAAGTGCCTTTCTATTCACCAGTTGTACAGAATGGTTATCTGAGTTAGAGCAGAGTTAGGGGAAACTCAATCACCCAGAAGGAGTTTCCATCTACAATACTAAAACTCACTGGATCTATTTTAATATTATTCCGCTGTTCTGAGTATAACCCAAGAGAGTGTTTGGATGAAAATTCCAGGAGATCGGCAACTGCAGTTCAACCAAGGAGACCTCAATAGTTGGTTGACAAGTATTTATTTATTGAACAAATTTAAATGAGTATTTGAGCGGTGGTTTGGCGAAGCCCATCTCTTGGTCGTTGGTTCCATCGACTCTGAAGCTGACAGATCTGGCTGGGCGACCAGGCAGGAGGCGAAGGAGCCAACCCCCGGACCAGGACGGGGTGACAGATCTGGCTGGGCGACCAGACAGAAGGTGAAGGAGCCAAACCCCGGACCAGGACGGGCAGCCGAAGGTGGTGGAGGGGAGGAGGTGGGAGAACAAATAGCTGTAACGGCAAAGAAGTGGGTTAGATTTACTCTTTATATAAACTGCTGTGATTGGACACTCTGGCGTTCATTAGGTCTCCTTGTTTGAACTTTCATATTCCCTTTCACAAAAACCTGAAACCACCCTTTCTGGCCCCAACAATCAGTCGAAATTACTGCGATCACTGAGATTATTTTCCCCATTCTGGTGTTTGATGTGAACATTAACTGAAGATTCTGACCGGCATCGGCGTGATTTTATGCATTTGCGCTGCTGCCACATTATTGACCGATTACGTAATTGCATCCTAACGAAGTGCTCAGTAAGTGTACAAAATATAAACATGAATAAGCTACAGTGAAAGAGCAAACCCTACCATGGAAGAGGTCACGTATAAAAGAATCATCCATGGTTTTACCTGTCAGAGCTGCAACGTTTCTTTCTTTTTTTAACCTAAATATTTACGCTAGTTAATGGAGAGAAGTGGTTTTAACAAGGCAATAAATCTTTATATGTTTGAAAAATATGATGTACCCTGCTTATTTGTTTGTACGGTTGTAATATGTTTATTACAATAAAAATATATAAACATAGACTGACTTGTCGAAGGCATACGGAAAATGGATGGTTGGTTGGATCCCGATAGAACGATGTGATAGAAAGACAACATAGCTTCACAGCAACACAATTTTATATGCTACTAACATTCCTCTCGTTTGTTGCTGGTGATAACTACTTGCTAAAATTAGTTAACTATTATATCCTGTAGCTAAATATATCATCGTTGCTGTGACCAGTTCATTCCAGTAGTTCATATTTACTTGCTAATCACTGTGCATGTTACAGTGAAACAATATAACAGTAAGCCATCTGACTATATTATGAATAACAAATGCAGCTGAATAGAAATATATAGCATTTAATTTAGACAAAGGAGGCTGTCAGACCTGCCAGACCTGATTAATAGGAGATGCATAGAATGTATCAAGAAGTTCATGTCGTCAACAGCAGGTGAGGTTTCAGGTGTGTTAGAAATGCGCATGTTGTGTTTTCAGTCCATTATCTTATGACTCAGCGTTGACTCTCCCTGATGCCATGTCCACTGAAAGAATGTGACGTAGTCACGAAAAGTAAAGCAGGCACCAGAGAACCACATGACGATCATTCAAAAGCTTGAGGAAATCGTCCCCTTAGCTATTCGCTAATCCAAATAGGAGTGGATTCTTCTGACTTCACAGTGCAAGACACGGAGCTCCTTCTCCTGTTCCAGGTGAAAGGTCTACTAATATTACCTTTAGAGATCCAGAGGCAAATGAAAAAGTACATTTTCTGGCAGAAATCCAGATTCTACATGCTAGAGTCCTGCAGATGTCACACATAACAAAAGAGCAGGCTGGATAAATGACTAAGTTGTGAATCTACTGTCTAGATGCACGTGTGATGTTTTTCTTTATCTCGTTCCTTGTCTACCCGCTTTACGGTACAAAATAAAGAGTATGACAGTTTGGGGAGGGCTATTATACCATGTGACAGATCTGCGGTGTCAACCCTATGATTCCTGACGTTAAAATCATTTCTTATTCTTTGATTTTCTTTATGGGTTCCTAGAGGTAGAAATTTCAGGTCCAGAAGTAAAAATACAGACCAAGATTTTGTTTCAACCAGCCAATTGAATGTAAAGAGTCAGTCACAGAGTACTCAGCAGATTGGTTGAAACAAAACCTTGGTCTGGATTTGTACTTTGTACTTTCTGGACCTGAAATTTCCACCTCTGCCATACCGGATGAACTGTCAGAGGACGGACAGCGTGACGGGTGTGCCATCTTTCTAATGTGTTGTCAAATTTTCTTTATGTTACAGGATGAAACCATTGTTTTTAGAATCATTTCAATGATGTACTGCTCTGAAACACTTCACTTGAACGTGCATTTGGACACACATCTGCCATTTAAATCACAAATCAGACTACAAAATCAAACATGACTTAACAGACTCAATAAGGAAAAATGAAAAGAACAAAGGAAAATGTTCTGGGGTGACACTGAGGCTGAATCAGCCCCGGTGTGTGTGTGCAGTCTCTCCGTGCCTCATGGGTTTGATCCTTTGAGGTCAGTTCAGAAAAGCCACAATGAGACAAAGGGAAGCTTTCAAATGCTCACATCCATACGGCCCTCGGAGAAGTAATTGCAAAAATGTGTGTTGTTCTGCAGGCCTTGTTTCTTCTTTCTTTTCAAGTGTTTTTGTATCGTAAACTTGTGTCAGACACAACAGCAGCTTTTCGGTGACTTCTCAAGATGGTTCATATTTTCTCTAGGTTACAATACTTGCTGGAGTACATTCGGAAGGGTCTCAACTGACAGAAAACTAGCACAATACGAACCAGACGAGGCTGTTAAAGCACAGCAAACGTCTTTGAACTTCCGGCAACACCTTCTGCAGACTCAAGGAAGCAATTCCCTGTGACGGCTCCTGGGCCTCAGCATGGTAAACAATTTAATGATCGCAGCCAATAAGCTCACAGGAAATCTGGACAGCACCTGATAATCATTGTTCTGATGTACGTAACCAACCATGGCTTTCATAGCTCTGGTTCAAGATTCTGGCAAGAATCAGAAAGGTTTCTTGGTCAAAATAAACCCTCACCATTAAAAGGCAAAATGATACATCTGTCAGTTAAAGGCATGTTGCCAAAATGGATTGTCTCTGATTTAAGACCTCATGAGGTTGGCCCTTCTCAATGGAGCAGTGGTGGCTTACTGGTTAGGGAACTACACTTATAATTGAAAGACTGCTGATTTGAATCCCTGAGCAACTTATTGCTCCCCGGGTGCTGAATTAGCTACCCCCTGCTAATTTATTCAATTCAATTACATTTACTGAGAGACTCATGTGCATAGATACACACAAAAATGGACAGATGAAAACATGAAGAATAACTGACATAGACATGATGTCACATATGGGTTAAATGCAGAGAACACACTTCGTCGTGGTGGAGTGTCAACATTGATCACTAAACCCTTTAACACACAGCAATATGGGAAGTGGGGAAAATGCATTCATCCCTACTTGTAGGATCAAATGTAACCCGGATTTCATGTTGTTTGCGTTTCCAATTAAGACACACTTTTCTGTCTTTCATGCATTTCACAGAAGGTTATAGGCCCAAGTCCATATCCACAGATGTCAAAGGTCTTTTAAACAAAGACACAAACATCCCATCCAATCCGAGGCGTTGTCTTTACTGAATTTATTAAAACAGCAGTTCAGTAAGACAACAATCATTCCCAAAAAATATTGCTCACGCAATGTATAGTTCCCTAACTTGCTCTCCATGAATGCCTCCTAATATACACAATATTATAATTACAGAGTAATTTATACATACAGAAATAATTCACAAAGAGCATGAACCAGACAGAAAAGTCAACAAAACGCATAAAAGCTGTAAACGTTTTCCGTCAAAGCATCACTCAGCTACAGCAAGCGAACCTATACGTGGACTTTGCATGTGTTAAACGCGTGTGTGGAACTGACAGGGTCTACGTACATCAGAATACATGACCTCAGTTGGGTAAGATGGTTTATTTTCACAGATGACGTCTCAATGGATACTTTCTAATCTTACTAGCAATATTTCTTAAATGGGTTAAATAACGGCAATAAATAATGTTCTCTCTTATGCTAACAGCAGGCTAAAAATTACCATATGGATTTTACTCAAGCATCTTAAAATTTTGCCATACGGAAATGTATTTGTTTACTATCACTTGTCTTGCACCAATTTACAAAAATCATGCTTTTCTTTCCCCCAGCTACCCTAACCTACTAGACACAAACCCCACTGTAAGCGTCCTTATTCTTATGGTGTGATAATGGTACTAGAAGGCCAGACCTGCTCCGTTTCTGCACAGCTATGCCTCAACAAAAAAATAAAGTTCTCAAAAAAAAAAATGAGAAGTGTGCCACATAGAAGGAACTGCTGAGACTTCAGAACACCGCGGCTCACCGGGCGACTCAAACCCAAAAGGTACTGTAGCCTTCCCCTCGTTCCCCAGTGGGGAATCTCGGGACGCGCTCCACTCCTATTCTGAAGCCCATGTATAATATACAGTAGATGAAATGTAAAACTCAAATAAAAAGGAAAGCAGCGGGAGAATCCTCTTCCCCATTTAGATGATGGATGAGTACTGCCTCAGTCGGCTCAGTCCAGGGAAGCGTGTACCAGGATGTTCTGAGAGCCGGCCATTTTCGATTTCCTCATCTTCTGTATGGCCCTATGCAAATCCTGCTGCTGGATTGGTCGAATGTAGTCCTCCTCAACCCTGGGGGAGCAAGACGCACCAGGACCCGAGTGAGATTGGGTAACGTGGGGCATTAAGGGAAAGGGAGGGAGAATCTGACAACTGATCTGCTTGCTTTAAGCCCTCAAATCACAAAGATTCAGAATCAAAACATTAAAGAGCATAAAGCAGTGTTTCCCAATCCAGTCCTCCGGGACCTACAGACAGTCCACGTTTTTGCTCCCTCCCAGCTCCCAGTAGTGGCCTCTCTGGCAGGGCGCTCGGATGGAGCAAAAACACGGATCGAATGTGGGTCCCTGAGGACCGGACTGGGATACACTGGCATTTGATAAAGGATTAAAGAATAGAATTACAGATTTTGGAGACATGTCTGGTTTAGCAGATCCAGAAAGATCAGCTGAAAAAGCAAGATGGGAAAGAGGTATGTTGGTTATAAGGGAAGATACAGAATAGGACTGGGATTTTGAAGCCGTCTATTTACTTTCAGATTTGAAACTCTAGCGTGTTTATTTCTGTTTGGAGGAGGGAGTGAAACAGACATTGGGGGAGTACCGGTTTTCCTCGTTATTGTGGACGAAATCCCGCACGCAGGTCAGCGCGGCGTCCCGGCACATCTCCCGGAGGTCACTTCCGGAGAACCCATCCGTCTCTTTAGCAACCTCAACCAGGTCAACAAGATCCTCCACCTACAAAAAAAATCATCGTGTCGAACACACGTCACAGAGCAAAGAGCACGTTCAATGCGACACATCTTGGTATAAATTCTTTGCATTATTTACAAAGTGGTCAATTCAAACCGAAAGGACACTGTTGACACCTAGCTGAAGTATTCTGACAACAGAAAAAAACCTAGCTAGTCTTCAATTGTAACGCCATTCTCCTCAGCGTCTTTTAGATCTTGTAAATTTGCTATATAAAATGTATTATTATTATTAATGATCAGTGAAAAATGGCATGTTGCATCTCTTCGACCAAGTCAGCAGACACACATGCTTAAGTGGAGCCAGTTGACTTACATTTTCATTGTCCAAAATGAGTCTCAAAATTTCTTCCCTTTGCCTTATGTTCTGAAAGAAAAACAAAACGTGACTGTGGGCCTATGCGCCGCGTAAGAGCCTGTGCACAAAATTCATGAAATTTACATTTCGCATTTATTTGTTTATTACATGCTTCTCTCCAAAGCATTCTACAAGTGAGGATCACAGAACTGGGTCGACCAGGTCATGCAGCAATTCTCAAGAGCCCAATGGTGGCATCATACTTCCGGATATGGGATTTGAACCAGCGACCTTCTGATCAGAGGCACAAACACAGAGAGCCACACGCCGGCCAAATAAGTTACTTTACACTGAGCCCATAATTCAATAAAATAATCTTAGCTGAACCCTACCAGCATAATGACCTTGAACAACACATTAGCTATCACTGGTTAGTTATGAGTGCAATGCGCTCACCGGTTGGTTGATGTGAAAGCGCGTGGGCATCCTCCTCAGAATAGCAGAGTCCAGGTCCTGTGGGCGGTTGGTGGCTCCCATTATGATAACCTGCGCAGAGCAGAAAGTGGATAGAAATCCTCTTCAGATCTGGCCTCTCCATCCATCACCCAAAGCATCAAAGCTATACATTGTATTGTCACTAGGGGTGGGTGATCTGACAATTTTAACAAGTGACCGATATTGAAGACGCCAACATTCTGCTTTTCAGGCAAATCTTAGATCCTTTTGAATTTTTCTTGAATTTTTGTCCTTCTAATCTTTTCAAACTTCACAAAAAAACTTCAACGGCCAGTAAAGACACGGATCCATGCTACATTGATAAACCAGCAGACTGACTTCCTACTGGATGGCTGTGCTGACTGCAAATTATATCACGCGTCTCTATCATGGGGTCTCTTTCATGCGTGATGCATTTGAAAAGTAATTCAATGTGAGCTGAAGTGGTTTGGCTACGCAGAGTCAGATATTTCATATAGGTATCTGTAAACTTTGTAATACGACAAATATATTCAACCATCTTAGGAAGCATCCAACAAAACTTTAATATTAAAAATAAAGTTTAGTTCAGGATTTAATGATCATTTTGAAAAGTGTCTTTGCTGCATTATGGTCTATATGGTACTATAAATAAGTCCTTAGGCTTGTTCAAGTCTGGATATTCTTCATTTTTTTTTTATTGGAGAGATCGAGCACACTTTAGATCACCTAACCACAATCGTCACCACTTCAAGGTTGCTCTTGTGGCTAAATGAGAAAATCACCTGGCAGTTGTAGTCTGTGTCAAGGCCGTCCCACAAGCTCATAAATTGGGCCTTCATCATAGCTGTAGCCTCATGATCCGAGCTGGAACGGCTCCTCAGGAAGGAGTCTGAGACACGTGAGAGGTAGCGGGTGCGTCAGAAGACCTTCGATGACAGACGGCGAGGGCCGCAGCCAAACGGGGCTCACCGATCTCATCGATGAATATGATGGAGGGCTGCAGTTTTATCGCCAACGAGAAGACGGCCGCAGCTAGCTTCTGGGACTCCCCGTACCACTTGTCCGTCAGGGTGGAGGGTTGAAGATTGATGAAGCGGAAGCCAGCTTCCCGGGCAGTGGCTTTGGCAATCAGCGTCTTCCCACAGCCTGGAGGTCCATACAACAGCACACCTGGGAAAGGCAGTTTAGACATGCTTCAGAGTCAGAGAAGCAACTTCACTGGTCTTCTGACTTGAAAGCTCTATTGTTGCCTTCAACCCAACTTGTCGCTCAGATCTACTTGCAAAGTCACTGAATCTTTGCTGCGCGTTAAGAGGCAGTCATCTCGAGAATGGCAAAATAGTCAAACAGGGGACTGCCGAAAGCTGACCACACCTTTGGGAGGCTGAAGCAGCCGCGAGTTCTCGAATAGGTGCCGTTTCTGGATGGGGAGGATGACGGTGTCCTTCAGCTCGGTGATGACATCATCCAGCCCAGCGATGTCACTCCACTTGATCTAAGACATTCAAAAACAGGCCAAAACTGAACAAGCACCCCCCTCTGCCTCTCAGCTTTCTACAAGTAAACCACAGAAGGAAGTACGCTAAACTGGGATGCGAGTCATTAATTTGTTGCAGAACTGAGTGCGTTTTTGTTCAGAAAGTACTGAGGGTGACATCGGAAAACTATTCTGCAAAGAGGCTAATTACCGCAAATGTAAAGCACAAATATTAGTGGAAAAACCAAAACAGACATACTATTGTTCTTACAATACCAAAATTTAGGAATTTTGATCATTTTCAGTAGTTTTCTTAAAAAGCAGGGGGGAGGGATAATCAGATTTTATTATTGTGCTTTATTTCAAACAAAAATGTTATCGTGATATTCGGGTGGTTTGCAGGCAGATCAGTTATAATAAAATTTAAGTATTTTAGTCAAAAAAGCAAGTTGACCATCATTTCTTCTTAATATTAGCAGTGTGGGTCACCGGCAGGTTGACAAAATAGGTGTGTGAATGTGCCCTGCGGTGGGTAGGAGACCCATCCCGGGTTATTCCCTGCCTTCTGCCCTTAGCCGGTCAGGCCAGGTGTGACCTGTTGCCTCCCTTTGCAAAACATACTTTAAAACAGCGCTTACACGTCGCTGCTGTACTTAGGGGTTTGCCTTTCTCATCCACTTTATAGTCAAAGTATCTCTAAGAGTGTTACAGTAAATCTCTCTGTCATGCCAATAGCTTTTACTTGCCAAGTCATAATTATGAGGTTATGGAGGTTATCAGGAAAACCAGGGGAAAATTCCAGATAACTGCAGATTGTAAATTTGTATAGGAAACATCATTTCAGGAGTGATTTTACTATAAAAAAGGACCAATTCTTTCACCATTCACAGTGCATAAAATTAACAACCATAATTAACTGGTGACAAGCAAAATTAAAATAAGACTAATCTTTGAGTATACCTCACATTAAAGTGGGGGCTAGGCTTCCATCGTGTTCGTTGTGAGGTAGGGATATGTAAAAATCACAAAAAGACCAACATCACACCATGTTTCCGTTTTAGATGCTCTTTCATGCATGTTGTGCTTTTGTGCTATGCACTGAAACATTAGTCCCGGTTTCACAATGCACATTACGTCCCCCACTTGTGTGAAAATTCCAGGCTTCCGACTTTTTCCCTTTGATTTTCCTGCCTACCCTCAGCCATTTTCCCCTCTCAGCGTCGCTAGGTGTCGCCATTTCCACTCTGCGTTAAGAACAGACTGAAAATTTTCCCACTGCCTAAGCGTCACCGCTGTATATTATTCGAATGCAAGTCTGTACTGGGAACAGTTTCATTTTCGACTTTATGTAAACTGCCTACTCCCGAGTACTTACGCTAAAACTGAAAAAGTACACTTACCTGCATGCTTAGCGGGTCCACTAAATGGGCAGCTATACTCATCTCGTACTCGGATAATTTCACATTCTTCACTCCGATCTGCCTCATAAGCTTCTCAGCCTGAAGAGAACAAACCCAATAAGGCAACACGTTTTCGGCGTCTGCTTTACATGGCAACACATCGTACCCACGATCCGATCAGGCATCAGGAAATTAGCTCAAATAGTTTTACGTGCATTTTGCACACGTACGCATAGAGTGAAACTTACTTAGAACCGAATCTTACCTGTTTCTGAGCTTCGACTTTTTGCTTCCGCGTAGGGTCAATCGCATCTACCATCCACTTAATGGTAAAATACGTCACTGCACCAAAAACTGTAAGCCTAAACAGTAAACCTATCACTTCATTACGACCCAGAGGCCGAGTTAGATTTTCGGCAGGAATCTCTTTCAGTACCATCGTTTCCAACTTATCTGTGAATTTAAAAAAATAATAATTAGTTTTCATTCCTTCAATCCGAATTGCCAGAACTAATCCTGCAAGTACTGCACCCCCCATACAGGTTAACTGTGCCGTGCCGTCCTCTAGTGATCAGAATTTAATTTGCATAAAATTTTGCGTATCCATGCGTTTTTTTTCTACAACTGCACGACGAAGCTGTCTCACCGGTCATGAAAGGTGACAATAACCAACATAATGTACCCACGGGAATTACAAAAACCAACTTGAGAAATTAACATTACAGCTATTAGCTTCTCTAAGGTCTAGTTAATAAAAAATCATCAGAATGTTAAATTTCATTTATCAAAAAATAGACAAGACAGCGTAAACGATAGGAACCTAGTGTACAGCTAACAAGGCTAATCAGACGATCTGCACTAGCTAACGGAAATGTTTGGTTTCTATTTACGTTTTTTGACCAAGCTCTGTTTTTATCTTACTTCTTCCACAAGGAGCCCAGCCACGAAGCTAGCTGCCGGTAACAAAACTGAAAGCAATGACCTTAATTAGCAGGTTAGCTAACCACTAAGCCACTCCAAACATCACTAACCAAGCCTCGTATAAATAAGCCGCAGAGATTTTGACTAGTTATACACAAGACATTACAAGTATGGACCATTCTGGAAGGGGGGGAAAAATTAAATATGAAATTGCCATGTGAAACGTCTCTCTTACCCCTCACGCCTTCCAAACGTCTCTCTTGCTACCTCTGATACAGGAAGTAAAAAATGAAATCATTTTTTTTCTATAAGACGCACTTCCATATGCCCGGTTGGAAACATATAATAGTCAAATATCAGTTCCGCAATGTTAGCGTTTCTTAAATAGATTGAATTATATGCTCTCTCCATATATATTTTTTAGAGTAGATATATAAAAATAAGCTAGATCACCTCCCCATGTTTTCGATGTTATGAATATAACTGCTGTTCAGAGTGTATATTAATATGATTATTTTTAAATGAAGGACCTAGGCTTGAATTTTTCGCTTTACAATGGAATAATCACATTTTGGAGACGCACCTTATTGTAATCAACACCGATTATGTACTCTTGGAACAATGAATTATATAAACACCGAATGGGTATCGAATTGCCTTTAAACGTGTTCTATAAGTCATAAGAGGAACCGTCATTCGCCGTTTTCGAATGGAACCTACACATATTCCTTGATATTTTACCTTCTTTCTACACCAAGATTTTAAAAGGGGCGAGGGCTTTCAAACTTATGACATTTAATCAAATTTATGAAAATATTTTCACTGTCATATAGTTTCATTATAAATGGGTACTGTGCAGTGTACACTGTCAGAAAAAATGACTAGTCCCGGTACAGTTTTGTATCGCAAAATACAAACAACATTAATGTACCCCAATAGTACAAAAATTATCCCCAGTGTCTAATTTTGTACCTTAAAATGTACATTTACCTACAGCTAGGGTACAGCCCCAGTAACAAGTCATTTTACCACCAAAGGTACAAACTGGAACTTTTTTTTCTGACAGTGTAGTTTCTTAACATGCTATTATTTTAATGCTATTAGTAACTTGTAAAAAAAAACCTCTAAAACTGAACTTCTCTTTAGCAAGATATATGTGTGAATTAGTAACACTTCAATCAATTAATAATGAAGGATAAATAAATCAACACCACTAGCTGGCAATTGGTTTGTCGTGAACTATGTGATTTCAGTGTATCATAACGCAACCAAGGTTTTTACAAATGAACCCTCAAATATTCACATTTGAGCACAAGAAATATCTTAGAAATGTGCATATGATATTAAATGAGCTTGATTATACATGTTAATTTTCAAATAAGCTTACTAGCTCTGGAAGGCTGGCTCACTGGGAGGTAGGGTTACTTCCACGGTTGTTGATTTGAATCTTGCCCCTACTACACACTTCTGCAAATTAATTGAAACAAGGTGTCACACAGACATCCATGCAGTGGCCTGATACCTGCTGATTTGCATAGCCAACAGGGCAGAGAGTTTGCTGAATGGATGGACAGTGGCACAGTGCCCACATGCTGGCAGGCCTGCTCAGGTGGGGTTAGAGCTGAGTGGATGGACAGAGGAGGCACTATGACCACAGACTGGTAGTCCTGCTTGAGCGGGATAGAACTGAGTGGATGGAGAGAGCAGGCACTGTGCTCACATGCTGGCAGGCCTGCTCAGGTGGGGTTAGAGCTGAGTGGATGGACAGAGGAGGCACTTTCCCATAGACTGGCAGGCCTGCTTAGGGTGGATTAGAGCTGAGTGGATGGACAGAGGAGGCACTATGACCACAGACAGGCAGGCCTGCTCAGGGTGGGTTAGAGCTGGGTGGAGGGACAGAGGAG
>JAODUD010000041.1:9657280-9682512 GCA_026784285.1 Stomatorhinus walkeri | reverse complement strand
ACCACAGACAGGCAGGCCTGCTCAGGGTGGGTTAGAGCTGGGTGGAGGGACAGAGGAGGCACTGTGCCCACAGACTGACAGGCCTGCTCAGGTGGGGTTAGAGCTGAGTGGATGGACAGAGGAGGCACTGTGACCACAGACAGGCAGGCCTGCTCAGGGTGGGTTAGAGCTGGGTGGAGGGACAGAGGAGGCACTGTGCCCACAGACTGGCAGGCCTGCTCAGGTGGGGTTAGACCTGAGTGGATGGACAGAGGAGGCACTTTCCCATAGACTGGCAGGCCTGCTTAGGGTGGATTAGAGTTGAGTGGATGGACAGAGGAGGCACTATGACCACAGACTGGCAGGCCTGCTTGAGTGGGATTAGAGCTGGGTAAGTATGACTACGCTTTAACCATCCATGTATGTTTCAAATGAATGCTCTGGGGTTTGAGCGCCTCCTCATGGACTTCTAAGGTTAATTGGAGTTACTAAATTCCCCATAGGTGTGAATGGTGTGTGTGCCCTGTGATGGATTGGTGCTCCATCCTGAGTTATTCCCATACATTTTTTATTAATCCACCAGGTACTAAATCTGAGTATGAATGGGTGTGACTCTGATGTCTATCTTAACCGTGGTCTGTCTGTCTGCACGACTGAATAAAGAATTAAATAATTATTTTGATATCAGCTTGGAATGCCATGCCGCAAGAAAAAAAATTTGATAAGAAGGTCCAGGTCCTTATTAAGCACAAAAAAAAAATATTTTAGAATTTTCAGCATGATAGGTGAGATAATGTGATGCAACAATCCATAAAAAGACAGACATAAAGCAAAAAAAAATAAAACTTTTGTATGTTAAAGTTTACTGATTCTCACCAGTTCCGATGAATGAAAATAAACAGCGACAAATCACTGTTAATACAATCTGTAATGTTTGTAGGGACAAGTGGTAGGTGCTTGAGCAAGCAGGCATAGCCTCAACTGAGAAGCTGGTTCAGAAACTGTAAACTGATCTCTGTCATACCTGCTGAGCACAGTGGCATTGAAAGCTATCAACACTAAATTCAGTTTAAGGCAGGGTTTGCCCTGGGTGTTCTGGTTGCCTAGGTGAGATTCTGCTGAGAACACACCCCCCACTCCCCAAGCGCAACCAGATGTGTTTCTTATGATTTTTTTTTCACTCACTGTTGAGCCTCTTATTCAAATGACACACTAGACAATAGCCCATGTCGCCCAATAGGCAGGGTGGTCCCGGTTTGAGACTTAACCAGAGAATACCATAAAAGAAATATTATCTGTTATCCTGTAAACGTGATAAATATTTAATATGGTTTTCTGTAAGGAGGGCATATTCCTCCCTTACAATAGAATAAATAATTCAAAGTTCAATGTATTCAAAATAAACAACATTTTAAAAGTTCAATACAACTGTAAATTTTATTGCCACACGAAAAAAAAATTAACATTGTTTATTTTATTATTTTTAAATTTTGTTCTAATTTCGTTAAATACCCCCAATATTTTAAGCATCGGATGTTTTATATGGGAATTAGCTTTTATTATTGTGGTAATGCACTGCATATAACAGTCAAATCTATTCATTTTTGCCGTATTCCTGTAATTGGTAATGACTAGCAACAACCATCCTATTCTTGACAAATGTAGCTTTTTATTTTAGTATAGTTCTTGGTGTTCCAGAGAATGTCTAATAAAAATTAATATGCAAATAAAAAATCTGCTGGGCTAAGAATGTAATTTATCAAATTGCTGTGGCTATGAAAATCATTGTTTTTTATTTGTTAATATGGAGCTGAAGGGGGAAGTGGGATTCCAGACATTGTCTAGATTTTAATAGGTCAGCTGTGTAATTGTCTGAGCAACACATGACTGCATGCTATACGGACTGTAAGACTGTAAGCGGTCTCATATTAATGCGTGTATAGAATTGCAAAAGAATAAACTACAGCCGATGACTAGAAGATTGTAGAATATTCAAGAATTTTGGATTATACTATTCATAAATTTATATAAAGAATACGGATTGCAGATATGTACTTCGGTTCCTATTTTTGATTCCAAATCGGTTTACAATGAATATAAGAAATGCAAAAATTGTGTAAAAAGGTGATCGGCCCGATGAAAGCCTCATGATATACTAAGAAGGAAAGAGACTGTTTTATATAACTCACATTTTCTCGACTAATTTAGTCCCTACATGGAACACCGTTTCTAAGAAATAACTCGTAAGGATGGAAAAGGGGCGATCGTGTCACAACTCAACCTTAGCCTCACATCAACACTAACGTCCAGTGTTAGGCTTCAAATTTACATTTTATCTTCCTAGAAATCATATAAAACCTACACGGGCGGCACTGGGGACAGCGTAATACAATCATTTCCCCGAAATCCCTCCGTCATCCTTGACACTGGCGTACACTGCGTGCGGTATATTTTCCATGCTATTCTTTAAAAACCTGACAGGTGGCGCTATGGAATTAGTATTTAATTCCAGGTCATTAGCGAGAACATTCCACCCCCACCCACTAGACACTAATAAAAATATGACAGCGTTTCCTTCAACGCATAACGCAGCCAGCTAGATTTAGATGAGCTATTTCATTATGAACTTCTAGACTACATACCTTGCATATGTCTGTTTATGGTTACTATGGGGATGCCTATTTAGCTCCTGCATGACATGCCTAGCTAACACTTAATCTTGCTTGACAACTTCTACTTTTCTGCTTGCGTAAGCACTTCACAGGTTTTCTAGCGCCCATTGTTAGGCTATCTCGTAGGCTAGCCAGCTCGCTCAGATTTATTTTCATTATCGTCTTGCAGGCTGGATTATGTGTAGATTACATATGTACATTATCATATAGCTGGGACAAAATCCCACACATATACGACGAGTATACACTTAAAATGGCCAGACATTACCTTTACACATTCCCACGAAAGGAAAAGGGGAAAAAACATAACCTCAATTATTAGCGCGAAACGCAACATACAATATTGGAAACTTCCCCAATTACCGAATCACGTGACCTCCCTATGGCATGGAAATGAGCTTCCAGTGTAACTTGTGTCCTTCCGCCGCCAGCGTTGGCGATGAGTACTTGCGCGGCAGATTATTTCCAGCCTATATTAAACCCATTTTTGTAATAAGTCGATTATTTGCAGTAATCCCATTGTGTGTCGTGCGACTGGTAGCGCCAATCGTAGCAGGTAAAAAACGATGTCATCGTAGATCTATTTTCGCGGCGGTAGGATATATGGTGTGAACGTCGTCTTTTTTCTTCTTTTTTTCCCTCTGTCGGAAGCCATTATGGAAGTTTGAGAGTTTAGCAGGGGAGAGACGAGAAAAGGAAGAGGATTCGCCAGGAGGGATCAGCGAAACGCTTTTTAGAGACGGTTTTCAATGTCTAGATAATATTTTTGTATTTTTTAATTGTGCACGTCGGTTTTGTTTCTTTAGTGACTAGAATCGAGATAACGAAGATCCTGTATTTGGATATATTTTAATTAAAATAATAATCATGCTAGCTATGTAGCCGGCTAGCTACAGGCTACGTGTGCGCCGAGGGGAAGAGAGTGCGCTCGTCACGGTTGTTCCGTCTCGGGGGTTGCTTGGAGAGGTTTCTCTCCAGTTTTTCGTCTCAATCACGGCGGCTGCGGTAGACTTAGAGACTTGGGCCGTTTCTAAAACGTTCCGCTCCGGGAGCTGGACAGCAGTGTGCCGTTTCACCTGGGAGGCGACGGGAGAAGAGCACGGGCTTGCGGGAGCCGGGCCTGCGGAGGAGCGGAGTGAGGCCCTCCGTTATCTGCCAGCGGAGGAAGCCCTTCGGGTAGCCCGCCGCGGCGAGTAGCGCTGCTGGTGGGGGGTGGACCGCGAAGCTAAGAAGGCGTGTGAAGGAGAGCCTGACGGACAGAGGCGTTTCGCGGCACAGCAACAATACTTAATAATTTAATTTAAAAGCCCCAAAGACTCCTGTGACAGCGATGGCTGCGATCATAAAGGAAATAGTCAGCCGAAACAAAAGGAGATACCAGGAAGATGGCTTTGACTTGGACTTGACCTGTATCCTCTTTCATTTAATGTGTCATTAGTCTTGGATGTCGGTGGAAAGGTAATGCCTGATTTTTGAGGGCTTTTATCAAAGGATTTCCATATTTTGGTATAAAATGGTCTGTGTCGACGTCTAAAAATATGGGATTTGCCTGCCCCTGTCTGGGCTGCAGATCTGACAGCTGGCTGGTTTAGTGAGATCCAGCCATTGAAAGGATCCGCCGGTTACCGTGAATCCGTCCCTCTGTAACTGCTTTTCTGGTCTGGCTAGCTGGCTGTTGCCGTGTGCATTAGACGTTAAATGTGTCTCCCGGTTCTAGATCGGCATGCGAGACGCTGGTTTTAATTGAGATAGCTAGCTGGCTGGCTGTCTTGCACGGTGTGGCCTAGATAATGCGATGGAGGCGATTTAATTCAAAATCAGTGCTGCACAAAGAGCCTTGCCATCGGCACCGGCTTGCAGAAATGCGATCGGGACGCTTTCGTGCCATGCATGCTTAGCCATCTGCAGGCACGGCTAGCGTTTTAGACTAGATAACTACGTTATTTGCACCTGTAAGGTTGCAGATGTTTCAATGATTTTATGACGGTGCTGGCAGTGTACGTTGCGCTATGGTTAATGTCGTATATCCAAAAAATGACGGCGATTCTTTGGGCATGCCCCAGTTTAACTAGCTGGCTGGATAACAAACCTATGAGGGGAAAATGTCATTCTTTCGAAACATGGGTCTAATTCCTGAGCTGCAAGTTGAGTGGTTAGTTTGAGTTGCATTGTTACTTTGGCTTTTTGTAAAAGATACTCGTAAGTAAGAGAGGTTTAAATATGAGTTTAATCTTCAGTAGGATCGTGTCCTTGTCTCCCTATGCATTAACGCAATTTTGCTAAATCATAATGCTTGCATATTTAAAATGTCATTTGGCACAAATGGGAATAGTTACATTCATATTACACGCACATATATCTGTACAAAAGGCATTACAGTGTGGATGGTTATACGTCATTGCTGAATAGCTGCTATTAATTATGTATCTGAAGTCTTGCTTTATTACCTTCTCTCAAATTTTCATGTAAGGTACCAAAGCACTGCTGTGCTCTGCAACCTCTTTGTGTAATACTGGCCTGGCCATTTACTACTTGATTGCCAAAGCAGTGTCCTTTTCCTGTGCTTTGATGTCACTTTGCAGTTCCTTTCTGTGTCAGCTTTGATATGGAGTATTGACCTTTATAAAGCACTAATTCTCCTGCACATTTGGAGAGCTGCTTTTGGCGTTCCTCTGCTTCATGAGGAAAAGTTACGAATAAATCTAAGTATTCTGTTAGCTCGGAGTGCTGAGCATTTAAGACGCCCCATATTTTTTGGCTAAGGGGTCATCTACCTTTAAACAAATCCATGAATTAAGTAATGTGTAGGGGTTTGAGTAACTGAAGTTCCAACTGAAATCCCGTCTGAAATGTGACTGGACTGGATGGGAATTTTCTGTGTTTATTTTTATGACCGTTTTATTTCAAAGTAAAGAGAGAACTCTCGTTTTAAAAATTGGCCGAATTTTCTTTAGCTCTTTTCTGTAGAATAAACCTATGGTCTATATCTTAAAATTATATTTTCAGTTTAAATTTGTTTTGCATAATGACGAAGCAGAATTGCTATTGCATTTGTCTTGAACCAGATTATTTCCATTTTTATTTAATATGTGCAGTCTGCGTTTGTACCTTCCTGCTGGTGTCATTATGTTAAAGCAATATGGCTTCTCCGGTTATGTAATGATCCGAGTTCTAAGAATCAGCCTTAAAATAGTGTAGGGATCTTGCATCAGCAGCGGCGTTTGTGCTCTGAATTAGCCATGCTGGCAGCTGCTTCAGCAGGTAACCAGTATGTCACCGATATCGCATTATGCTATTGATATCAGTATGATGTAGAGAGGCAGGTCATTGACCAGAACCACATATGTCAATTCATATGGCGTGTGCCAGACTTTTTGGTGTGTCGCTTGATAAAACCCAATTTTAATTGCCGCATTTTTTATTATTATTTTTTTTAAGGGTCATTGTGTGGCTTTATGGGTTAGTACTCTGTGCATGTGAATGGAAGGTCGCTGGTTCATATCCCTTGGTCAGCAGTGTGATTTTTTTATTTATTTATTTTTTTTGCTGCTGGCCGCTTGATGAAGGACCGTAACCCCATTTGCTCCGGGGACAGGCTGACCCCGCTCTCTCAATTGTATGTCACTTTGGATAAAAGGCTCTGTTAAAATGTTTGCAACATTTATTTAACTCACAGTCCTTCAGTCGCTTCGTAAATGCTTTTAGTGAGCGCCTCATTTTGGTTAGTCGACATTCATATTTTCCTGCCGCTGGGTGTCTTTACGGAAGAGCTTTTTTAGGATATACGTCTTTACAATGGCGCACGGGAGAATTCGCAAACCTGCAGTTCCTAGTTTTGCGAGAGCTATGCTGCTTTTTATGCATTACTGAGACTGTTTAATAGCCCTTTGTTAATATGTTAAAATGTGAGACGTACAAATATGCCTTCTACCTTTTCTGTTGGCTGGAAAGTGCCCAATAGCGATATATCCCCCTCAGTGCTTTACTTGCATGCATCATATGGGTATTAATTTGTTCTGTTTCCTGGACATGTCTGGGATAATAGTGGTACCAAAGCAGTTTTTGAGGTATTGAATTTTTCATGCGGTGGGGGTGGGGAAATGAACAAGTTCCTCCGTTCAATCTTTTCAAGCTTTAATGTGTAACTCGTGTAGCTGATTCAGGTTGTTATAAGAGCCATGTATAAGGAAACTGCTGAAAATGGTTTTTCTGTGTGGTGTTTTCTAATTTACAAGAATCTTCAGGTGGTGGCTGTGATAAATTGGTGTCTTAGTCTAGCTAGAAGGCTTTATTGCTTGTTTTTTTTTTTCCTGCCTTGGGGAGAAGCGTGCGGTTTTATTCTTGCAGACCTCACTGGTCTGCAGCTTAGTGATGCTTGTTAATTGAAATGCTGAGTTGACTGTCATGGTAAAATGGACTTCTGGCTATACTCTAAACTCTCTGTGGGATGTGATGATGTTAAAGGAATCTGGAAGCCTCTCTCTGACCTCGACACATAGGGGATGCCATTTGTGTGATAAGGCCTGATATTAAGGCTAAATTACATTTTTTTAAGTGGCTGAATATAGTACTGTGACTTTTTCCTAGTTTTATAAAACCAGTGGAAGCTGCCTGGGAGTACTACAGCAGATTCAACTTGGCAGAACTAAGCATTTCATCAAGCCAAAACATTTAATCAGAATGTAGTAGTAGTTCCTTGCTCACGCATTTAATTGGCTCGTACTAAAGTGTTATTGCCCAAGTTTGTACTTTAGTCTGATCTAAATTGTCACTTTGCTGTAAGAACAGTGATATTTAGACACAGCTCTAATGCTGGCTCTTTAGAATAACTCACTGAATATCGCATGAACCCAACTTTTTTTTTAAAACAATGGAACACTTTTTTTTTTTTTTTTTTTTTTTTTTCTTTTTTATGTCGTCAGCGATCTGCTATGGGATTTCTCAAGGTCTCATAGTAATTTTTTTTGACACCATTTACAAAAACGGTTGTACTTCTATGCCATGGGTTATTAAGGTTTTCAAAACTGTTAAACAGTGGAAAAAAGGGATTACTGAAAGTTAGTGGTCTGCTTGTGTCAACTTTTTTTTTTTTTTTTTTTTTTTTTTTTTTTTGTGGGTGGGGCTTAACAACGACTAACAGAAAATTGCAGCCGGTTACTTTGATATATTGCTGCTTGGTATTGGTAACAGTGGTGCTATGTAGCCTTTGAGTGATGGGAGGTTTGACATGACATTCGTAATCCAGACCTAGACTGTGAGTTTTCAGGGCACTTCTTCCTTCGCACGCCATAAGGAACTGGCTTGTTCTCCGTCTGTGCTCTACTCATGCTGAATTTGTCCTGTTGAGTTCATCTTACTCCTGACACCCTGAAAGTCGACCTCTTGTCTTTTGGTGACCTCGCACCAAGGAAGTGCATGCAGTACCAGATGCTGTGCAGAAATTACTATAGAATAATTGATTAGCTGTTCCATCTGACAACAGGTCATTTAGTGTTGCACTTGATTGAGGTGTAATGTTGACCGGGTCATCTGGTCACCCAGAAGTCAATAGAGCCTGAACTTTGGCATTCTCCATGTTAGAGGGATTTCATGCAAGTCAATAGCCTGAGTGTCGACTGACACGCAGAGAAATTAATTGCCCTAGAAAGTTAGACCCTTTCAGACAGTTTCACTTGAGTTGAGCTGCTACTCATTTTTCTCATGTGACGGGCCTCCATTCATCTCTGTAATGACACGTGACAAGCTGATGCTTGAGTGTGTGTACGTGCGCAAAAGTACGGCACGCACACATGCCTATGTGCCGTTTGCAGCAAATGGAAGCAGAAGTTTGGTATGCATCTTTTGCATGAATAGAAGCAATACATTTTTTTTCTTTTCATGTAGTTGCTGGTCCTGGATTTCTGTTGCATCCACGTTACTCTTCTGGTTCTTTCAATTATTGGAACAGGACAGCGTGATGCTAACACGACAGATTTAAATGTAGCCTAAACAGTGGCTGAATTTTGGATGTGCTCCTAGATGTCCAACTTCAGTACTTCAGTGTACTGAAGTCAAGAAACAGTTTGTTAAAAAACTGTAAAAAAAATAAAATAAAATTAATATGCAAATCCAAGCTCTTCATACTCCTAAAAATGTTTTATAACTTTTATGTGGGTAAATATTGGTGATGCTGTTTTTTTTTTTAGTTATCCCCGTAGGTAGTATGCTGTGTGGGGACTGATGAGAATTGATTGATTGTCCAGTTACTGTACTGTAAATGGAATAATTTTACAGGGATTTATGCTTTACTTTATCACTCTGAACTCTCGGCAAATACATAAAGGGATAAATGCAAGTGCTGCCACAGACACAGACAATGGCCAGGTTCACCTCAGCTGTTCATTTAATTTTTAATTTGTTACTTTATCGTTCGGCCTGTGACTGCTTTGTCACGTCTGAAATAAGCGGGAAGCTACAAATCATTTAAGAAGAACTGATATAGGCTGATTTTTTTTTTCCACTCGTGTTTAAAATTCATAAAATTAGTTTTAGGGTTCTGTAAATAAAAATTGAACTAGCAGCCTTGCAGCGTATTTGGCAACTTTGAACACTCTGACAGAGTGCTTCTGTAGTGCTTGCGTTCTGACTTGGTGTACTGCAGAAAAGCATGTAACTTCCTATTTTAAGGTTCTTTGAGGTTAAACTAACCTTGTGCTGGTTGAGAAAAGGTATGGTTGTGTTAATTTAATGGGACAATGTAAGCTACCAGAATCTATTCATTACATTTTGACACGTGCGTGGTTAAATTTGAAATCTGCTACACATGGCTTTGGGCATAGTGTTTTGTTTTGTCAGGAAATCTTAGCATTGCTGGATCGGAGGCTGAAAAGCTGCAAATAGCACGCTGGTTGAGGAGCGCTGTCCCAGACCTATATGACGGGGTTCTGCTCTTTTGATGTCATTGAATTGCTAGCTGCAGTTTTCAATGCAGATGCATCTTTCTAAATGTCCATATCATGCATTCCAGTAACGTCATGTATATTTGAAAGTACTGGCTTTGCCACCATCCTCACTGTTCTGTGGTCAGGCACTTGTTGGGTAGGGCAAGATACCCCCCCCCCCCCCCCCTCGGTCAAAGAGAGTCATACCTGGCTAGTAACGAGGGGTCAGTGGACCAAACTGATTCAACCGATTCCTGAAGATGCAGGAAAGAACGGTGGTCATTCTGCTTTAAAAGATGCTTAAGGTTTCCGCTCATAATTTGTCTTAAATATCGACAGGTGTGATTGAATAAATTTTTTTTTTTACAAGTTCTGCAGTTTCAATAAGGAGTATCCAGCTAAAACTACGTCTTACGTTAACGTTCTCCAGCAGTCTTCAAAGGCACTAAACACGATTAAGATGGCATTAACGCTAACAATCTCTAAATGATTATCAGGGCAGCCAAGCCCCTCTATCCCTAATTGCAAGGGCTTTCATAATGTCTTGCAGCAGTTAAAAGTGCACTGTTGCAGCAACGCAGACAATTGTCGACCAGCCCCCAGCCCCCGTATGCACACTCAGTTCCCTCTCTGAGCAGAGTATAAAATGGCGCTTTTTTTTTTTTTTTAAATCGCAACCAAAATATGGTTAGTTGAATTTAATTTTTAATTCTTTTTTGAGAAATGAACTATTCATGAGCACTTTGGGAATAATTGTAGGGGAGCAGGGTATTTTTACCTGACAGTTAAATAAAAAAAAAAGAGTAGCTTGACAGTTTCAGTTTATCCTCCAGTTTCACTACTGAGATATCGTAACCTGTGTGTGGTATTTCAACTTTTGCTGGTGCCTTGACATCTATTTAGGATTGTGTTGACGGCCTAGCAGGTTTCTCTGGTTTAATTGTGCACTGCAGGTAAAGGGAAGATTTGGTGGAATGCATGTAGCGCTTTAATTGTCCTCAAGGATCTTTTTTTATTATTAATAAACCTGGTCTGAAGTTTCCAGACGTCCTATGTTTTTGAGTACCAGAAGATGACAATGTCCGAGGTAGATAGGCGTCCGAGTCTCTCACCTGTGACGTCGATTTTTAAATTATTTTTTTTTTGAGCCACCGATCACCTCTCAGCTCCTGCGTGTGGCACACGGGGAAGGACCATCTGTTTCACATGAGCCCCACCCCCATTTTCCATGCATCTTTTGTGGAGAGATGATGTGACGAGCCCTGGGGCGGGGCGGAGGGGGAAGGAGGGGGTGCGTTGCTTGGTGGCTGCTGTGATGCCACGCGTGGAGGTCAGAGATCAGCGGCTCAATTCCCCTTTTTGTTGGTTTGGCGGATTGAAGCCTGAGGGGACGTGGAGCTTGGGTTACGCCACGCTGAAGCACATGTGGGAGTCTAGTGTTCTGGACACGATGTTGGATTCAAAGCTCCTATCTCTTCTATAAGATATGGTTCATTTGAGACTATTTACTGTACTTGGCTGAATATCATGTAAAGTCTTGTTTAAAAGTGCCCTTTGCGGTAGGTGGTGTTTCCTTGACTCCTGCATTCAGATATTTATCCTAACATTATCGCCATGGGCTTTCCTGCTGAGAAACTTGAGGGTGTCTACAGAAACAACATAGATGACGTAGTACGGTAAGTGCGCCGCCATTACTCTAGGAGGGCATGTCAATTTTACAACGCATAGAAACGTGCAAAATCATTTACGTCGAGGCTAGTAAGCTTAGTAACACGCCACTGTTGGCCGTTGAGTCATAACTGATGGGTTTGAAAGCTTTGTTTGAATCTAACCTCACCTTTTTGCTTGGTCTTCATAACACCCTTGATTTCTAAACAGGTTATGGTCACAATAACCTGGAGGTACATGTGAAACTGTGTTGTAAGAGCAGGCTGGAATTGGTGCAAGTGAGAGAATGCAAGAATGTAACCTGTCACATGGGCTTTCATCTAATGAGCCAGTGACACACGTTGATGGCATGGAGTCATTATGCTGTGTCATACTAGGCAACGATCTGTAGACAATTTTAGCATTTATGCCTTCAATTAGCATTTCTTCAACTTGGTAATTCTTTCGTGTTTTTTTTTTTTTTAGGTTTCTGGATTCAAAGCATAAAAATCATTATAAAATATATAATCTGTAAGTATTTTTCCCATCCGTTTCCTACACCAGTATGCCAAGATGTCTACTACTGTACTGTTATGTATAGTGTCAAATGCACTAAAGGGTTTCGACTACTTAAATGTAATCTCAGCATGACCGTTATACAGACACAACCCTTAAATGATTACACTTTGTATTCATGTGGTAAACCTATTTCAGGTGCTTTGTCGCTAATACAAATCAAAATGGCGTCAGTTTCGTTTTTATCAGGTGTAGCTGTAATGAGGTTTTTGTCTTCATTTAGTTGGATGCTGTCAGCCATGGTCTGTGTTAGCAGTCATCCATTGTAGCCTGACCTGCAGTCGAAACCTGGGTGGCTTTGAGTGGGGATGTTAGTGTGGCTTAGCATGTCTGCCGTGAAGTCTGCCGCTGTTATCTGGATAGTTTTAGTTAATGCTTTGCATGCTTCATTTTGGCAGAAGGCCAAAAAGGACAATCATACTTAAATGAGCTATTTTTAACTCCAACTCTCTTTACAGATGCGCAGAGAGAAATTATGACACTGCCAAATTTAACTGCAGAGGTACGTCTCAAGCGGCACCAGCGTGCTTAGGTGTGTTGTGAGCGAATCAGATCACTGAAGCTGTTCGTTTGCACTCTTCGCAGTTGCACAGTACCCCTTCGAAGACCACAACCCCCCCCAGCTAGAGCTTATAAAGCCTTTCTGTGAAGACCTTGACCAATGGTTGAGTGAAGATGACAATCACGTCGCTGCGATTCACTGTAAAGCTGGGAAGGGGCGAACCGGCGTCATGATCTGTGCTTACTTGCTACACCGTGGTAAATTCCTAAAAGCACAAGAAGCGCTGGACTTCTATGGCGAAGTCAGGACCAGGGACAAGAAGGTTAGTGACTGTTCCGGTTCTCTCCAATACTTCATGCACTGTTCTGTTTCATTGCTGCTTTAATGAAATTTTGTACATTTTTTGTATGTTCATATAAATTTATTAACTCTTCATGAACCGGTCTGAAGTTTTCAGAACATGTATGTAGTAGTTTATTTCCTCATTTGGGGTATTTTGATATTCAGGGTTTTGCTGTGCTAGTTAAATTTAACGAATAATATGGAATGTGTAACACACATTGAATTTTTTTGCTTTGATTGTATCTTTGCCAGTTCAACGTAGGTCTTGATCGAGCCAAAAAGGTAACTTTGTGGCCTAAAACGCTTTTTAAAACTCTAATCAAACATTCTTAATCCCTGCTTTCCAGGGAGTCACCATCCCCAGTCAGAGGCGCTATGTCCACTACTACAGCTACCTGTTGAAAAACCAGTTGGAGTACAAACCCGTGGCGTTACTCTTTCACAAGATGGTCTTTGAGACTGTTCCCATGTTCAGTGGGGGCACATGTAGTAAGTGACTTCCTCTCTGAATAAAGTCTACGCCGGTGCATGAACTGCCGCTTTGCCGTCCTGTGCTCCCTCTTCTGGAGCCAGTCTTTTAAACTTGGGCTGTTTGTGGTTCTTGTCCTATCTTATTTTTTTATTGTACATTTTCTGCATGCCATCAGAGTCAGGGTTTGCACTTAATTCAGGGTCTTTGTTTTTTGGGTATCGCTTGGTGTTTAAAACCGCATTCAAACTCTCAGACCTGAAAACGAACGCAGACCTTTTCCTTTCTTCTCCTCCTTTCAGTTCGGTGTCTGGGCTGCAGTGTCTGGTCTTGGTGCTCTTTATACAGCTCTCTTGCTGTGCCTTCGGGGGGGCCCTAATCTGACTTGGTGGTACATTCTCACAATCATGCACCAAGCCTCTGTGTGTGGCTAGTTTCACATGAGGAGTGCACTGTAACGTTTCAGCCTTGAAACACTATGTAAGCCTTTGCCAATGGGAGCGTGAAATTTGTGTTTCGATGGTTTGTTTTGTTACTGCTTTGCCCTAGACGCACAGTAAGGCTATAGCCAAGTTCCTCTTTACGAAAGACATGGCGTAAAGGTTCATGGGTTTGATCATGAAATTTCTGTACAGTGGTTTTTTAAAACATAAAATTGGCAGCCGCTGAAGCTGGTATTTTTGGTGAACTTTACACGTTCTGGTTTTAGCTAGGCATTGCTATTACGTTTTGCTAACATCCTTTTAATAAATGTGAGGTTTTAATAAAAATGGTTTGTTTGCTGGATTAAAATGGAGAAACTGCTCCGCTTAACTTATGCTGGGGAATTTACTTTTATTTATGAATAGTTTTTTTATTTTTTTTTTATTTTTTTTTTTTAGATGTTCAGCTTTTAGTTTCTCAATTGTGTGGCCGGATTACCAACTTTGAACTATGAATGTTTTTAGTAACATCAACAGAAAATAAGTCTGAGTAGGAGTGCCTTGCAGCCCCTGCTCGACCCCCCCCCCCCCCCCCAACAGGGGGCATTTCCTTCATCCTACCTGCTAATATATAAATACATTCAAGTTTTTCTTTTTCACAAGTTGTTTTAGCCAAAATGGTAAAGTCACGGCTCCCATTTCTAGTTACACGGACTGATTTACTAGTGGCATCTTGCATGTTAGACATAAGTGCAGAACGTTATGTGATTTCCTGTTAGGAGGTGTGTGTTATGAGTGCGTTCCTCTGTGTGTGTGTGTGTGTGTGTGTGTGTGTGTGTGTGTGTGTGTGTGTGTGTGTGAAGCCTTCAGAGACCCCAGCAGTGATGCTGGGCTGTGTGTTAATCTACTTCTTTTTCTCTAAGGGGACACTGCAGTTAAAAACAAGACTGAGCAGAATCCGCATGGGTTCAAAAAAGGGAATTGGCACTGGGGTAAAATGAGCTTTTCCTCCATTTATTTTTATTTTTTTTATCGTGCCCCTCCCCCCTTAGATAAATAGCTGTGCAGAGCCAAATGTATGTTAATGAGCTCACTCGCATTTATCTCCCTTTGCAGTGCATAGTCCTTTTTAGATGTGAATGTAAGACCACACTCATTGACTGTCTCTGCTCTCTTCAGAATAGGGTCCTTAGCATGTCGCTCACTTCATCCTTGTGTATATTCTTATTTCTTGCGGTGGTAGCTTGTATTCTGCGTTTAGGCTACTCTTCCCTTTACTCGATCAATTTCAGACGCTGAAATATAGGTCGCTGTCTGGTGTGAAACTCGCAGTCCTTGACTTTTCCCTCCCCCCCGTTTTGTTTTTTTTTGCTTTGTAGATCCCCAGTTTGTGGTCTACCAGCTAAAAGTGAAGATCCACACCTCCAATCCAACACACACACGACGTGAAGACAAGTACATGTTCTTCGAGTTCCCAAAACCTCTGCCCGTGTGTGGCGACATCAAAGTGGAGTTCTTCCACAAGCAGAACAAGATGATGAAGAAGGTGGGTAACATTTCATACTCTGCTTATAACACGCTGATGACGTCCATATTTGCTCGAGTCTTTATGCATTTCTAAGCTGCGTTTTCTTGCGCTTTCAGGACAAGATGTTCCACTTTTGGGTCAACACTTTCTTCATACCTGGACCAGAAGAGACTTCAGAAAAGGTGGAAAATGGGGGCTTATTGAAGCAAATGGATGGGATTCAGACCACAGAACTGGGAGATGGCAATAGGGATTACCTAACCCTGGTGTTGACAAAGAATGATCTGGACAAGGCGAATAAAGACAAGGCCAACAGATACTTCTCACCCAACTTCAAGGTGAGTCATGTGATCTCCTGGAAGGGGGGCGGGATTTCAGCTTTTCTGCTGATGGAAAGTCTGTGATTAACCCACATAGTCAATGGTCCTCTGTGTAGACCTTATTGCTAAGTGCTGTCTGATTACCAGCTTTGTGAACTTCTTGGTGTGGCACAAATGTTAGCATATCGACAGGGCTGTTATCTGAACCAAACAAGCACTGTACTGAAAAGTTGTTTACACTTTGGAAGTGACTCGTTCGGCAGCTTCTGGTGTGCGTATGTGTGCTGACTTATTTTAACATTTAATTTGAACATCGAACAAATACCGCTACTTGTATGAACCCTTAACTGAGAAATGGAAATGTTAGAAATAGTGATGCTATTTTTGAGTTGACCTTGGGGTCTCTTTGCATGAGCCTATAGATTCTGGTGTTTAATAGCTGTTTTGCAGAAGTGTATGAGTATCTTTAGGGCCTGATTTGTTAGCCAAGAAAGATGATTGTAAAATCTTTTTCTTTTTTGAAGGTGAAGTTGTACTTTACAAAAACAGTGGAGGAGCCCTCAAACTCCGAGGCCAGCACTTCAACGTCCGTTACCCCAGACGTTAGTGACAATGAACCAGATCACTATAGATACTCTGACACCACTGACTCTGACCCCGAAAATGAACCCTTTGATGAAGAGCATCACACACAGATAACAAAAGTCTGAAAATATTTTTATGGGAAGAAATACATCAGAGAAAAAAAGGAAAACTTGAATATGAACTGAAAGTACCCCCCCCAAATGGCTGTTGGACATTTGTGTCGTGTTAAGATGCCTCTGATTTTAGGAACAACAATCCTGACCAATTAATTTTAATTTTATTATAATTATTATTATTATTATTATTATTATTGGTTTTGCCCCAAACATCCGCAGGGTATCGACACAGTGGGAAGAAAGGTCCGGAAGCTTTTATATGTACCTTTTTGTGTCGGAGATGGGGGGGCGGGGGGGCGGGCATAGAAACATTCAGGAGATGGGAGGTGAGGTGTGAGAAGTGAGATTTGAGATCTGAATTTGCTGCTCTGTCTCCTGTTGAAACCAAGGCCAGTCTATCAGTCGTTTCCTCCCCCTGTCCCTCTGAGCTTTCCTCCTGTGTCCTCTCACCCTACCTACTGTGAATGCTTCTTGTGCTGTTTGCAGTCTCATTTGAGTTGACATTTTGTGCAGTGGGATTCTCCAGGCTAATTATATTATTGAATAGGCTACATGACATCTAGACAAATGTCCATTCCTTTTACCACTGTGTATTTTGTTAAAGGTATGCAGAAGACAGTATCACATGTATTTGTCAATGTTTTTTTATGTTAATATAATAAAATTACAATACACAAAACAGCAGGGAAACCAGTGTTGCAATAATGTTAACACTATACATTTAAAAGGCAAAACCAGTGTGCATGTTTAGTGTCCATGTTGTTTAATAAATGGTATACTATGTTTTTTCTAAAGTTTCTAATGTCATTTGAACTTTGACCATGTTTAGGCAGGAAATCAATGTTCCTTTTATGGCTTATACAGGTATTACTTTGAATCTTCGACAGACTAAATTTGCAGTAGGTTTGTTACCAAACAGACTACCCCCCTCCTTTAGTTCAGTGTTCATCTTTTAGGGTTTTGCTGTACGGTGGCTTACGTTATCAGTTAGCGACTACTTCGGTGATTATCTGCTTAACCTTGGACCTCTCCTTAGGTATTTGTGGGACATCAGTAGTTTTGGTTCCCAAAACATAGCTCGTCTGTAGCCTTATTGCGCAAGGTCTGATGACCTCCATAACATCCAATCGAGGTGCTTACGAACTGCCAATCACCGTCCGTTCTCTAATCATGTGGCGGTGAGAAGCCAATAGTCGATGCCTAATGTGATGTAGGTAGCAGTGATGGCCTGAACCATTTGGCCTGAGAATAGGAGGCACCCAGAGACTTGCTCGTTTATGTATTCCTCAGTAGGCGTCCCTGACTAGCTGTTAGCTGTTTTTACACATAACCCCCCTATTTGAACCAATTACAGTCCACATGCATTGCGAACGGTGCAGCTACAGATGTTGCTGAAAGTCTCATGCATGCTTCAGAAATTCAAAAATCCATTTACTCTTTTTTTTTTTTTTTTTTTTTTTTTTTTTAACAGCATGCATTTTTGTGGTGTCCCGAGTCAGACCAAAAAACTTTCAGTTTCTCGGGGCAGGACTCTTCACTGAGATGTCGGCTGCCTTTTTTTTTTTTAGTACTGTTTCGACGCTAAGGCTCCGCCCTTGTCACGGATCCACTGCACACGCCATTCACCTGGCCTTTCCTTTGTAAAGAAAGTGTTCCCCAGGTAGTCTTTTTTTTTTTTTTTTTTTTTTTCTCTTTTCTTTCCTTCTATTATTCTTTAGAAAACACTCTAGTCAGCTCAGTGATGCACAATGTAGTGTGTGAATTTTTTTTATTTACCTCATCACAGAGAACCTGCCAAAAGTAAGCTTTTTTTTTTTTATAAAAAAAGAAGAAAAAAAGAGTTGAGTTGTGTGATCGTGTGAGGTAAATCATTTTGCCCTACTTGAAGTTGACATGCTTACACAGCAACTGCTTTGGAAAATCTACCCTTCTACCCAGGCACTGATTCTAATGATTCACATTGTTATTTAAAGCTATTTTGAACAGAGCGACACATATTGTCACTAGACTTTTGCACTGTTACAGGTTTTTGCAGGGTTTGATAGTGGTCCATCCCCACCCCACCCCACCCCCCAGCAAAAAGCCTTGCAAGCATTGAAAGTAGGTGCAGGTGGAGTCAAATGGCTTGGTGTACCGTTAATCTCGTATCTTTGCACCCACCCCACCTTCCAGGCGAAATTGTTACTTTGACTGAAAATGTCCTGAATATTTTTTTTTAATAAAAGGGGGGGAAAAAAACAACAAAAAAAGCTACTATAACAGTATTCATGAGTATTCTGGTAAAGCCATTCTGCAGGTATTCATTCTTTGTCTCTCCACTCGTAACTCCTGGATCCTGTGCTTATACTTACTCTGGATGCTCAGCAGCTTAAATGTATGAAACTATTCGAGGACCTCGCTGTTAAGGAGGTTATTGCTAAGTCCCAGGTCATTCCTAGGCATCTGTAGCCCAACTTCTGAAAGATTTGCCACAGTACCTTAACACACACAAATGTAGGGGAATTAAATTCAGGAGAAAAGGGGGGGGGGGAATCCTTTGGGAACCACTGAGGTCTTTGATGTGGCACAGGTTAACCTCGTGTGAAGTTCACAGGCAGCATCGAGTTAATTTTCAGCTTTAAGGAAATCATAAAGGTGCCAGTGTGCAAGTTTTCACGTCACGTTTCTAGCAGATTTGTGCAATATGTTATAACGATGCCTGTGGTTGCCGCAAAGTGCCTCTTGTTTACTGTTAAGAAGAGAAAAGTGCTTGTTAAATACTGTTGAAATACATTGTCATGCATGCAGAAGATAGGGGTGGAGCTGCACTAAATATGGGGCTTTACCTGCAGAAGTGAGCAGAGTTGCCTTTTTGCTCTGTTCACTGTTTTCTGGGTTTAATTTTATGTAGAATATGTAAACTCGGTATATTTTCAGTCTTTCAAACAGCCTTATTCCATTTCAGCCTGTTCAGATACTATTGTGCTGTACAACAGTTGCTCTGTGTGTAATACCATGCACTGAGAATACACAACCAACAATGTATGAAAATGTACAGGTTATAACGATGCTCATACAAATCAGATGTCTGTTATTGTATGTGTAAACTACCCTTTATCTTAGTGTTATAAACTCCACATAAAACCAATTAAAGTCTCATTCTTGTCACCTTTTGTGTGAGGATTCGTTTTTCTGAGGTGGGGGGTTCCCCAGCTTTGACGCATGGATGAGTTCTAGTTTTGGCCTGACCCCGCTGCTGGTTGAAGGGAGTTTTTTTTTTTTTTTTTTTTTCTCCTTCCACTTAAATCTTTAGCCTGGGTATTTTGTAAACCCAAAGTGCCTGGAAGGATAAGGTCACATTGGCCCATATGTGAGACTGATAGCGGCGTCCTGTGTATATTAATATTCCGTTATCGGGGGGACGTGCCTCTGAATGGGATTGATCCATTAATTGAGAGCAGAAAAGTTGTTCTTGATATGGAACTTGTATTATGGTTAAAAAAAAAAACTCGTTTTTTAATAAAAGGGGATCTTTTGATATTTACAAATAAAAGTATTCATTTGAGTATTTAGATCGTCGGTCCATATTGCATGGTGGCGTCGGGCAGTTTTAGAATCGCCAATGAATTCATTGACGCCTTGTTTGATGCTGCGATCAAAATCCCTGGTCTTGTTCGGTTGTGCAAACTTTTGGACCGCGATCGCCGAGACCGTCGCCTCCTTTACGTCTTAGTGCCTCTCTTCTCCAAAACACCACGGAAGAGAGGCGGCTTCTCGGCAGGGTAGACAGGTTCACCTGCTTTTGCGTCGGCCGCACTGACAGATGTGACGTGCAGTCGCATTCTTTATAAACAGCATCTGAACAGCCAGGTTTCCCCCCGATTTATGAAAAAATATGCAGTCAATGTGCATTTTTTTTGTTTCAGAATAGGGTGTTTCGAGCGCCTGTGAGAATTAGGTACATTTAACGAAATTTTAATATCGATTTTTGTAAACGTATTATATGCTACATAAACATGCATAAATGTTTGTAAATGTATGTTTTACAAGTTTCGGGTATGAAACTCGTTTTATCAATTGTGAAAGAAATTTGTTGTAAAAGTATGCGGATGATTAGGGATCTGTCTCCGGGAGTTTGAGAAACGCACCGCTTAGGGTCTCTTAATTTTCTTTTGAGCTTTTCATTTGAGCTTTTTTTGAAACTTGGGTATTTTTTTTACTGTATGAAATATTTGTAAGGTTCCCTTTTTATGATTGGAAAAGGACCCATTTTACATTTGAAAGACTTCACAGCAGCATTTCCCACCAGCTTTCTATAAAGTAAACAGGAATAACGTTTTTTTTCCTGAAACAGCTACCCAGTCATCTCTATGCAGAACACTGAGTGCTGTGTGAGTTTGCCATTGTAAGGTGAGTTCTTGGGTATATTTTCAGCAGTTTCAAAGCGAGAAGTGAAAATGAGCATGATGACTGAATCTTCCTCCACCGCAAAGACACTCAAATGAACTTTATCGTTGGACTAGACTTACATTTACCTTCCCCCCCCCCCCTTTGCTTATGGGCTATTGCATTGAGTATACCTGCAATGTCAATGACTAGGCAGATACAGCGGAGGCTAAACAAAGTTTGACGAAATTTCTTAAAGATTCCGGCTTTTCATCTTAAATGATTGTCGGGGCTAGTTTTCTCCTTTTAGTGTGTTTGCTTCAGGACTCACAAAATAAGAGGACTATCCGTCGCGTGCCCGTTTTGTCTCTCAGCATCATTGTTTCCATAACGTATTAAATCACACCATCAAGACTAATTTAGTCCAGTTGCATCTCAAAGTACTTGAAAAAATGTCTTCTCTAAATCGAGGGGGGTGTGTGCTTTTGGGGGAATATCGGGGTAATCGTGTGGCACATGCATGTAGTTTATTGGGTGTGTATGACTGGTGCACGAGTGACTTGTTTCAGTTTTATATATCCAACAGGACATTGTGTAAGATTTAAATAGCATCATAAAACCGGATCGGGCTCTGACAAGCTGTGAAACAGGCCAAACTGACACAGGCTACAAGGGAAAGGAAAATAATCGCTACCCTTAGACCGACCCATTCTGGACGGCCGTCTTCTCTACTGATGCATGCGCTGCAAAAGTGCAAGCGGTTGAATTAACATGGGGTGAGTTTTTAAATGTCAAAGGCATGAAGATGAGCTTTTGCTGCTGATAAAAATTCCTGTAATGAAAATCATGGTGGATTCTAGGTTGGGGGCAGGCATAAGATGGCCCATAATTGATACAAAGAGGCCAGACTTATTGTTACCAATGATATATTTTGAATCAGTGAGTGAGGGGGGGGGGGGCAATCAGCAACTCTGGCCCTGTGGCGATGAGTGCCGTTTCCCTATTTTGGGGCTCTTGCACTTTTCATAACTGGATTTCTTCAAATTAAGGGCAAAAATTAAATGAGAATAGGCGAGAGGGATCACCATCGCCTCCCTCCTGAATAAATCAGCGAGTGTGTTGAGAGTCTTCAGCCGACGACTGTTCTTGGTCCACAAGGAGTCGTCGCTCATCCTCAGGACAGTTTGCCACGGTCACAAATCGGGGATGTTACTTAGGGAATTGGGGGGGTACTCTGGAAGTACGTGACTGGGGTCTTCACTGAAACCAACTGAAATGTGAAGACCTGCTACCCACATTAGTTCCCAGGAGAAGTGTGCCTCATTCTGAGTCGCCTAAAATGCTTTCTATTGGATAGGATGTCACACTCACCTAATCCATATATTCCTATAGCTGCAGCTGATAGAGACATCAAAGGCATTTCCCATGGCTAATGAAAAAGACATGAGTTGTCAAGGCAGATTTTAATTCGGCATGGATGAAAGGGCAGCTGCCTCTGACGCCGGCCTTCTCCTGTGGCGCTCAGTGATTTCGAGAGGCGTAGAACCATGATGGTCACTCAGAGCACATGGCTGTGTTCTCTCTTCAAATTGGTGACACTAGGAGTTCAGTATTAGAATGCTGGAAAAGGATGTACGTCATTTAAAAAAGGTTATTTGGGAAGAAAATCTAGGTTTCAGTAAATTATTTGTGGATTGTGATTGTTTCACTAGAAAGGGTCAAACTTAAGTTACTATTCTTATCTTGCAGAAAGTTTCTAAGCTGCTTTACTAGATATTCAACCTTTATGCTTTTAAGGCAGGGACATGCATTTTTCCAGTGATTTGTATCATATGCACAAGAATAAAAACACACTTGATTTATGATAAAAAATTTCTTTCGAAAATCAAATAATTACAGTACTTCTGCTTACTAGAGAGATTCTAAATACCGTTAAGTGAATAATATATTTAATATGGCAACAAGATATTGCTAATAAAAGTGTTAGTGAACATATACAATCAATGGCATGGGTTCGTGAAATGAGAAAGCAGAATAATTATTTAGCTGACTTAATGGAATTTTTTTTTATGAGACAGGAAACAATGTGGCCTCTGTCCAGATTAGAGCCACATTTATGCCGTTTTCAGAAAGTAGGTTGTGCAAAATGTTGTGAAACACTGTAGTAAAACACACTGGTTTACAAGCTCGATCACAGCTCGGGCGTGCAACACAGCACTCCTCGTCCTCGCTAAGAGTGTGCACAAGCCCCGTGACTTAAAAAGCATGCATGAGCCTCGTTCAGTTCAAAGTGTTCAAGCTTGATTAGGATTCTGCTTTCTTGTAACATTTAGTAGGCATGTGCCTGTTGATGCCATGTGTGTAGAGGGACTCATCTTTTGACCTGCCAGTCCTGTCACAGGGCCGGGTGGGGGGGTTGGCAGGACAGTCTGTCTTGCCTCTTATGTCTGGGACATCCTGTATGTTTTATTTCACGTTTATCCCCTGCTGATAGGGGTGTGGTGCGTCTCGACAGGTTAGGGGACTGTGTCTGTGATTGAAAGTCGTCCGTTTGGACCCCAGGGTCGGCAGTGTGATTTTATTGTCGGGGACCCCCCCCCCCCAAGTGTGCCAGGGGCTGGCTGACCCTGCTGTCTCGGTCGTACCTCGCTTTAGATAAAAACGTCTGCTAAATAAATAAAGTGTTAATGTACCAAGGGAGAGTGACTTTTACTTGGGGGGACTTTTTCAATATATCACCCCCTTTCTTTCGGGGTCCAAAACCTGTGTGACTGACAGCACAGGAAGTCTGACAGAACTGCTGTGATGTATTTATCCCACAGGCATATGGGGCCCTCGCCGGAGAGGCGCTGTTGGGCCCAGCCCACTTACACATCCCCCCTTCGTGGGGGTTGGGGGGAGCAGCGGGTTCCGGCAGTCGGAGCCTCCTCTCTCACACTGGGTCACAAGTTTGAGTTTGAAGGTGATTCTCCTTGCCCTTATTGAAGATGGGATAAATTAGCAGTGCTGGTTCCCCCGTGTGGTCCATGATAGCCTAAAGTGGTCCTGGCATTGGCACCCGCTGGAGACTGAAACCCGAGGAAGGGGAAGGTGATCAAGCTGCCCGGGTGAACAGTCACGGTGAAGAGCACACTGGACTTTTTTTCGAAAAAGTGTGACAACTTTATTTTCTTGGTTGTCATGGTCCAGAAAATGCGTTCTTCAGTTTGTTACATATACAAAACGACCAAGAAAAATCTTTTGTTGATCTGCACTTATTTTCTTCCAACACAGCAAACGCCAGTTTACGTACGTGTGTGGGGAAATAGGTTATCTCTGAAGAGTTTGCTGCATTTAGAAAAAAATACTGACAATTCGCTTGAGTCATTGATAACCCACTCGGGCACAAGGTGACGTTATCATCTATTTAAATGGTTATGATGTCATCTGAAACGGTTGTCTCACCCCCCCCCACCATCTGGTGGCTCAGCGGTCACTCTGAACATTACGGGACCCTGCTGCTCCCCTCCGGGTTCGAGCTTACACTTCGCCTGTGACATTTCCCTGTGTGCTGGTTCGCTGGGGTGGTGGTGGGGCAGTTGGGGAGCACAGCACCGCTTGGAATTAAACGTGCATCTTCTGAAGCGAGAAGACTGGACCCGTCCCCCAGCACAGCCACGCTGAAGCTCAGGAACACATGCTGAGCCGTCTTCTTGTTGATTCCTCCAGTTCTCTAGAATCCCTGGGGTGGCTGAGTCTGTCTTTGGCCCCTCTTATCCAGAGCCAGTAAGTGGCGGGGGGGGGCATATCCCGCACAGCCCTCCTCCCTGGAGAGTCCAACCCGCAGCCTTTCAACTTCTCAGTGCGAGCACGTTTCGGCCTTTTGTTTTCACGGAGAGGCGCTATGAATAACCGTTGTAAACAGAAAAATCTGCGGGGTGACACTTAGGCAATGATATCGAGTTCAAAATAAAATTAAAAATGACGTATGGGTGACCTTCACAAGGTCACAGGTCCAGGTTTCCGTGTGGACGGACGAGTGGGGGGGCAGCGCGATATATATAACGCGTCTCCCTCGTCGCCGGATGAGTCAGTCGTTCTTCCTTCTGTAAAATGTAATTACCTTTTAAAAGGTTATTTAGTTCTCCCATCCTGTCCGTTCACTCTCTGACTCAGGTGCCATTGTGTGTGCGAGTGGTCGCGGGGAAATGATCGCGGCGGCAACGAGTAAACGGAAAGTCCCTGGGAATCAAGATGTCAGCCTTCCCCCGAAAAGCCTGCATGGTGCCGGGCGGCCGTACGAGTTTCGAACCCCGTCCCGGAAGAATTTGTCAAAATCGGGAAATGCTGAAGTGCTCCAGAATTTCAGACGATTCTGGATTTGAGGGCAGAGTCGCTTTTCTGACCCACATGATTGGTGGGCTTTTTTTTTCTTTTTTTTAATTCTCATTCATTCTGGCGTTAGCATCCAGTCCAGGATCCCTTTACGTGGGCATTACCCATCTGCTGGGGAAAGCATCCTGTCACATGAGAGTGAAACCCAAGCGAGCACAGCAGCCTGGAAGAAGCCCAGCTGAGGACCCTGGCAGCCTATAACCTGGTGGGAGGTCAAGGGTGCTTTCCCAGCCTGTGCCATGGTGCTTAACGCCCCTAACATTGCTAACACCGCTAGTAATGCTAACCCCGCTAACATCACTAATACTGCTAACGCAGGCCCCCCCCCCCAGTTCCCACAATCTGTTAAATCAGTCGAAGCATGCTCTCTGGCACTGTATCCCCCTGACGCTGACCACCACCCCTACCCCCAACC
>JAODUD010000041.1:9617883-9633088 GCA_026784285.1 Stomatorhinus walkeri | reverse complement strand
ATTACTGACAGACACCCATATTCCTGTATTACTGACAGACACCTATATTCATGTATTACTGACAGACACCCATATTCCTGTATTACTGACAGACACCTATATTCATGTATTACTGACAGACACCCATATTCATGTATTACTGACAGACACCTATATTCATGTATTACTGACAGACACCTAAATTCCTTTTACTGACAGACACCTAAATTCCTGTATTACTGACAGACACCTAAATTCCCGTATTACTGACAGACACCTATATTCCTGTATTACAGACAGACACCTGTATTCCTGTCTAGCCACAGACTGCATTTACAGGACTACACAATAAAAAAGAAACAAGAAAATGACCTGGGGAGTATTTCCACTCCAGTCATAATGATTTTATTTCTGCCTAAAAAAGTAACCCTGCATAATTTTCTCTCATCGACCTCAGGGAATTCAGAACATATGCATTTCCCTGTTTTATATCGTAACTATTGGCAGCATGTGAGTGTTGCCGTCGGCCTCGACTTTCTGCCCACACGTGAACGATATTTTGTTTATACATTCCTGGGTTCCATCCTAATCGCTTTTGTAGCCTGATTCCACTCGTGCGCGCCTGGTGCAGAATCACCTATGCCAGCATGCGCGGGCACTAATTATTTAGTGGATATAAGTAAGAGTGGGGCATTGGGTCCCGCCCCCACGCTGCGTGTGCAGCTCCGTTGATGTTTTATCTGAGTTTCCTCCAGCTGCTCTCGCTCCCTCCTACAGTCCAAAGACTTGCAGTGAGGTGAGCTGGTGATTCTCTATCGTCGCTATGTGAGAACCTGTACCCTTTGATGGACTGGCATTCCTGCCCTGGCTGTGCCACATCCTATGCCCCCCACTTTACAGTGCCCACCCTCTCTTCCTACCTATCCTCCTACACTCTTCAAACATCTGCATCTGTCCCATATCAAGCAGCTGTACTCTGGTGCCGGGGCGACGTGGGGGCCGGACCCCAGATGCGCCACCTGCACACCAGAGCCGGTAGGGGATGAAAAGCTGAAGTGTCACATGATGACACCCCTGGGTCCTAAAAGGCCAAGGGTTTCCCCTTATGGAGTAAAGAGCGAGAGCAACGATTCCGACAGAGCAGGAATGACCACAGCCGGATGCCTTTCAATGCCACGTCTTGGCGGTTCCAGTGCTAAGTGGATTTCGATGCGATTGCGCCGACCGCCCCCCCACCTTAAATCCATCACCAAGGGATATTCAAAGGGGATTACCACTCCTACCCCACCTTGCCTTTTGTGGGGGGGGAGGTCTGGTGGGGGTTTTCCGATTGGATATTGATGTGCCCAGGGGCACAGGAAGCGGGGGTAGTTGAGTACTCCCCAATATTTAATTTGGCTTCATTCATCCCTCCAAAGCTTTGTATGTAAATTATTCATTTGTTCAGACAATCGCAGTCTCTTCCATGCTAAATTCTGCCCCTGTGCTCGAGGCCCTCGGTCCGCTCGAGGAAGACTGCGAGGCCACGGTGCCCCAACCGTCGCTTTCGAGAAAAATGCCCAGCTTCCCAAACGGAGTAAGGATCACGGCGCCGGCAGCAGGTGCGGGTTTAGCGATGGCAGCTACGCTGAGGGCAGCAGGAGATGACAGAAAAAAAAACAACTTTCTAAATAACCTTTGCTTCTAAAAACAGCCCAATGGCAGAAGGGCCCCTTTGTCCGCCCTGACCCCACGGTCTTGGGCAGGGCCCAGTGATGGACACTGGTTAATGTGATAATCCAGGTGCACTTAAAGGCAGCTGAGGACTGGAAGTATCCATCACTCCTCCCCAACGCCGTTTTATCTCAAACGCATTCGCAGAATTACTTTTATATACTGTGAGGATTTTTAGGTATAACTTTAAATAAAGAAGTCATCATAATGCATTATGATGCATTCATAAGGTATTATACATGACTATAACTATCTATAAAAAGGCATAACACCATTATATCAATGTTTATTATGCACCATGAATGCTCTCATATATAATGTACCATAACTAACTTCAAAATGTATATCGAGCATTATAATTCAATTCAATTCATTTTATAAATATTTATAGCCATGTTTATAATGTTTTATGATTGTATTATAACGTGTTTTAAATACATGCATAGATGCTCATAAGCATGGGTTTCATAGAAAACGTTACAGATTTTAATTTTGCTGAGGGTTCCAACAGTACAAAAACAAATCACAGTCTCTTCCATGCTAAATTCTGCTACTCTGCAGTCCCCTGTGCTGAGGTCACTTCCTGTAGGGAATGGAGAGCCTGCTGCCCTTCGCGCCCCCCTACGTAGCGTGAGAGTGCTTCGGGGAAGAGGGCCTCCACTCCAGGTCCTTCCAGATTCAGGGAAAAGGGAGATGGGGGGGGGCCTGGCGAGAGAAGGCCTGGCTCAGACCCAACTATCTCCGGGTTCACATCTGTATGGAATCTGCAGGCCCACACTGGTTTCGCGTAGCTCACGTTGCGGGCCGCAGCCTCCCTGACGCTCATGTCCATCCCGCGCATTCCAGTTCTCGTGAACATTGGGATGAAAGTGAGACAGGAGGGATCCCGTTCACCGGCAACCTGGTTGAGGTCTCGATTTCCGCGGTGCCCTGTTGTTTTTTGGGTGGAGGGTGGGTGTCCACCTAGAATCTGCGAGGGTAATGTGGCCGCTCTCTGGCGAGGAGTGACGCTTGGTCGCATTGCGTGCTGTGGCTAACTGGCGCGTCCCCACGTCCCCGAGGGGGACAGACGTCCCAGCAGCCATTTCTAGTCCAAACACCGTGGGACATATCCGCCCCTCTCGGCGTTTTCATTTCTATATACAGTTTCTCTTCACTGGAATTACTGTAATTGTTAAGGGTGCGTCCTCCATTATCGGGCACATTATCATCGCCAGCCTCACATCACCGTGACCGAGTCTTCCAGCAAAACCCAGAAATCCTCCTTTCCGGGTTTGTAATGTTTTTGGTTCTGCCCTCTTTCCCAGGCCTGGAGGTCTCTGAAAGGGGGTCGCGGTCATGCCCCCCCCTCCCCCGCAGCTATACCGCGACGCTCCATTAGAGCACAGAGAGCACAACATCACACACCCTCTGCTCTGTTCACTGGGTCTGGGGGAACCCTAGGGGCTGCTGGTGGTTCACGCTCATGCTTACCCAGAGGCTGGCCCAGAGTTCTCTGGACCTGCCACCCAACCCCTGCCTCCCCACTTCGGCCCCGCCCCGCCGGCAACAAGGCTATGCCAGCAGCAGGGAACCAGCGGAGACACGCATAGCCAAGACGAGCATGGCCCCCACGCAGGACTGGCGCATTTTTTTTGAGTGGGCGAAAAAGACGTGAGGCCCATAGTCTAGAAGATTTACGGGCACCGTGGGTCCCCCTGGGCTCCACCCACTGGCCCAGCTGAGGAGAAAATGGAGGGAAAGTCAGAAAATGGAGTCAGGGACGCATGGTGATTAATGTGGTTTCCCTGTATGATTGCAGCGCTTTAGAGAAGGATGCTGCCTCGCTGCAGAGTCAGGGGTGTGGAGTCACACCATGGTAACCAGTGACTTATTCATGGTGAGGACACTCATATCTCCACTATGATGCCACAGTTATTCTAGGGCGAACTGAAAATGTAAAAGCAGAGGCCCTGCATTTTCTGGGGATATAACAGGAAGTTTCTTATTTAATTCCCAGTTCCAGTCACCCCTCAACTGAACGACATCACTGGCGGAACACTTGGAAGTTTCCAGCAGGTCCTACGGGAGCTTACTACTGTGCCGATGGGCTGTACTGACGACCATCGTGACGCAGACATCTTCGAGTGGTGGCGGAAACGGGCTGGACGCGGCTCTCGAGTTTTCACACATTTCCCACGTTCAGTATGACACAGCGCCATGAAATACAACTACAGATTTTACCACAAAAAAAAAAAACACAGAAACAAAGAGTTAAATTCTGCTTAAACCAGGCAACACGGTTCAAAACCAAACATTATCTTAAATTACCAGGACTCACAGACAAAGATCCCCAGGAGGATTTCAAGAAAAAAAAAAGAGAGATTGAGGACTGTTTATTTTTAAAGGAGGGCTGATTTATTTCATGTTAGTATTGTTTAAAGCAACATTGTTAGGAGTCACCACAAAGGGCTGTAGGGCTGAGGTTTCTCCTGCACTCGTCATTGTTCCTGGTGCCGACCCGGCCTTTACGGGTCCTCTGGGGAGCCCGGCTCCGGCGGCCTGGCACAGAGTCGCGTAGCAAGCCGATTCAGAGCGCGAGAACTCTGCCGTTTCCCAATTTATGATCCCTGGGCCCTTTAAAAGGCTGATTTAATGTTTGCCCAAGAAGATTCTGGAAGGTCTCCCGAAATCGTGGCTGTTTTGCTAACCTTTAATGCACTTGTAGGTGAACTGTGTCCAACAATAAGTAAAATATTTATGGGGGGCCCTGGATGGGCGATGCACTACAGTCCTCCGGGAGAGAGCTGCGGGCCCGCAAGCTGTGCCGCTCCACAGGAAGGGGGCGCCGGTGTGCGGGAACGGCGCCTGTCTTTCAGGCCTTGTCTCGGACCGCCCCTCCGAGCGTTAATTTGTCGAAATGACAAACGCTCCACATAATATATTTCAGGAAGCGTTCTACGATGTGATTAAACAAGTTCCCTACCCGCGCCCAGAGCGGGGCTGCATTTCAGTCGCGGGTCCTACAGAGTAGGCGGCTGTGGATGCCTGAAAAAAAACTCTCTGTGCGTAATTTCATTGCCTCCTTTGACCTGACACTTGTTTAAAATGCCCTTTATTGCACTAATAAAACCTGACAAGTTCTCAAAAATAAATCTGTGAAAAGAGAGACGAAAAGGCTATGAAAAAAAGGCAGCTTCTCCAAATTGTGGAAATTCCACTTTTGGTGGGAACAAATCGTAATGAATGCATTGCTCCTCACCCCCTTAAAACTGAAACTACATTATTCATCCCTGTACACCCCCAACCGATCCCCTCGCTGCTATGATCTGGGCCCGCCGTAACCGTCCTTCGAGGACTGCTGGAGGCCTTTTTCCCCGTGCGGACGTCATAATGACCATCTTTGTGTGCCGAGGCAAATGACAGTAGCCTTGCTCTGATGTCGGATAAAAAACTTGATATAAATAGAATATTGTGGCACAGGAACTGTGGCTCATATTTTCGCGATATTTAGCACTTAGACCTACACCGAGTGGAGACACGTAGAGCAACAATCTGAAGGTTTCGGGACTGACGTCAAGCCCGAGTTGGTATTTTTAGTAATAGGTCAAACGTGATCTGTCACACTGTTCTTTTTTGGACTTGCAAATATAGTATTTGTACCACATACCCACCAGTAATGCAATATTTCTGGCTGTCAAATGCTAAAATGCTATATTTTCCCCATTTAATAAAATTATTACATGGCCTGCAGACAAAAATTTTTTGGTGCTAATTAAAGTAAATTTAGGACCAATCAAGCTCTGATGTTTCAGAACTTAAACTCTCAGGATGATTGGCCAGGTTAGCAGTAAGTTTCCCACCTATTATATATCAATAATGTCTTTAATCTAACATAGCACCCACAATGTCTCAGTCCGTTCTGGTGTTACGTTCTGCAGTTGACACAAACTTCTGATACGTGAAGATGTACTGAAATGCAATTATGATGCTGGAACACAGTGACTCCTCTATCTGCACAGATTTTCCTCTAAAGGGAGATAAACGTTTCGTACTGCGATCCTCAACAATTTTTCCCAAATGGTCAAATTCCATCAGCAACACAACGCCAAGGTCCACTGCGTTTGAAAAAATTTGCTGAACGGAGGGGGGGTCCTACAATGGCAAAATTTTGCTGAACGGGAAAAGAATTGCGCAGTTTAACCGCATTTCGGTCTGGATGCGGACTGGCGTCCGCCAATAGGTGGTCACTAAGACAGACCCTCAAAGTCACATAATATTAGGGGTGGGGTGGCAGGGGTGGGGGGTGGTGAACCAGGATGCAATTATAGGGTGGCATTACAAAATGAAAGATAAGAGACAACTGAAAATTAAGAGAACCACCCGAACAGATGCTGTAGCTTCTGCTTATTGCTATATTCCCTTTTGTTAAAATGCATACTTTTAAAATAATAGTATTCCCACAGCCACGCTCCTTGGACCCCTAGTAATCTCTGAAATGCATTTTTATTTCACTCATTCGTATGCCGTGTCATAAAATGTAAGCAGCTCCTCTCACTTGTAGCTGGGCTGTGAATATGATAACAACAATCTGATCGTATTTAATGGCCTAATAAAAGTCTGCGGACGGCTTACTGCACCCAAATGAGAGGGACAGGCCTGGCTCTCAGGAACGTTTCACTGCTCTTTTCCACAGGCCGGGCCACATGACAGGGAGGGTCCACATCAGAAAAAAAATTATTTAATAATGGCAGAGTCCCGCTGTATGGGGGTGGGGGGGCATGACAGATCTCGAAACGCCTTTCAGTGGGACATGCTTCCTCTTTAAGCTGGGACGTGGTCGGCACCGCTCAAGGCACGCGCGAAAGCGGCGGAAAGGGCCACTGCCTGAGAGTGCTGGAACATAACTCTGGCCGGCGCTGGGAGGCGACGTCTCCGTGTAGTGGGAGGCTAAGGTTTACCTGCGGTGCTCGGGGGGGGGGGGGGGTTTTCTGGGGGTCTCTTCAGATTTAATGGGTTAGTTGCGTACAGGACAGGGCACGAGTTATGAGTAATGTATTCTGGGGTCTGAAGAAAGGCACAGAGCCTATTTTCTTGGCCTTTTCCCAGAATGATGGATAAGAAAATCCATAAATCAAAATGCCAGAGATACTAATATTGGTTGCACACATAAGCTGTAGATGTTGAACTTGGCAAGGCAGGTATTCCAGGTGCAGAGACACATGTTTTATTGAGATGTCTCCCAGAACCAATTATTCATCATTCTTTCCCTAGTTATTTAACATCATATGATCTATTCCCATCTATTTCTTTCTTTTAATACTTTTAATTTATTAAATTCATTTTAGCAAGTAGGAATGAAGAGACCAGTCAACCTGTGGTTCACAAGGTCAGCTGTGTTTATGGCGTATCTGTAGCATGTGGCTATGCCATGGACTTGTGTGTATGTTAGAGTTAGGGTGCCCTGTGATGGACTGACAACCCATCCATGGTCTCGCCTGTCTTATGCCTTCTTCTGCCTGGGATAGGATAGGCTCTGGGTTTCACCATGACCTTCTACTAGATAAGCAGCATGGAAAATGGATGAATGTAAAGTACCAGTCAAAAGTTTGGGCACGCCAAAGCCACCCACAGAGATGAGTGATTATGTCGCGTCACATGACCTGGCCACCAGACTTAATCCTCCTCGTGAAACTGGCAGAGAGGAGACAGTAGCGGCAGCCAGTCCCAGGAGTAATTGAGGTTTAGAGCCTTGCTGAAAGGCCCAATGGTGGGATCACTCTGCCAACCATGGGATTTGAACCAGAAACCTTCTGAGCTGCCCAACCCCCAAGCAAAAAAAATTAGTTTAATACATTTTTTGGCTAGTGCATAATTCCTTGTTATTTCATAGTTTTATGTCTTTATAATTGTGCTACAATAGAGAGAATACTATAAATAAACCTTTCTATGGGTAGCAGTGTCCAGACTTTTCACTGGTACTGTATTTGCATATAGGTAAAGATATTGTATATATAACGACACAGGCTATTACTGGATAAAAGGTCAGGAAGGATGCATGAGCGGAAACACGGGTCTCTTCCCCTGCTAGGATGGAAAGGGGAAACAAAGACACAAAAGGACACCAAATGATGAGCTCCAGTGCTACACAGCTGACTTAAAGGGCCCCATGACTTCATCACAATATGACTGTATAACTGTCTCATGGCAGTGTCATGCTAGGAAAGCGTGACTTGACAGGTATCACACAGGCCTTATTGACCCCGTCCAGAAAAATGAGACACCCGCATTGGGGGCCGGCAGGCCACGCCCCACGTTTTCCTCCCTGCGTTGGGTCAGGTGCCCATTGCCCATGAGCACCTGGAAGATTCTGAACAGCGCAAGAGGTATGTGTGGTGCGGGGAACTGGGAAAACCATGTGTAGCCGTCCCGGGGAAGTCACATGACTCTGAACACACCGCATAATTCATCGCCATTGGATGGATTTTTTTTTATGGTGGGAGGCATAAGAGAAGTCGTAACTCATAGAGGGGCCAACCTAATCATTAGCCAATAATGTGTTTTGAATTCGTGAGTGTCAGAGAAGGAGGTACTCCGGCAGGCCAATGAGCTTTCAGCTGGGCCCAGTGGCCCCGCCCCTGTATAGCCCACAGCGTTTGAGGCCCTTCGCAGAGGAGTTACATGGATCCATATCCATACAGGCATCCAGTAATTTTTTCTTTAGCTTGGTAATTTAGTGCCTATTACCGTATCACACCAAAAATCTCCTTTTAAAGGTACACCACAAAAACCCATGCAAAATACTGAGTAAGCTATTTATCATGTATTATACAGCCACGAAACAGGAATATTGCCAAACCAGGTAAACACCAAACTGGGCAGGTAGCCCGCAATTACTGAGTTCACTACTGCAGTGAAACGGTGAGCTTCCTAATTTAAGCATGACCTCACTAAGCATTGCCAAAGCAGGATGAATAAATAAGCAGGCGTGTATGGCTGGCTGGAAAATCCCCGTGCTACGTTTGCGGGGGAGAAGGTGACCCCAGCAGACCCCTCCCCCCCCACGTCCATGTTTCCACATGGCCGCTTCATATGTGGCCAAATGAAGGTGGGAAAGGATGACATCGCTCATTTCGCTCAAGGCCATTGGCGCCACCTAGGTGAGGCCAGAGGGCGCAGCTGCAGAAGCCCTGAGGTCCTATAACAGACTAGCTGAAGACTGTGAGGTCATTAATGTGAAGCCATTAAGGGCTACGTCGTCTCCCAAGCAACCGCTACATGTCAAGGTTGGAGGCTGTGCTACACATGGGTTTACCCCAAAACTGGAAAAGATGTTTTAGAAGGGCTTTAGTGCTATCGATCCATCTAGATTGTTCTGTTAGGAGTTGTCCAGTTTTGGAAATATTGGCTGTAAAAACGTCGGGTTTCTCTGTAATAGAATGGGACTGAATGGCATTCTTTCTGTGGTGATTAAAATGCCAAAAGAATCCAACGGAAATCATGACCCGGTTGCTCGTGATAATCCAAAGGCTTTGTAGTGAGCAGTTTAATGTAGGAAATATTATCTTCTACCGAACTCCGCACACCAATCATATCACCGTGCAGAAGATAAGAGCAAGAGCACCCCAGTGTGATTGGTGTTTGGAGTTCAGTTGCAATTCCAACAGAACAACCGTGATGGATTGACAGCACTAAAGCCCCTCTATAATATACATATATTTTCAATTTTGGCATGACCTGCCCCTTTAACATAAGAACATCCAGAGAATTATCCTCAAAAGGCAAACCAAGGAATCTTAGTCTGGTTCACAAAAAGTGGAGGCCACCTCTCTTCCCCAGGCAATACACTTTGAGCTTAAGGACCTGTAAGTAATTTATTTAACATATTATTAATCCAGTTACGGTATGAATGGCCTGATAAAATGCCGTTAAAATGTTGAAATAGTGAAACTAAAAAACGAATAAACGCTAACATTCATGAATACATGAATGCAAAAGTATCATATTAAAAACACTACATTTTACTTCTTTTATTTCAGCAAACACTGACATAGGGGAACATCACTGCTAGCTAGCAATGCTGACACTGTCTGCTAATAAAGTTAGCATCACTAGCTAACAAAGCTAACACCACTAGCTAACAAAGCTGACAGCCAAAACTGTGGAGTTCACAGTTTACTACTAGAAACAAAAGCTCAGCTACAGTTCTGTATAGAAAGGCTTTCAGCATCATCCTCAGGGGCAAAAAGATGACGCCCCTTCGATCCTTTCTTTCCCACAAAAGCAGAAATGGGTCTTTTCATGGGGTTGCTGTGCGTGCCAAACTGGAAGAGAGTTTGTATCAGATTCTAATTTTAAAATGCTCTTATTCAGCTCTTCTGTATTGTTGTGGGCCAGTGTTAGCCACCTGTTAGCAATTAAGATACCGTATGCAGGAGCAGAGTTGCTGCCATTTTCTGGTGACGGGGTTTTTCGGAGACCCAAAGAAGCACAGCTGGGGTCAGCAGTAATTGGCACAGAAAACTGGCCAGCAGGTGTCGCTACACTTGGCAGGTGAAATGTGGCTACCAGTTACCCAGAGGACACAATAATCAATTCAACACACTGAGCTGAAAACTAGTATTTTCGTCAAAGCTGACAATCTTACTTATCAGTGTAACTGCCATATACTTTAAATCACGGTCTTTACGGGCCAAGCTCTGCTGATTTCCCAGCCTTCCTTTCCCTATGAGTCAGGTGTGAAACCTCAGTGGCCAATCAGAATCAGTAATTATTAAACTAATGACCTGGGAGAACTGAAAACACGGCCTGGATTTGTAATCGAGGGCCAGATTTGAAGAGCCCTGATATGCACCTTAGCAATATGTATGAGACTTCAGGTAGTGTCACGTTCCTCGCTAAGTCAGCAATTCCAAATCCTCGAGGAACGGCTGTTTTAAAATGCCGTGTGTGGAGAATGAAGACTGTGAGAGGCGCTCAGCGCTCCTGCTGCTACAGCTGGAGGGAGAACACAGCTCAACCCTGGATTTCGGTCCCAGAAACCCACGGTCAAAATTACTGGGCAAAAAACAGCCCAGTCATATTTTATTGGGGGGGAAAAAATAAGGCCGGAGACGGCGGTGATTTACCGTAGGCATGGCGCGGCCTACCTGCTCTGACTGGATTCATTCATCTGCAGCAAACCACACAACCTCATACGCGTCTCTAATTTCCTGCGTGGGAAGGCAAACGATGGCGGAGCGACGGGTTGGGATCTGTAACCTCTCACTAGCCGGTGTGGAACCAACTGGAAAGCATGACTTCAAATCACGCTATTAAACACCCGGTGAAAATGTCCTAGAAACCACACCCTTACCAGAACAACAAACCATGTTCATTAAAATCACAATTTAACCTCCTTTTCCCCTGTAAAATAACAATACAATATGAATAGATAGATAAGATAGATAAGATAGATAAATAGATAAGATAGATAGATAGACAGACAGACAGACAGACAGACAGATAGATAGATAATAGATAGATAGATAGATAGATAGATATCATTCTGGTGTATGACTTGTTTGCGAACAGGATTCCGGCCTTCTTTCTGTGTTTGTGTCCAGACTCATTCATGTACTTGATCTGACAGACATCAATCACGGTATGATTGAACTTAAAGGTTCCCCAACAGCAAACGAGTCCAGGGCACTGTGACCATTCTGCAGCCTGCCGATGGGTGAGTCTACAGGGGAGTCCAGGTCCAGGGGGGGAGTCCAGGTGAAAATCACTGCAATCGTGGGCTTCAGCCAGAACAGCAAGGGTGGTGCCCCCTCCCCAAACTCTCCACCTTGGAACACTCCTTGACCTTCTGTGGGCTCCTGGATTCTGTCGTAACTGAGAAATTGAACTCATTACAGGTTAACCACAGCTCACTAAGGGTGACTCATTATGGTCTGAGGGTACCTCAGCGTAAAAGACATAGTATGGCAAAAAAAAAAAAATGACCTTGCTTGGGCAATTAATTTCACATTAACCTTTCTCCCCCCAGTGTAAATACCATGTTATGCCTTTTCATATTTGCCTGAATTAGAAAATGTGAGAAGTGAAGCAACAAACTAATTGAATGCTCAATAGTTTTAGAATCAGGAAAAAGACCACTGCCTTCCTACTGGGGGGTTTTAAATATATGAATTTGGAGCTCTGCATCGTTCCTTTGTTGATTCTGGCAAACTTCAATTTCACTCAGAGTGCACGCTGAAAGACTGCCTGCTTTAAATACATATCTGCTTTTATTACTCGCTAGAATAAGCATCCATTCACCGTGTGTGGGATCTGGGTGACCGTCGCTGCAATGCAATGAAATGTGAACGGATTATGATGCGTGAAAGATCCTGTGGATGTAACGTATTTTCTTTAGGTAAGTAAATGGGCAAGGGGCTTCTACTCCATCCAGATTAAAACGTCCTTCTTCCAGTGGCGACTCGAGTGACGTCTCCAGGTACCCGCTTCAAAAATGTGGCGCCGAACGCACAGCCAACCCAGAATGTGGCATGACTGAGCACCGGTCTCAACGTTCCTCCCAGGGGGCTTTCAAAAGCGGAAAGGTGCCACGTCGCAGTTCAGCAAAAAAAAATTTTTTAAATCAACAGTCAGTTTGTGAGGGTGCGGGCCAGCCAAGAGGGCCAGCTTGCTGTGCGGTTAAGAGGCGGAGTCTGACTGACAGGGGTTTCCGACTCGACGTGAGTCTGCAACAGGTCTTGTGTGAGCATCGGTACCCAACACAAATAATAAATTCTCCCTTCCTTCCTCTGTGAGAAATTGCTTCTTTTGTCTGCCACAGAGTAAACCCCACATCTGCTTCCAAAATAAGATCACAGCGTGGTGAGCCCTTCATCGCCCTCCATCACTTTCAGCTTCCTATTCTAATAACCCAATATTTTCCACCCCTAAGCCGGACAAAGTCAATACCTACAGTACGCAGTCAGTGATCCTTTTTTTTTGTCCTGGCTGCAACATGAGGCTGATGGGATTGCAGTGACTATGTGACCACGCATCATGACCTTTCTCTGGCTCAGACACAGCAGCATTGATTGGACAGGGTGTGGCAACCATAAGTTGCTGTACAGGGCAACTGTACAAACAGTGCTGCAAAAAATTTAAAGTCTCACGATAACCAACAAGATGTCAACTGAGCCCTTCATTTGCTATCCCCTTGCATTTTAGAAACAGTGGTTCCTAATATACACAAGTGTATTCTATATTAGTGCGTTTTATAGTCCTAAAAGTATGCCAGACAGAGAATATCTCTCAGTACTAAATGACAAATGTTGTTAAGCATTACAGTAATAACAAGGTCTACAGATAAATCAGTACTGTGCTTATCTGTGAAGCCCCTTAACATTATTATGCTATCTTAATGAATTCACAGAAAGCACAGTTGGATCTTTTAAGAGTTACTCCACTACAAAGAGCTGGACATTGGAAATGCTAGGGGAAAAATGAGCGTGATCTCAACGGACATTCTTTCAAGGAAGTTCTGAAGGTCTGACCAGAATAAAAAAGCCCATTCAGAGAACTGATAAATCCACACTGACTCCATTTGGCAGGATCGGGCCAAAAGGGGGAGGGGAAATGTGTTGCATAAGATTTATGAAATACACGATGAAGTAAAACACTGCAGCTTTACTGAGTAGATGTTGGCTCGCATCCCCGGTAGCGCATTCTTATCGTACGGAGTCGACCTCGCAATCAGACCGAAGGATATCAGCATTTATGGAGTTTCAGGAGGCTCACAGGAATTGGGTGGCGCAAAAAGGCCAGATCTACTTTTGTGGGGTTTGCCGAAGGAAGTGACAGAGCGAGACGGCGGTCGAAAAATTACAAAAAAAAAGAGACCACTGCATTGGTACAGTTACTTGAAAAGTTCGTTCAAAGTGCGTGCGGGTTCCGCTTCAGGTGTTCAAGACATTTCACAGGGGAAGCTCACAGCTCCAGATGGATAGATGTCTAAACCAGAGATCCGAAAGGTGTAGGAGGGCCAGAGGAAGGGCAGGTGAACTACTTCTGGGAGCTAGCTAACCAGGCACTATATACACAGATGGTATAGAAGAGAAAACGTTTTTTTTTTGTTTATGATGTGAAGCCTTTCTACATTACTGATTATTTTCTATACCCAAATTTAACATAGGGGCTAGATTTAAATACTTTCCTTTATCTTTTTACTGGTTAGTTGTGCAAAACAAGCAAAGCCCATCTCAGTGAAAGTTGATTCCTTGAAGCAGGTCTTTCACAGAACGCAGGTGGTTCTCTGGCATGAAAAACCACGTGTGTTTGTTCGAGTGTAACTTTTTTTTGGTACTTTGGATCAATTAACCACGATTTCTCAGTTTCGGCCCACCTTCAGCCTTTCCTGCCGCCCAGCCCCAGCAGTTACACCTGAACCCACTCCATGCTGATTCCACAGGCAGGCGTGCCTGAAAAAGATCCTGCGTCAATCGACGCGGCAACAAAATCTCCCGGCGTGGCACGCTGCATACTTTCATGAATTTTGAAGAACTCCCATAAAAAAGCGGAAGTGTGAAGCGTGCAGTTTTTTTTTCTTCTTCTTTCTGCAGCTTGATTCTGCTCAAATTATTTCCAGATTGCATACTCTTGCATGTGTAACTGGGACCTCCTAACACCTATCTGCTGCCCCCCACTGGCCAGATCTGTCACTGCATGTCACCACTTCCACCTTCACTCCGGCCGCAGACCCGTTCATAGTCACTGAACAAACCTACAGCTGTGTAGGTCTGATTACTCTGCTGCATTGAACTCTTACTGGTAATGCATGGATGCACTCCTTAAGATAATACCAGAATTCCAGAACATTAAACGGGAAACACAGAATAATTAATCAATATGATGGCCCAACATACCACTCAGCTTTTTTCCCCCAACGCGACACTAATGGATAACAGAACCTCTCCACATTGAGGCGTCCTCCTGTCATAAAAACCCATGGGTCTAAAAAAAGCTCTTCTGATGGAATTCTCGCTAATTAGGAAATCAGAGCAAAAGTCGTCAGCTTCTCCAGCTGTTAGTGTTACTCTTAACGAAGAGATGATATAAAATTCACAAGACACAAATTGTTCTTGGCAAGGGAAGAGATCTCGACACGGTATTGCAGCATTTTTTCCTTGTTTAAATCGCATGTATAAGAACTGTGATGGCCTAATTGTACTGCTGATGATGACCACGGTCACAAGCTCAATATTTTTTGGGAAAAACGCTCAGAGAGCAACTTTCTAAACGTGCGCCAGCACAAGATGGATCGTGCCTAACCCCCACCTCTCTGCCATGATAACCGGCATAGTCATCCAACAATATTAAAACTAATCAATGCGTTCCACCTTTTAACGCCCTCCTCTTGCTCCCCCCCCCCCTCCCCCCAGATGTAAGCTGCTTATCTGAGAGCCCTGAATGACAGGAGCGGGGGTTGAATTAGTCATGTATCAGAATCTAAACATATGGCCAGGAACACGTGGCACTGTTCCTGAGCCGGAATCTCCAA